>OW240916.1:86400249-86421696 GCA_933207985.1 Pelobates cultripes | reverse complement strand
TGTCTGCCTATGTGTGACTGTCTGCCTGTGTGTGACTGTGTGTGTGTGTGACTGTCGGTGTAACTGTCTGTGTGTGTGTGACTGTCTGCATGTGTGTGACTGCCTGTGTGTGTGACTGTCTGCCTGTGTGTGTGACTGTCTGCCTGTGTGTAACTGTGTGTGTGTGACTGCCTGTGTGTGACTGCCTGTGTGTGTGACTGTCTGCCTGTGTATGTGTGTGGCTGTCTGCCTGTCTGTGTATGTGTGGATGTTTACCTCGGTGTCAGTGACTGTCTGCCTCTGTGTGTATAGATGTCTTTGTGTGTGTGTGCATCTGTCTGTGGTGAGCATGTATGTACAGTGAGCTTGTCTGTAGTAAGCATGAGTGTGATCGTGAGCTTGTCTGTAGTGACCATGTGTGTGTCAGTCAGCTTGTCTGTAGTGAGCATGTGTGTGTCAGTGAGCTTGTCTGTAGTGAATCTGTGTGTTAGTGAGCTCTTCTGTAGGGCGCATGTGTGTGTCAATGGGCTTGTCTGTAGGGAGAGTGTGTGCGCATCAGTGAGTTTGTCTGTAGTGAGCGTGTGTGTGTGACAGTGAGCCTGTCTGTAGTAAGCTTGTGTGTGTATCAGATTTTGTCTGTACTAAATTTGTGTGTGTGCCAGTAACCTTGTCTGTGTTTGTCATTGAGATTGTCTGCCAATGAGCCTATTTGTGTGCATCAGTAAGATTGTCTGTGTCTGTGTGTGAGTATGCTTTACTGTATAATTTAATTACCCTGAAAGAAGAAATGTATCAATAATATATATATATATATATATATATATATATATATATATATATATATATATATATGTGTATATATATATATATATATATATATATATATATATATATTTGCTGTTATACCTTGCACTCAGGGTTCAAAGTTGTGTAACCAGGTGCATCACCAGGGCTCCAGTATCCAGGCAATTGAAATAGTTGGCTGCACTCTCAGATTTCGTTAAAACATAACTTTTATTAAACTATTCAAGAGAAGATTAACGTTTCAGTCCCTCTTGTGGACTTTCATCAGGATCCTGATGAAAGTCCACAAGAGGGACTGAAATGTTGATCTTCTCTTAAATATTTCAATAAAAGTTAAATTTTAAGGAAATCCGAGAGTGCAGCCAACTATTTCAATTGCCTATATATATATATATAGGGGGCTGGCAGACATTTTTTTCCAGGGCTGCTTCGTATCCCCAGTCCGGCCCTGGGGGGGCGATGGAGAGGTTGGAGTCAAAAAGAACACCCAGGCAGCGAGCCTGCGAGGTAGAGGTGATGGTAGTGCCCTTGACTTGGAGGGAGACAGACACAGGAGTAGTAACACTTGAGGGAGGAAAGACCAGAAGTTCTGTTTTGGACAGGTTGAGTTTAAGGAAGTGAGCAGCTATCCATTTGGAAATTGAAGAGCGACAGTCAGAGACACGAGTCAAGATGGGCGGAGAGAGATCAGGAGAGGACAGGTAAATTTGCGTGTCATCAGCATAGAAATGATAATGGAAGCCAAACGAGCTGATGAGTTTACGAAGGGAGGCAATGTTGATAGAGAACGGTGGGTGACCAAGGACAGAAGTTTGGGGGACGCCGACAGAGAGTAGTTGGTGGGAGGAGACAGAGACAGAAAAAGAAACACTGAAAGAGCACTGGGAGAGGTAGAAGGAGCACCAGGAGAGAGCAGTATCTTTAGAATTCCCACAGTTATCCAAGTAACAGATGGAGCGATAAAAGGATCCATAACAGATTTAATGAGCCATTCGCAGTTTCGCAGTCCGGTGACTGGGACCCAGACACTGTCTGGGCGGTGGTCAGAAGACCGGGACCCAGTATGCCTGATATTGAAGTTAGGAGTCACAGTGTGGAATGGATTAGCAGGGTCTGGTGCAGGGTAACTGCACGCCCCCTGGTGTTGAGCACCAGCGTTTGTGCGGCCACATACCAGGACCCTGATGCAGCTTCAGTAAAAAGAGTACTGGATACCAGAAGCCATCACCAGACTGATCCGGAACATGGAACAGGAGGTGACATTCACTGTAGCGGCGGTGCGTGCTTTCAGCGTTCTCACCCTGCTGCTGCTCGCCTGTCTGCGCTGCAGCGTAACTTTGGCCTTCCCGCTCACCGCCTCATATGCGATGTGCCCACAAGGTGGAACTCCACCTTGCACATGCTGGAGAGACTGTGCGAGCAGCAGCAGGCGATAGTGGAGTTTCAGCTGCAGCACGCACGGGTCAGACGCTCTGCACCAGCCTTGACCTCCAATTGATCATAGTTAAAGGATTTCAAGTGGATTCATTACAACTACAGGGCCTCTTAAGAGTCCTGTATTGTTATTTGTCATCACTACCTCCCCGCATTGGGAGTGGGTAATTTGTGTGCCTGCTGCCTTCCTTGGATGTGGTAGCCGTTTCTCAGGCTCCCTCTCCGGAATCGAACCCTGATTCCCCATTACCCGTGGTCATCATGGTAGGCGCAGAAAGTGGCATCGAAAGTTGATAGGGCAGACAACTGAATGCAAAGTCGCCATCACGGGGACGTGCGATTGGCCCGAGGTTCTCTAGAGTCACCAAAGTGCCTGCGCAACTATAATGTCGACAGCTACTCTGCCGAATGGATCTTCACTAATAGGTAGGAGATGGAGGGGGCCCTGTGCCGGTCCCTTCTCTTCCCCACTCTCTGGCAGACAGGGATATTGTGAGCTAGCTTCAGCAGCTGTTAGCAATACTTCTTGGATCTGGGGCTGTCGGTCTCTCACCAGCCGTGTCGTTGGGGAGCCCATTGAAAAAGTGCACTAGCATGACAAGCTGGGTGATCTCCTCCGGGAACTTGGCTTGATGGGAGTTGAGCCAGTTCTGGGTGGCCCTTGTGATGCGGCATGCCCACTCCGCATGGTAGTCCTTCTCCCCTTTCCGTGTCTCCTTAAACTTTCAGCGGTATTGCTCAGGGATGACCGCATACTGGGCCAGGAGGATTTGTGGAACAAAGGGATAGTCTCTGATCTGCTCTTCTGGTACAGATTGGTAAATATTCGCTGCCTCCCCCACTAGTTTGCTGGCCAGGATGGTGACCCAGTCGCTGGGGTCCACGTCTTGGAGTAGGCACTGGCGCTCAAAGTCTTGTAAAAAGTAATTGATGCCTTCTTCTGCTTCTTTGAAGGCATTGTATGGTAGCTTGTGGGCCAGGGTGGTTGTGCTTCCCAGCGACCTCTGCTCCCTTCTTCCTTCATCTGGGTTCATGGAGGTCGCTCTCTGTCTATTGGCATGGACATAGGCTTGCACCTCCAAAAAGGTCCTGCTGACAATCTCCTCTGAGGGTGGCTCTCGGTAATATGCCAGGTGCCATTCCACCTCCTTGTGCACTTCCTCCTTATCTCCAGCCCATGGCTGGGGTTCATTGCCTCACTGCGTGCCTGGTCATCCTCCATGAGCGCAGCAGTCAATTCGGCCTTGTTACGCCCTCCAGGCGTTATTCCTCTTGCTCCACACAAGTCTTGCAGGGTAGGTCACTTTAAAGCCCTGTAGTCCATGGGTCTGTTGCCACCAATTGAAGCGGGACCTGGGTAACCGATGGTTATCCCCTTTGATTAGAATAGGTCAGACCTATTTACCCAGTAACCGGATGGGACACAGTTCCAGGATACAACGTTTGACAATCTTTATTTGGATACACAGCTTTTCCTCCTGTTGCCTCCTCCTCCTACTCCGCTTCCTCCTCCTCTACCACCTCCTCATCCGGTCAGCGTAACACCTTCACCACCAACTTCAGTTTTAAAACTCATATGTTTGGGGGAAAAACCCCACACCGCATAGGAGCTGTGGACGGGCATGGAACAACAGACCGATGAGTGGTTGTTGTCACTGAGCCTCAAGCCCGGCCTGGTGGATTGGGATAATGGGCAAAATCTCATAGCAGCTCTGGGCCTAGCCGGTTTCATGCACATCCCTTGCCTGGCACATGTGCTGAATTTGGTGGTGCAGAAATTCCTGAAAAACTACCCATATATATCAGAGCTGCTGCATAAAGTGTGTGCCGTCTGTGCGCGCTTTGGCATTTTCACCCTGCTGCTGCTCGCCTGTCTGCGCTGCAGCACAACTTCGGCCTTCCCGCTCACCGCCTCATATGCGACATGCCCACAAGGTGGAACTCCACCTTGCACATGCTGGAGAGACTGTGCCAGCAGCAGCAGGCAATAGTGGAGTTTCAGCTGCAGCATGCACGGGTCACTCGCTCTGCTGAACAGTACCACTTCACCACCAATGAGTGGGCCTCCATGCGAGACCTGTGTGCCATGTTTCGAGTACTCCACCAACATGGCCAGTGCCGATGACACCGTTCTCAGCCTTACTATCCCGCTTCTATGTCTCCTTGAGAAAACGCTTTGGGCGATGATGGAAGAGGATGTTCACAGGAGGAAGAGGAGGAGGAAGAGGGGTCATTTCCACGGTTATCAGGCCAGTCATTCACAAGTGGCTCGGAGGGTGGGTTCCTGCACCAGCATAGGCCAGGTACACAATTGTCCAGCATCTCCACACTGTCCCATGGAATCATTCAGCTGTCCATCTCCCAAACACTGGAGAGAAAGTACCCCCCTTGCCACCCGTGATCCCTGGCCCTGAATGCCAGCATTTCAAAATTCGTGGCCTTTGAAATGTTGTCATTCCGTCTTGTGGAGACGGACAGTTTTAAAAACCTGATGGCGTTATTGGACTGCAAGAAATTCACCGCAGGCCGCAAATGTTTCTTTTTTTATATCTCCCAATATTTTGGGGGCTACCCCAATTAAAAACAAAAACAAATAAAAAACAGTGTTGGCTACCTCCTCCACCGCCGCTTCCACCTACACCGCCACGGTCTCCGCCTCCGCAGCCTATAGCAGAGGCTTGTGAAGGCCTTTTCTCCATGCATCAGAAGATGAGCATTTCTCCATGCATCAGGACTGCAAGAAATGCACCGCAGGCCGCAAATGTTTCTTTTTTTATATGTCCCAATATTTTGGGGGCTACCCCAATTAAAAAACAAAAAACAAAAAACAAAAACAAATAAAATACAGCGTTGGCTACCTCCTCCTCCTCCTCCTCCACCGTCGCTTCCACCTACACCCCCACGGTCACCACCTCCTCAACCTATGGGTCACTTAGTATAAACTATGTACACAATAGCAGAGGCTTGTGAAGGCCTTTTCTCCATGCATCAGGAGTTGAGTATTTCTCCATGCATCAGGACTGCAAGAAATGCACCGCAGGCCGCAAATATTTCTTTTTTTTGTATGTCCCAATAGTTTGTGGGCTACCACAATTTAAAATAAATAAATAAATAAATAAAAGGTTGAGTTGAGCTCAGTTTGAACAATGAAAGAGAATACCCTGCACTCCAACCCTCTCTCAAATGGATAATTCTGGTAATCCTCCTGACAGCCATGCTTTAGATTTTGATTTATGTTCTTCCAAAGCTAAAATCAAAGATTCCATCTAGTGCTATTTTATGGCTCAGCTGTATTTTAAATTTTTAGGTATTTTATGTTATTTTAAGTGACTTCCCTATCCACATTTGTTTGCAAGGCACTTGTACTACTTTTACCCACATTTTACTTCCTTTTGCAGCCCTCTAGCCCTTTCCAGGACTTTTTTAGAGGCATTTTTGTGCCCAAAAGTTCGGGTCCCCATTGACTTCAATTTCGGGGTCAAGTTCGAGCCCGAACCCGTACTTTTTTTCGAAGTTCAGCCGAACCCACCGGATCTGAACATCCAGGTGTCCGCTCAACTCTAGTCACAAGTAATAATAACTATCAACATTAATTTGAATATGTAATTTATCTTTATGATATAGGATGTATTCAGTGCTTTTGGTGGCAATTTTAGTTAAAGTGAACCTATTGTATACCTTGTTGATAAGTAGTTAATGTCAAGAAGCCTGCCTCTTGCACTAGTATTTGTGTAACGTTTATAGTTATTGAGTATATTTTATTAAATGTATAATCTGTATCATAAACAAACTTTAACTAATTGCTATATACCTATAATCTTTCTAACCACCATAATTACATATTTCTTTTCTATAAATCTAGAAAGAAAAATACTTATAAAAACAGACACCTGCATGTAAATGTATTTATGAATCACCATGGGTCTGCATATTGCTACATTCTTCATTATCTTGATACAGTGTGAATCATGAGACTTGGGAAATGTCTCCTACAGAACATTTCAAGCCAAAAGACACATTGCATGACTCATTCCACCTCAGTATTATAGTTTTAAAAAAAGTGAAAATATAAACAATTAGCATGTAGGGCACACTGTGTAAATGAAGGTCAAAATTAAATAAGCTAGCTCAAGAGAAAAATTGTGATTTACAATTGTAGATTATGCTAGCTTTAGTGTAATTATAATCTTAATTTTATTAATGACAGGAGGCGAATATTTGCTTAAGTCTCTCTTTACTAGAACTCCACAGCAGCACATTAGCACAGAGAAAAAATAACCAATCAGAAAAAAGTAAGAAACAATAAAGGTCCCCTCCCAACCAACTACTTCCTCTTTCAAGCTGCAACAAAACAAGGAACAGAACCAAACATATCCATCTAGAAGTAGTAGTAGAACAAGTCAAACAAAACCAACTGATGACCTCCATCCAGAACCTGAAACCAAACGTGGATCCGTAGATGAACCATGAAACTTTATCCAGATGAAGGTCTTGAACGTGGATCTGTAGACGAACCATTAAACTGAAATGAGATGAACAGAGTCGAAAGCTCCGGAACGAAATGTACTGTGAAAAGTAGTAGGGGTTAACACAGTAAAGGAGTTTAAGCATGCGTGGGATAGGCATAAGGCTATCCTAACTATAAAATAAGGCTAGGGACTAATAAAAGTATTTAGAAAATTGGGTGGACGTAATAGATGTTTGGAGGCGAAAACGTCCACCGCGGACGGACCCCTCCGGGCCGAGATCTTGAGGAACATGGGACGTAGGAGTCTCCAAACACTGGCTTTCCTCCAAAGTCCGGAGGACCAGTCCACCGACAGGGACGACTTAACCGGAAGATATCCCGCCTGGAGAATGATGTTGCTTTGGAAGCAGAAACTGTAAAATCTCCTCCGTCACCTCAGAAAGCATCCAGGAGCGAGCTCCACCCAGGCGGTTGATGCATAGTACCGCCAAAATATTGTCCATCCTGAAGGGATCGCCGTAATCGCAAAGGCGACTCGCCAGGCTCCGAGCCACGAATGACCCCGCTACCAATTCCAGGCAGTGTATGTTGACTTCCAACCCATCTCCGAATTGATGAGAATTACTCGGTCGTAGAATGGTCTGTGCGGATGAAGTGAGCACATCCGCTGCGTTAGTTTTGCCCAGCCGGCAAATGGAGCGCAGAGCCCAGTCTCGTATGGGAGCTAGGTCCAAGGTACACCCTGTGAATAAGCTTCATCCTCCATCATGAGTATTCCAGCCAGGAGCCCAGCATGTCCAACGGTCAAGCCTGTGCCAGGCTGAGGCAACATGCAACCCCCTGATTTAGGGGACACGTCCGGTATGTGACATGAATGTAGACACGATGGGGTTAAATTCCAGGGACAGGGCAACCAGATCCCGTAACAACCGGCCTGGGGCATTCCACCCATAAATTCTTCCATACTCCCCAGACCAGATGTCTGCAGACCCAATAGTGCACAAACTGTGCCAGGTGATCGAGGAAAGATCCATTCAGGGATCTGGGTGTCCAGTGGGTCACGGGCCAAAGCGGGGTTCACCTGTATCGTCCAGTAATAAATTGTCCTCCAACCTAGAGGTGGGCGTTCCTTGCGTAGAATGACCCCCGACTTCGCGGAGCCACGAAGTGACGTCCAGCTCGTCCACGCCCCACCTGATTTCTACGTCCAAGGGAAACTGGACTGTCCGTCATCGTCCAAGATGGCCAGGAGCGGTAAGAGGTGCTCCTCCCCCTCATCGGAGAGACGCCTCAGTCTGATAGGCGAGCCTGAGACCACAGGACCCTGTCGTTGTGCTATTTGGGAGCAAGGTTCAGGGCCTTCACCCTTCCCATAGTACTTGGGCGCTCTTGCCTGATGTCTCTTGGGAGAGCCTGACTCTACTGAGTCGTCTGCCATGAGCGTGTTCCCCATAGAGCCCCTAACTTGAGGGTTACACGGGGTGCCTAGCCAGGGCTGAGAAATGCTTGCAAGGTGATGCACAGGCACAGCATAATAGGGGCAGCACCCCAAATCTGTGGACAAGGCAAGATAGACAGCACCCGCAATATATGCATACTAAATGGGTAGCCGAACCTGGGTCATCCCGTGGCGATAGCACAGACAGCGCAGGCCAATCAAGGGGCACAGACAAAGCAGGCCATCGTGGGGCACAGACACCACAGGCTGATCGTGGAGAGTAGTTGAGGCCAGGCCAAATCCCTGTGATGTACGGGAATGATGCACGTTCCGCGGAATATGGCAGAATATATTGTCAGCTTCAGTGTAGAGCAATCCTAAAATTTAACTGCCAATTAAGCAGGAGGCTTACCACCACTAGCAAGTGAATACAATAGAAAAGTTACAGACACACTGTACAGAGATGTGCGTTAATGAAATGTGGCACAATGCCTGTAAACAAACAAGACAGACTGTATTTCATCTGCCCAGAACAATGGGTAAATCAAAACTGAAAGGTTAAGCACATAGAGAACAATGATTAAACTGCACAATATTATGGTGGCAACCTAGCATGCAATCCCCAGCTGCATAATACCCTATAGATGTGTGCGCTCCAACTATGGAGAAGAACAATCTCTGTGTGCATACAACAGCACAGGGTGTTAATATTAGGCAGTTGTTATGTGCCATGGAACATATTTGATTCACATAAATCTACATGTATATGCAGCAGCTGAGAAAAGTCAGACTGCTCCATTAGGCAGTGTATGCCAAAATTATACACATAATCCCACTGGCACGGGATGTTAGATAGGGCCACTGCCTCTGGGTAACGAGTAGCATAGTCCACCATGGTAAGAATATATATTTTCCTGGATGGACCCCACTGAATCGATGGCTACCCGGCTAAACGGTTCTTCTATAATAGGCATATTGACTAGGTGTGCCTTGGGGTGGTCTCCTCTCTTCCCCACCCGCTGGCAGACATCGCAAGTATTACAGTAAGTCCTCACATCCTCATGTACCCCCGGCCAGAAAAGGGCATGGGTAATGCAGTGGAGGGTACGGGTCACGGCTAGGTGACCAGCTAAGGGGATGTCGTGACCTACCCAGAAGATTTCTCATCTATAATTGTGGGGTATGATTAACTGCCTCCTACAGTGGCCCTTTTTCTCGGTATGTCTATATAACCTGCCCTGTTACCACACAAAGGTCTCTTGGTCTAACCCCCCAGCTCCAGTGTCTGCTCTTTCTCTATATTTCTGAAGGGTCGAGTCAGTCTTAGTCTCAGCCTCAAAGGCTGCAGGATTGTCCCAGGGTACCGGGGATGGGAATTGGCTACAGTCGGGGATAATCTTACCTGAGTCTCCAGCACTGGCGAAGGGTCTTGTTGCCTCCCTGCTTGCGACCGGGTGGTTACAGGATGCGCCTCAGTGTTGTATGAAGGGGCGTATGCTGAAGTCATGGGACCCAGGTCGTTTCCCAGTAAAACCTCAGCAGGCAACTTGCCCATAATCCCCACATTCACAGGTCCTTTACCTGCACCCAAGTCCAAATGTACTTTAACCGTTGGTAATTTGTACACATCCCCTCCAGCCACCCTGACAACCACGGTGCTTCCTGAGCGCTTATGTTTGGGAACTAGGCGTCCTTGTACCAGGGTGATGGTGGCCACTGTGTTTCTTAGCCCCTGAGCGGTGCGGCTGTCCAACAATACCTCTTGTCTGTGCTGTTGACAGTTGTCAGTTGCTGCATACACTGGGTCCGCTTCATGTAGGGGTCCCAGGTTCTCTTCCATGGGAGTCTCCTTATCGAGACAAAGTGCTCGGGCTGGCCGAGTAGGTCCAGACGAGCACGAGTTATAGTTCCGGGGAGGATAGTTATTATTGAGGGGGCAGCTGGCTATGAGATGCCCAGGCTGTTTACATTTGAAGTAGGTGGGACGTGGGCAGTCTTGGGAGTAGTTGTTAGGTAGTCCCATGTATCGGGTAGGTCCTGCTGACACAGGCGTACGAAACTCTGTTCGTGGGCTTGTTCGGTGATTGTCTCTAGGTTCGGTACGAATCACCGTTCGGGAGTAAGTGAACTCCTGTAGTTGGGAGTCGTGGTGCTCGTCAGTCAATTTTCGTCTGTCTTTTAACCATTCCCTGTCCTTTTGATATAGTGCGTCATAGAAATGCTCCAACAAAAATAATTCCAAAATCTCGGCTGCAGTGACCGCCCGACACCCGTTAATCCAATGGGTGGCAGCTCTCCGCATTCGGTGCGCCCATTCGGCATGTGTGTCATTCGGTTTCTTTTTCGTGCTACGGAACTGCCTGCGACTTTCTTGGCTAAGATACTGGCCATTCCCTGCGCGGTGGGTGGGGGCCCGAAAAAAGATTGAAGGGGGGACCTACTGTCCTCCCCCCGGCCGCCACCCCTGCATGGTGGGTGGGGGCCCTAAATAACTAGACATGCCCCTACTTGCAGTATAGCGAGTAGGGGCTGAATTTACTAATACTAAGTAATCTTTACTTAGTATTAGTAAATGTGGCTGAAAGACCAATTTAGGTCTTTTGGTAGATAGCTCACATGATAGCTCACATGCTGCATTGGCCAATCACAGCCATGCCATTAGTAGGCATGGCTGTGATGGCTTCTAAGGGCACACGAGTCAAACGCTTGTTGGTTGGCTGCCCTGCAGCCTTTTGAAATGCACCATTAAATCGCCGAACACCGAACTCCAACCCGAACATACATTGAAATGTCCGTGTTCGGGTCCAAAAACCGTAATGTTCGGTACAAACCCGAACTTTACAGTTCGGGTTCGCTCAACTCTAGTTGCAATCACATCCATCAGTACATTTATGGCCGCCAGGTCATTGTTGAAAGTGATTATTAACCCCCTGAGACTATAATGCGCAAACCCCTGGCATCAAGTCCGCCAAGGCTAGAGAGGATGATCCTGCAGCTCCAGAAATACTTCATATTCTACATCATCCAGGCAAGGACATTCATGTTGTGGATACTCTGTCCAGAAAGTAACTAACTGACCAAGATAGGAGCCTCAGTGAAGTGATTGACATTCAAGTGCACACAGTGTACAGCAGTCTTCCTGTCAGTGACCCAAAGTTGAACAAAATCAGAATTCAAACTTAAAAGGACCAGCATACAGGCATTAAAATGTATCATATAAAAAGGTTGGCTTGCAGAAAGAAAACAATGTCCTCTGAGTGTGTATGAGTTCTGGAACCATTGTAATGAGCTTTCATACCTGCATGGAATAATCTTCAAAGATAAGAAGATTGTTGTTCTTGCAATCCTTCATCCATAGATGCTGTCATGCATTCATGCCAGTCCCTAGGCAAATGTAAGCAGAAAGCTTGTAATATCACGTTCTGGCCTGGGATGGAAAAAAATATATAGCCCCTCTAACACCAAGGAATGCATGATCAGTCACAAAATTCCTAATAGACCATGGCAAGTAGTTGCTACCAATCTGTTCACTGGGAACAACAAGGGCTATCTTGTAACAGTTGATTATTATAGCAGATATTTGAAGATGAACAAGCTTTACAAAACATCTGCCGCTATGATTGACAAGTTAAAAGCTATTTTCACAAGGCATTGCATTCCACAGACCGTCATTTCAGATAATGGCCACCATTATAACTCACACAAATTGAAGACATTTGCAAGCACATGGGCATTTACTGACACCACTACAATTCCATACTTCTCACAAAGTAAAGGATAAGCCGAAACATCTGCAAACAGCAAAGTTCCTAATGGAAAAAGCCAACGCTGATAAAAGAGACCCATATCTCAGTTCCTTGGAATATCACAACAGTCCTATTATGATTTGAAGTCTTTAGGACAGCTACTTATGAATAGCAATCTACAGTCTACCTTATTCAACACCAACCAGCAGCTACTGCCAAAGGTTGTCCACAGCAAGGATGTCAAAGCCAAAATGCTTCAGAAGCAACAACATCAAAAGAGCTACTGTTATAGGTCAGCTAGGATATTGTCTCAGCTCAGGGAAAGACAGACAGAATACAGGAACAAGAACTTTGGCAGCCAGTTGTTATCATCAAAGCAGCTAACCCTGAGAGATTCTATCATGTGCATACTGCTGATGGATAGGTATATCATTGGAACAGATGTTACCACATGTATACGAGGGAACCCTACAGCATCAACACTGATGAAGCTTTGAGGCATGGCAATATTGCAATACACAATCTAATATATATATATATATATGTGTGTGTGTGTGTGTGTGTGTGTATTTACACAATGTTACAGTAGAGTCCAAGAACGGAGGCATGCGACTGGGGTGACGCAGGAATTGCTGACGTGTTTCCAGTTACTCCCTAGCGCACCCTCTGTAGTGATGCTGAGAGCCAGACTATGACTTCAGTCCAGCCCCGTGATCACTACAAAGTGTGCACCAGGGAGCAGAGAGGAAATGGAAAATCCCCACTGGACCCCAGGTAATAGATCAATGAACCCCAGGTAATAGATCTATAGTTGACCACAATGAGAAGATCCCCACTGGACTCCAGGGAGAAGATCCATACTGGACCCTAGTGGAGAACCCGCACCAGCTATTTAAAGGTAGGATGGATGAGCATAAAAAATAAATAAAACAAGAAATAAAATATTTTTTTGTGTAAATGTGTTAGTGTGTGCATCTGTCATAGTGTTTGTCAGTGGTTGTGTCTGTCAGTGAGTGTTTCAAGTCAGTAAGATTGTGTGTCTGTCATTGAGAGAGTCTGTCAGAGAGTGTCTTTCAGTAAGTGTTTCAAATCATTGAAATTGTGTGTCTGTCATTGAGAGTGTGTATCAGTGTGTCTATCAGTGTGTGTTTGTCAGTGGATGTGTGTCTGTCAGTGAGTGTTTCAGTCAATGTGTGTGCATGTCTGTCAGTTAGTGTGTCTGTCAGTGAGTGTTTTAAATCAGTGATAACTGTATATAGTGAAGAGGAGCCTGTGAGTTAAGTAAAACCTGACCCAGAGGCTGCACGGTAGGGGGTAACCCTTAAAGTATCAATAGACAAGAAACACCTTATTAAACCACAGTCGCCCATAGGTCACTTAGGTATAGGATCTATGAAACTATATTGGATGTATCAGGAACAAAACAAGATAAAATTGGTCTTTATTACAGCTGGATCAATCAGATATGTGCTTTCGATAATACATACAGATACAAATGGCACTCCTAGCAGATTTCATAGATTCTAAACCTCAGTGACCTATGGGCCACTGTGGTTTAGAAAGATGCTTCTTTTAAATCAGTGAGATTGTGTGTCTGTCGGTGATTGTGTGTGTGAGTGACTTTTTCTAATTGTTGAGGTTGTGTGTCTGTCATTGAGAGTGTGTGTAAGTGTGTGTCAGTGAGTGTGTGTTTGTCGGTTAGTGTTTCTGTTGTCAATGAGTGTTTCAAATCAGTGAGATTGTGTGTCTGTCAGTGAGAGTGAGACTTGGTGTGCCTGTGAATGAGTGTGTCAGTGAGTGTATATCTCTCAGTGAGTGCGTGTCTGTCAGTGTGTGTGTGTGCCAGTTTCAAATCAGTGAGATTGTATATCTGTCATTGAGAGTGTATGTTTGTGTGTTGAAGAAGCATTAATGTATATGTAATTGGGCAAAGAGCTAATTTTTCAAAAATCTATGGGTGACATTTCTACATATAATGTTTGCTGTCCCTGGCATGCAATCACACCTACACCTCTACACCAAATCCACCCCTCTTTCCCCCCACCCCACAAAAAACAAACACATTCAGACACAGAATATAGATTTAAACACTAACACACAAACAGATACACAGGGGCACACAATGACGCACATCCAGATACACGTACAGACACACATATAGATACACAGATATACATACAAACAAACAAATAGATACATAGACAGACATACATACAAATACACATACACATGCAGATACACATATACACGAGGGTTTACACAAACACAAATAGGTATACATACACACAGATAGATACACTGACACACAAATACACAGACACACAGATTCACATGCAGACACTCAGATTCACATGCAGACACACAGACACACATGCAAACATACAGATACACATATAGATACACAGATATACAGACCAACAGATACACATACACATATACATACACATGCAGATACACAGACACACAGATAAACCAACATACATACATACATTCAATCAAATACACAAACAGGTACACAGACAGATATATGCACTGACACTGACAGTTACACATACATGCCCACATATACACATGCAGACACAAAGGTAAACATACAGACACACAGATATACACATACAGACAAACAAATACACAGACAGACAGATATACAGGCACACATACAAACAGATGCAGATACACAGACACACATATTGACACACATGCAGGAATGCAGATACACATACAGACATACAGATACACATACAGACAGACAGATTCACATGCAGACACACAGATTCACATGCCGACACACAGACACACATGCAAACATACAGATACACATATAGATACACAGATATACATTCCAACAGATACACAGACACATATACATACACTTTCAGTTACACAGACATGCATAAGACATACAGATAAACCAACATACATACAGACATTCATGCAAATACACAAACACATACACAGACACACAGATATATGCACTGACACTGACAGATACACATGCATGCACACATATACACATTCAGACACAGATGTAAACATACAGACACAGATATACACATACAGATATACATACACAAAGATATACATACAGACAAACAAATACACAGACTGACAGATATACAAGCACACATACAGACACATGCAGATACACATATAGATACACTGAAACATAGAAACATAGAATGTGACGGCAGATAAGAACCATTCGGCCCTTCTAGTCAGCCTAATTTTATAAATACTTTCATTAGTCCCTGGCCTTATCTTATAACTAGGATAGCCTTACGCCTATCCCACACATGCTTAAACTCCTTCACTGTGTTAACCTCTACCACTTCAGCTGGAAGGTTATTCCATGCATCCACTACCGCCTCAGTAAAGTAATACTTCCTGATATTATTTTTAAACCTTTGCCCCTCTAATTTAAGAATATGTCCTCTTGTTGTGGTAGTTTTTAAATGTTTCTATAATTTTTCCCGTCTTGTCTTTCCTCCAAGCTATACATGTTAAGATCCATTAATCTTTCCTTGTAAGTTTTATCCTGCAATCCATGAACCAGTTTAGTAGCCCTTCTCTAAAGTATCAATATCCTTCTGGAGATACGGTCTTCAGTACTGCATACAATACTCCAATACTCCATGTAGCGGAGCTGCAATATTAAATCCCACGATCTCTGCTGGTTAAGAAAGTAATCCAAAGTAAAGCGCTGGAAAGTAAGGCAATATCCCAAATCCCCCAGTAACCGGACGAAACACAGTTCTGGGAGTCAACTGAGGTCTTTATTCACATGCTCCAGTATTTATACAATTCCCCATGCAAGGGGTTTCCTGAGTCACATCCCAGGGGTATTACAGGAGTGGACTACATGGGAAACTTAAATTACAGAGCATTTCTCCCATCAGGCACTACTGCACGAGAGGGATACTCCCACTGGAATATACCGTTAAGTGGATTATCCCTCCGTGCAGCAGAACCGACAATTCACATTAAAATCTATAACTTTAATAAAACTTGGCAGATATAAACGAATGGACGTTCGGTAGATAGCTGGGGTCTGAGCGCACAGTTCGTGAGACTACCGCTCAGTTCCCAGCTAAAACAACTGAACGCCGTACAAAATACACTTTGCCATAGAGTTCGCCCCAGAATACCGAACACCGATGGGGGACCCTAATGGAGAAAGACCGGAGCTCCCGAACGGCCTGGAAACCCAGCGGTGTTCACGCCGTCGAGTAGCCGTTTTCAGTTCCACGCACTCGACGACCAAACACTGCTGGGGAGACAAAGAATCCAAGATGGCCGACCACCGCGTGGTCGGTAGCCGAACGACGGCCACCTAGGAGAGCCTCTAATTACCGATTGCAACATTGTTGCCATCGGTTAACGAGCGCCACACGTCCCTCTCTGGGTGGGCTATTAGGGGGTAGCTCATTTGGTTCACGAACAGCCCGCAATGTTGCTGTTCGTGAAACGAAACACATGAATGCTAGCAGCTTACGGCAGCTAGCATACGAATTCAATACAGCATACAATAACACACAGGATACAGCCAGGAAATACAAGAGTTACAGGAATAATACAGGCAATCTTTTTATACACATAGTCCAGATTATTATAAGTGGCTAGGTTTGCCACACTCCAATACTTCAGTACTGCATACAATAAAGTGAGGTCTCACCAGTGTTCTATACAATGGCATGCAGGGCCGCCATCAGAAATTGTAGGGCACCTAACACAGCTCAAGGTCTGGGTCCCCGTGTGCCCGCCTCCAAATCCTGTCCACAGGAATACACAAACACAGACACAGACACAAAAGGACACAGACACACACACAGAAAGATACACTCATACTAACAGACACAAATACTGAAACAGACATACACACATATAGACACATACACAGATACAGATACACACACACACTAACATACAGACACACACACACTGACGCACATACATACTCACATACTGACACACACATACATACAGACATATATACATATTGACAAACAGACATACATACAAACTGACATACAGACATACAAACAGACTGTAGCGGAACGCCAATATAAAATCCACGAATTCCGCTGGTCCAGAAACGAATCCACAGTCAAGCGCTGAAAACACCAAGGCAATATCCCCAACCTCCCAATAACCGGACGAGACACAGTTTTGGGAGTCAACCGACAATCCTTTAATCGGCACGACAATTTATACAAGTCCCCATGCAAGGGGTTTCCTGAGTCCTTTCCCAGGGGCACTCCCAGAGGGGACTACATGGGGGACTTACAGTATAACATATTTCTCCCATCAGGCACTGCTGCACGAGAGGGATCATCCTCCCAGAATGCACCGTAAAGGGGATTATCCCCTCGTGCAGCAGAACCGGCAATTCAAATAAAAATACATAACTTTTAAAATATACGGTGGATTTACACGAATGGACGTTCGGTAGTTAGCTGGGGTCTGGGCGCATCATTCGTGAGATTGCCGCTCAGATCCCAGCCAAAATAACCGAACGCCGCACAGAAAACACATTTCTTTCAAAACCCACAAAAAGGACCGATTGCTTTTCGTGAACCTGGTCCTGAAACTCCCGAACGTCTGGGAGGCTCAGCGGTGTTCGTGCCGTCGAATAACCATTGGTAATGGTATGCGTTCGACGACACGGACCCGCTGACGAACAAGGGATCCAAGATGGCCGACCGCCGCATGGTCGGTAGTCGAACGACGGCCACCCAGGAGAGCCTCTAATAACCGATTGCAACAATGTTGCAATCGGTTAACTAGCGCCACACGCCTCTAAGTGTGTGGGCTATTAGGGGGTATCGCGTTCGGTTCACGAACGGCTTTCTAAAGTGCCGTTCGTGAAACGAAGGAAAATCCCCATACAAAACCGCCATTTGCATTCGGCGGAAACAGCAGTACAGGTAACACAGAAAATACATTAACATATACATAAGTATAAAGCGCATATCTCGCCCGACCTATTGGCAACCCTTAAAGGCCCAGTCTCTAGTTATTGTCCAAGTGGCTAGGTTTGCCCCAATGCTCCCCCAGAACCAAGCCGGCATACACAGTCTGATCCCAACGGATCGGCTTGGGGATGTCCGGAGGAGTGCTCACAGATCATTTCTCAAGGTCTGTTTGTCGGGACAACCCGTCGGCATTACCGTTTTGTTTCCCTGGGCGGTAGTGGATTGTAAAGTCAAAGGGCTGCAGCGCTAAACTCCAGCGCAGCAGCCTGGCATTGTCTCCAGCCACACGGTTTAGCCACACCAACGGGTTGTGATCTGTGAGCAAAGAAAAGGGTTGCCCATAGAGATATGGCTGTAACTTTTTCAGGGCCCACACCACGGCCAGGCATTCTTTTTCTATGGCGGCGTAGCTCACCTCTCGGGGTAACAATTTCCGACTCAAGTACGCTACGGGGTGTTCTCCGCCATCGGCTCCGACCTGGCTCAGTACTGCTCCCAATCCAAACATTGAGGCGTCTGAGCCTCAGAGTGTGCGGGGAATGCCGTGGTGCGAGCCTGTTGCCGGGTGGTTACCGGATGCGCCTCTTGTGACGGGGCCTGGGGTAGAAAAGCAGAAGTCATCTGGCCCAAGTCATTCCCCAAAACAACATCAGCCGGTAGCTTTTTCATTATGGCCACTTCCACAACCCCCTCCCCAGCACCCCAATTCAAATGCACCTTGGCCGTGGGTAACCGGTACATGGCTCCCCCTGCTACCCGGACTGCCACTGATCCGCCAGTGTGGGCCGTATCTAGAATTAGATGGGGGGCCACTAAGGTTAAGGTGGCTCCCGAGTCCCGCAGCCCCTGCACTTCTTTCCCTCCCACAAATACAACTTGGCGGTGATGCTGCCGGTTGTCCGTGGCTTGCACAGACATTACCTCGTACAGAACCCCCAATGGTTCCTCGGTTGGTACGCTTGTCAGCTCCGAATGGTCAGGTTCTGCGTGGTAGAAATGGGCCGCCGCCCTGGGGGCGGAATTCTGCCGTACCTGGTTCCACGCCTGCCTGCTACGATTCTGGGTGCACTCCCGAGACATATGCCCCCACTGCCGGCAGGTATGGCATTGTATGTTGGCCCTGCCATTGTAGCGGGCTGGTGGTGGGGGGTTTCCTGGTGGTGGCCTGAAGGGGGTAGAGTTGGCGGGTGTGGAGCTGGCTGGGTGCTGTGGTATTGGCGGTCTCAGGGGACCCCTGTTGGTGAGCCCATGGTGTCTCCGGGCGTCAAAGTGTTCGTCTGCCAATCGGGCGGCTGCTGTGAGGTTGAGAGGTTTTCAGTCCCTTACCCACTCCTGTGCCTCTGGTGACAGACCGTTGAAGAATTGCTCCAGCAAGATGAGTTGGCGCAGTTCCTCCATGGTGGTGGCTTGACTTGCCTGAATCCACCCTTGTGAAGCTTGGTCCAGCTTATGCGCCCATTCTGCGTGGGAATCTCTGTCGGGTTTTTTTCAATCCCCGAAATTTCCGTCGGTATGCCTCTGGGGTTATGGCATATCTTTCTAGGATTGCTCTTTTTACTTTAAAGTAGTCTTTGCTGTCCTCTCTGGGTACAGCGCGGTAAGCCTCTGCTGCTCGTCCTGCCAACTTGCCTGCCAGTAAGGGTACCCACATGGTCGGTTCCAGGTCGTGCAGGTCGCATAGCCTCTCGAAATCCTGCAGATATCCGTCTATCTCATCCTTCTCCTCGCAGAATGTTTTAAATGCCTGGTACGGTATTTTCTGCTTTGTTGGAGGGCAGAATGAGTTGACGATGGATTCCGCCCTGGATGGTGACCTCTGGGGTTGCTGTGCCATAATGTAGTCCTGGACGTCGGCCATTAGCACAGTTAAAATGTCCAGGGTTACTGGCTGTGGTACAAATTCCAGCCGGGTTCTCAGTTCCCTCTGGTATGGTGTTTCCTCTCTGGCAGGTGGGGGTGGACTGCTGTGTGCCTGGTCGCCCTCCATTAGCTCTGCAATCAGTACTGCCTTCAATTTGTTGCTAGCGCTTCTCCCTCTAGCCTCCAGCAGTTCCTTTAGCGTCTGTCTCTTTAACGCCGTGTAATCAGTCCCCATTCACTGATCGCTTTCGTCTGCTTGTTTCATACGAATTGCCTTTCCGTTCGGTAGTTCCTTTCATTCGAATGCGCTGTATTCGGCTGTAGAGTTGGATCCCACCGCTGCCACCAATTGTAGCGGAACGCCAATATAAAATCCACGAATTCCGCTGGTCCAGAAACGAATCCACAGTCAAGCGCTGAAAACACCAAGGCAATATCCCCAACCTCCCAATAACCGGACGAGACACAGTTTTGGGAGTCAACTGACAATCCTTTAATCAGCACGACAATTTATACAAGTCCCCATGCAAGGGGTTTCCTGAGTCCCTTCCCAGGGGCACTCCCAGAGGGGACTACATGGGGGACTTACAGTATAACATATTTCTCCCATCAGGCACTGCTGCACGAGAGGGATCATCCTCCCAGAATGCACCGTAAAGGGGATTATCCCCTCGTGCAGCAGAACCGGCAATTCATATAAAAATACATAACTTTTAAAATATACGGTGGATTTACACGAATGGACGTTCGGTAGTTAGCTGGGGTCTGGGCGCATCATTCGTGAGATTGCCGCTCAGATCCCAGCCAAAATAACCGAACGCCGCACAGAAAACACATTTCTTTCAAAACCCACAAAAAGGACCGATTGCTTTTCGTGAACCTGGTCCTGAAACTCCCGAACGTCTGGGAGGCTCAGCGGTGTTCGTGCCGTCGAATAACCATTGGTAATGGTATGCGTTCGACGACACGGACCCGCTGACGAACGAGGGATCCAAGATGGCCGACCGCCGCATGGTCGGTAGTCGAACGACGGCCACCCAGGAGAGCCTCTAATAACCGATTGCAACAATGTTGCAATCGGTTAACTAGCGCCACACGCCTCTAAGTGTGTGGGCTATTTGAGGGTATCGCGTTCGGTTCACGAACGGCTTTCTAAAGTGCCGTTCGTGAAACGAAGGAAAATCCCCATACAAAACCGCCATTTGCATTCGGCGGAAACAGCAGTACAGGTAACACAGAAAATACATTAACATATACATAAGTATAAAGCGCATATTTCGCCCGACCTATTGGCAACCCTTAAAGGCCCAGTCTCTAGTTATTGTCCAAGTGGCTAGGTTTGCCACACAGACATACATACTGTAACGGATCACCTGGCACCCCGACTGGGTACCTCCATTGAAGGATGCTCCTAGCACTTCCTGAGGACTCCAAGCACTGCAGCAGACACCACAACCAACGAACCGGAGAAGCATACGAATGCTCTCAAGCATATGAATGCTTTAAGCAAGTAAACAGGAAAAGCATACAATCAGCTTACACTCCTGGCAATCAGCATACAATCCAATTCCCCCAATAACGAGACGACACTTCGTTTTGAGGTCAAGCAGAACTGACTGTACTGGCAAATACAGCCTATTTTATTCACAATCCACAAACATTGTACTGCCCACAGGGGTTTGAAATACAACCAATCAATCTGTACAATACACACAGACACTCCCACACAAAATCCTCCCCTCTGCC
>OW240916.1:86374619-86400149 GCA_933207985.1 Pelobates cultripes | reverse complement strand
TGTGATATGATTACTGAACACAATGGTTAATATAATTATCACAGGCAGAGAAATACAGTATTATAAAACATATGATAGGGAGCCCAAAACATGCAATAACCCCATAAAACCGGGGGACCTGGGTGAACCACATATCCAAAATTCACCCAGATCCATTCAGTAGTTTGGAAGATACAGTTTAATGCAGATTCCGCAGAACATATACAGGCTATATGAAAAGTAATTACCGTATAATGTGTCCCCTGTTGTATAGTTTTGAAACTACTGCACAATGTCTTTGTGCACCAAATACCGGCGAGATGGCACCGTGTAGAAAAGTCCAAACAGTGTCTGTGAGTTAAAATGGCCGCCATCCATTGTTCTCACCATGTGCTTCATCCATTGTTCTCACCATGTGCCTCTGATACATGAAATGGTGGCCACCCAGTAACTCCACAGTTTGTCTGGTAGTCTATCCAGCCGGACCACATGGGGAACAGTGCAACAAATGAAAGGAATCATAAAAAATATGGACAATAGTCATATTTGTGCACAATCTCCAGTTTTGTCACAGGGTACAAATAGTGTTTTCAAATGCCATATATCCCAGGGCCATAGTCAGAAGGTAGGAGGCGGGCAGGCAGCCCCCTCCAAGAACTCGTGGCGAGGTCTGTTCCGCCACACATACATACACATAAATACATACTGACATTCATACATAATGGCATTCATACACATACATACTGATATACATACATACAGACATACACACACACACACACACACAGATACATACAGACATACTGACATACACACACACACAGAGTGACATACATACTGATAGATATATACATACATACACACACACACACACACACAAACAGACATACGTACATACAGAAATATATACATATATACATACTGACATACACACACACATACAGATAGACACATACACACATATATACAGACATACTGACATACACACACACATACATACATGCATACTGACATACATACATACATACATACTGACACACACACACACATACATACATACTGACATACACACACACACACAGACATACATACATACTTGCAGACACAAACACATACATACATACTGACAAACAGACATACATACAGACATATATACACATACACACATACAGACATACTGACATACACACAGACATACATGCATACTGACATACATACATACATACATACTGACACACACAGACATACATACTGACATACACACACAGACATACATACTGACATACACACACACAGACATACATACATACTTGCAGACACATACACATACATACATACTGACAAACAGACATACATACAGACATATATACATGCTGACATACACACACATACATATATACACATACACACATACAGACATACTGACATACACACACAGACGTACATGCATACTGACATACATACATACATACTGACACACACAGACATACATACTGACATACACAGACATACATACTGACATACACACACAGACATATTTACATACTGACATACACACACAGACATACATACTGACATACACACAGACATACATACTGACATACATGCATACTGACATATATACACACACATACATACATACATACTGACATACATGCATACTGACATATATACACACACATACATACATACTGACATACATGCATACTGACATACACACACACACACACACAGACATAAATACTTGCAGACACATACACAGACATACATAATGACAAACTGACATACATACAGACATATATACATACTGACATACACACACATACAGATAGACACATACACACATACATACAGACATACTGACATACACACACAGACATACATACTGACATACACACAGACATAGATACACACGTACATACAGACATACTGACATACACACACAGACATACATACTGACATACACACAGACATACATATTGACATACACACACAGACATACTGACATACACTCAGACATACACACCTACTTGCAGACACAGACACACCTCATTTATTAGCCACCCTCCTCTTACCTTTAAGTTGCAGGAGGGTGGCTGGGGATGATTGGAGTGGATGCCTCTGGTGTCCCTGTCCTGTCCTCTGCTCTCCTGTCCTCTCCTTTCCCTTTCCCCCCGCGCGGAGTAAGCTGGGAGGAAGTGACCGTCCGTCACTTCCTCCCAGCAGCACTTGCCGTGTAGCCGCAATTTTTTTTAAAGGAGCCCGGTCGCGCAATTACCCGTCCGCAGCGCTGACCGGGCCCCTGAAAATATAGGGCCCATCGGGTGGCCCTAAATGCTTGGGCCACCTGACGGGCCCTGGTGCAGATGCACCTGTGGCAGTTTCGCCGCTCCACGTGGGGCCCGGGGGGCCATTATGGTTGTCATCCGCTGATTGTGGGCCTGATGGCATGAGCACTTCCCTCTTTCTGCTGCTAATACCTCTCCCTATGCAACCAAGCATTCTGTTAGCATTTCCTGCTGCTCTATTACACTGTGTGTCTACCTTTAAGTCATCAGAAATAATACTCCCTAAATCCCTTTCCTCGGATGTTGTGGTTAGGACTCTATCAATTATTCTGCACTCTACCCTTGGGTTTTTACATCCACGATGCATTATCTTGCACTTATCCACATTAAATGTCAGCTGCCACAACTCTGACAATTTTTCTAGTTTACCTAAATAATTTATTTGCCATTTATTTATCCCTCCTGGAACATCAACCGTGTTACATATCTTAGTATCATCAGCAAAAAAACCTACCTTACAATTAAAGAGGCAATGTCATGGCCGAATCCCGTTTTTTTTTACCACCCCATCCCGACTCCACTACATCTAATTGACCCCTTAGTCACCCCCAAATGTCCCTAAGCTCCCCATATTACCTATTTTTAATCTTTATTTTCTGGCCTGATCTATATTCAGGGCGCCGCCATCTTTGTGTGGGTAGATGAAGTCCCTGTGGGACATGTCATCTGCCCATACTAGATAGCACTGAGATACCCACCCACCGCTCAGGGGTGGGGGCCGGAGGGGAGGACAGTATGTCCTCCCCTTCATTGTCCATTATGGCCCCCACCCACCGCTCAGGGGTGGGGGCCGGGGGGGAAGAAAATAGGTCCAGCCCCCCTCATTATCCTTTAGGGTACCTGTACTAGGGCTTTTTTTTTTTTTTTACAGTAAGCAGCCACAGGCTGCTCACTGTTTACTAGACATGCCCCTACTCGCGGTATAGCAAGTAGGGGCTGAATTTACTAATACTAAGTAATCTTTACTTAGTATTAATAAATGTGGCTGAAAGACCAATTTAGGTCTTTCAGCCTTTTAGTAGATAACCCCTAATACCGTGGGAATTAGGGAGTTATCTACTAAGCGGCTGCAAGATGCAGTCGCTGCAATGAATAGGATCGGAGTTTCATTCATTCGAATGAAATTCCGATATGAACAAAGTCCCGAATTGCGTTCTAACATGAATGGAGAAACTGTTAGAACGCAATAAGGCAGTTTTGCCAGCGTCCTGTATAAATGACAGGAAGCATCGCGGGAACAGGGAGGAAAGGTAAGGATTGTGGGAAAATTGCTGTGACCACCGGAAACGAAGCACACTTTGCTCCTCTGCTGGTCACCGCTAGTCACTGCGTAGGAAAGCTCCATAAGAGAAATAGTCCCTATTTTTTCTTAAGTTTTATAGAAAACTAGAGCAGACAGGAAGAAATGAAGAACAGATCATGAGAGAGGGAGAGAAGAGGAATTGATTGGGAAAAGGTAAGTTCGGCATGACAGTGCTGCTTTAATTTTAATTCAAAATATTAGTTCTTTTAGGGTAATTAAATTATACAGTAAAGCATACTCACACACAGACACAAATAATCTTACTGATGCACACAAATAGGCTCATTGACAGACAATCTCAATGACACACACAGACAAGGTTACTGGCACACACACAAATTTAGTACTGACAAACTCTGATGCACACACAAGCTTACTACAGACAAGCTCACTGTCACACACACGCTCACTACAGACAAGCTCACTGATGCGCACACACTCTCCCTACAGACAAGCCCATTGACACACAAATGCTCCCTACAGAAAAGCTCACTAACACACAGATTCACTACAGACAAGCTCACTGACACACACATGCTCACTACAGACAAGCTCACTGACACACATATGGTCACTACAGAGAAGCTCACGATCACACTCATGCTTACTACAGACAAGCTAACTGTACACACATGCTCACCACAGACAAGCGCCGACACACCCATGCTCCTTACAGACAAGCTCACTAACACACTCACACACATATATAATTCCTACAGACAAGCTCACTGACACACATACAAGCTCACTCACTAGCAGGCACACACACAAACTCACTAGCAGGCACACACACACACAGAGGCTCCATCACTAGCAGATGTGCGCACACACACACACACACATACAGAGGCAGACAGTCACTGACACCGAGGCAAACATCCAAACATACAGAGACAGGCAGACAGCCAGACACACACACAGGCAGACAGTCTCACACACACACACACACACACACACACAGGCAGACAGTCAAACACACAGGCAGACAGTCACACACACACAGACAGTCACACACATGCAGACAGTCACACATGCAGACAGTCACACACACACACACAGGCAGACAGTCACACACAGACAATCACACACACACACACACACACACAGTCACACACACAGACAGTCACACATTCACAGGCAGTCACACACACACAGAGAGTCACACACACAGACAGACACACACACAGACACACACACACACACACACACACATTCACACACACATACAGTCACACACTCACAGACAGTCACACACACACAGACAGTCACACACTCACAGGCAGTCACACACAGACACACTGACCTCCTTCTTACCTCCTGCTTGGAGCTCCTGGAGGCTGGTTGTTGGGGAAGCAGTGACTCCTTCCTGCTTCCCATGCTGCAGTTAGCTAGGCCCCTGCCGCACAGTAAGCTCCGCCCCTGCAGCATGCTAAGCCCTGCCCCCACTGCATGGTAACTCCGCCCCGCCACATTTTTACACAGACACACACACACACACACAGACAGTCACACACACAGTCACAGACTCACAGGCAGTCACACACACAGGCAGTCACACATACACAGTCACACACACAGACAGACAGTAACACAGCCAGTCACACAGACAGACAGTCACACACAGGCAGACAGTCACACACAGGCAGACAGTCACACACACACACACACACACACACAGACAGACACACACAGACAGTCACACTCACATACAGTCACACCCACATACAGACAGTCACACACACATACAGACACTCACACACTCACAGGCAGTCACACACTCACAGGCAGTCACACCCACACAGAGACAGTCACACACTCACACTCACAGACACAGTCACACATTCACAGTCACACACTCACAGGCAGTCACACACACACACATACACACAGACAGTCACACACTCACAGGCAGTCACACACAGACACACTGACCTCCTTCTTTCCTCCTGTTTGGAGCTGGTTGTTGGGGAAGCAGGGACTCCTTCCTGCTTCCCATGCTGCAGTTAGCTAGGCCCCTGCTGCACAGTAAGCTCTGCCTCCGCTGCACGCTAAGCCCCGCCCCCTTTGCATGGTAACTCCGCCCCCGCCACATTTTTATTTAAAAAAAAATGTTATGATCCCGGCCGACCATGTGTGAGCTGTGCCGGCCGCCAGGCTCCCCCTGCTCCCATGGGCCCTGTGCGGCCGCACAGTTCACACATAGCCGGCCGGGATCACAGGAGCCTGAGCAATGATTAGGGCTGTCAGCCCAGCTCCAGGTGCCGCGGCCCACCGGGAAATTTCCCGGTATTCCGGTGGGCCAGTCCGGCCCTAATAAAAATGAGAATGGATGTTACTTGTCCTTTGTGACCATATTCAGGAAAAATGAATAGAGGTGGTGATTTTCCATTGATTAGTATAGCCTACATAAACAGACAAGCACCAGACACAACCCACAATATCTACTGGATCTTGAACATTGCATTGTAAGTTGCCATAATACAGATCTTGACTCGAGAATAAGCCGAGGGGGGCTTTTTCAACACAAAAAAAACTCGGCTTATACTCGAGTATATACGGTAATTTAAATACCACTCTTTTTACATAAACCTTTAACAAAAAACAAGACTTAATATATTACTTTTGCAATGAGCTTTGTGGATGAGCCAGAAGATTCAATGATTCAATGATTCCAAAGATGGATTAAGAAATATGCTTCCTTCAATAAAAAACTATTCTGTTCACACAATATTATGACCAAAAATACACTACAGCACCATGCATACAGAACTGAGGACACAAAATATGAACAAGGACTTAAAGCTCCCAAACAATGCTGTGGTCTGGAAAATTAACAAGTCCACAAAGACTAGCAGCAAGAAACCTACAATGTCGAGCTTGAATTGAAATGTTAATAATTTACTTAATCAGTCAATTCTTGAAAAAGTCTCTCCAGCACAAACCCAACCAGGGAGACCCCTGGACTACGACCCCCAGCTGCCCGCAAGATACCCCTCCTTGTCCGTGAACATCAAATCGCACGTTACAAGACCCATATCTCAGCCCGCACCTTGCCAGCATGCACACGTCTAACCCTTGACACACACACTACCCAGCAAATTACGCACACCACCGTAATGTAAAACACAGCTGACAATGCCAAATATGTGATCTGTAATGCATATACTGTACGATTGTTAACTGCAACCAGACCTGCATACCTGGCTGGCCCGCCCAGCGATACACTCGGTCTTGTTACTGCTACACTTAACCTGTACTTATGGAATGCAATCAATAAAAACCTTGAATAACAAAAAAAATGAAAAAGTCTCTATTCCTAAAGGCCACCAAAAAGTTTGATCTGTGTTGTCTAATAATCTCAATTTTAAAAATGTTTCATTATATCAGACAGACCACATTGAAACAGTATTTTTTTATATTGCAAATTGTGTGGTATAACTAATTATGTGTTTAATAGCAAATATTTTTTGTTTGTGGATTAAAAAAAAATCTTTTTGAACTTATTCTTCAAAAAAGCACCCAAGTCACCACAGACCCAAAGGGAACACTGTCTCTAATTCCAGATCTCTGAGGGTTGTGAATGTAATGGTTTGCTGTTCCTCTGATACTAAGTTCTATGCCACCAAAAGACCACTATATCATTAAGCTGCATTTAAACATTCTTAAAAAGCATTATTTGATGCATTTGTGGCCAGATGAGAAAATTGTGAATTAAGTTTTAAATAATCATGAGTTGCAAAAAACTAAAAGTAGTGTTTCAATTCTAATATATGACAATATTAGCATTTTTCAATCCTTTATTCACAATGTCCATTCCAATATCTGTAAGGGTCAAATTCATCCTTTGCGTTGATGCTTGATCCTTCTCGTGTCCCCTAGTAAAACGTTTTCAGCTTGAATGTGTGCTCTGACTTGATTCTATTATCAATCAAAGGCCTGATTCCATATAAGGAGACACTGGGTGAGTGGACTGGCAGGGGGTTTATAAAGCCGCTTATAAACACAATGCTCCACATAGACACCACAAATGCTGTATAACTGTGAAATAGAATAAATTATAAATACTGTGCATACATGTACATATATATCATATATTGCAACCTGGCTGGATTTTTTTTATTTAAGGGACCTATTGAGGAATTACCTACCTGCCTAAAGTATATTTACAGTCTTCTAACAGAATTGTAGGTGATGACTATCAAAACATCGTCCTGATTTCCTGCAGAATCACTAGCCTATACCATGATCTCACATGAAGAAGCAGTTGATGTTATGAGGCAGATACTAACCCATTCTAAAACCTATTAGGGCCGTGCATCAAATCCATCTTGGTGTTTATTGGATCTGACACTTACTCAGAGTTACTTGAAAACAAATGTTTTTTTACAGATATTGGGTATATCCATGGGCACTCAGGTACGCAAATGGCCACATGTACCAGTTTGATTGGGGACATGTATTGGTGACATTGTTCTATTGTGTCTTAGATACATTGACAATATTTTTGTGCTCTACAGTGTGTCACAGGAGTCTTACTCCAACACGCAGGAAAGTGGAAACCAACAAAAGGTGGATCACCAAGCCTTAGAATGGCTGGAATTAATGTATTAATACAGCAAGAAACAAGGTCAAGATAAATCAAGGTCAGGAGTACAGAAATACCCAGAGTCAAGACAAGGCCAGGTAAGGATACCAGAGATCACAAAGTCATTAAGAAGCTGGATCAGGATAGCAGAAATCACAAGGTCAATACGAAGCCGAGGTCAAACACAGAAAATCACTAGGGAATCACTAGGAGCACAAAGCGAGGATCTATATAAAAAAACATGATAGGGCAATGAATGGAGGCTAAAACAAGCCATAAACAGCCTCAAAAGAGTTCCCATTGGTCCATGTCATCTCTACGATCCCAAGCCTGTGGACTGCGGTAATGCGGCCACGTGGTGCATTCTTCCCGTGTGACTCGAGGAGGGGATCGGCGCCAAGTACAGGTAAGTTCATGACACAGAGCTTACTGATACACCTGACAGCCAACATCAGTACAGAAAGTGTGGGGTTTCTAGGCATCAAGATCTTCAGAAAAGGTTCTAAATTGGCCCACACATTGTACAGCAAACCACAGGTCTGTATGGTATACAGATGCAGTTTTGACCTTCCAATAGCATGACATGTATTGGAAAAGGGACAAGCTTTGCCTATGTTAAAGTTCATAGCAATAGAGCATGTCCCTATACCCAGGAGGGGAGGTAACCGTAGGCCATGTTTTCCCATTATTTCTTATTTCTATTTTTTATCTGTGATGTTTCTTTAAGCATACTAATTATGTAGCAGTGTACATTTAACAATTCACACCCCTTTATTCTTCTTAAAGCAGAGAAGCTTCCCTGTTTTAGTGCTCAATTACTGATTCTTGTTTGTTTGATTTGTCTGTTCTCTCCTCCAGCTCCACCTGCTACACATCGTTGATGATTCCTTTGTTCCATTCGGATAACATTATGTATACTCTCCTTCCCCTGCAAAACCTCAGTTTCTCATATTGGTTTCTCCCCTCCTGTAAATCTACTCTCCTTAGACATTGGCTACTGAACCTCAACTTCTCTTCTTGAATATTTCATTCTGATCCTTGATCGGAAACCTGTGGATAAAAAGGGAAAAAAATAACAGACTGGTTATACTGACAAATGAAAAAGGAAACTCCCTAAACTGTCTCAAGCAACTCTCATTCTTACACAGCCCTGACTTGGACTGGAATTTGTCACCTCCCTCTTTTATCGGACTGAACCTGTAGGTAAATACAAAGAATAATCATATCATAACCAACATTTTCCTTTAAGAAAATATATATTATTTCCCTTATCCACTAAACTTTGCTTTTTCTATGTGAAAAGAAAAACAATTAAACAACATAAATAAACTCTAAATTTTCTTTTTCCTCTCCATAATAATTCATGTGAGATGTATGACACCGTAAGAGACTTCTACTTCAGAGGGAAGTCTACTGGATAAGAAACTTGGACAAAGTATCTCCAAAAGGACTGAATTAAAAATTTACTTTCATATCAATCTTTTAATAATACCATTCATTTGTGTTATTTTGGTATTTGCATATGCTCTTAAGGAATGTGGAATTTCAACATTTATATGGTTCAAGCCTTACGATCTAGTGCCACTTCTGCTTTATTAACAATACTGTTATGTCAAATACTTTGAGCTTACATCATTCATACCCTGCATGTGTAATAAGGACATTTTAAGCTTTTAGACTTGCTATACTTTACAGTCACTAGCAGGGAAAACCCACACACTCAAGTTCAAGTGGATGCACACCGAATAGCCCTGCCTACATGGTCACTGAGTGGATAGTGCCGAACAGTACCCCCACTTTGGAATCCTGCATACCTGCACTTCCCTGGGACAGATTACACAACATAGATACCCAGCCAGTGACACCATAACCTGTAAGAATGTTATGACAGATGGCAACTGCCCATTCTGGACTCCCACTGATGGTCTCTCCTCCCTGACATTTCTTGTCTCCTTTGAAGGTGACCACAGGAAAGTATTTATTTGAGGAGGTTTTGGATAGTAATTTCACTTTAATTATAATTTTCATAGAGCAGTTGTATGATATGCATTGTGAATATATACATCAAAGCACTATCACTTTAATAGCAGCATGTAGCATGTAATTTGTTTTACTTTGTTTTTATACAATTTTGGTTCCCGAGGAAGTTCTTATATAGAACAAAACACATAGGACCTTAGAACCTTTTTAAAATATATTTTTTCTTTTTGTTTTAGGTTAGTTATATGCTACCATAATAAAACCATTATTGTACTATGTGTTGTGTTTCTTTTTTTGTAGATATGTTTTCAGCCGGTTCCTATTTTTTATTTTTTTTGTATATCGTGTGTGCTCCTATGTCTTATCTTTGGATACCCAAAAACTAGCAAACCTGTCTTCCCACAGCTAAGTTCACTTACAAAAACCTCAGTGGCACATGGACAAAAATAAGCAACATAAACTAAGGTTCAGGATTTAAATGATCTTAAATTACAAACAAAGCAAACACAAGGTTGTCTGCAAATATTATTTAAAGCTAGAATTATGATATCAATTGACAGGAAAAAGCAGAAATTTTAAATAACTATTTTTCTTCAGTATATATGAATGAGGATCCTATGGCAAGAGATATGCAAATGATTGCTGCAAAAAACTTGCAAATAACTTGTGATTGGACAACTCGAGACAAGGTGCTACAGCTATAAAAGAAAATTAATGTAAATAAAGCTCCCGGGGCCTGACGGTATTCACGCACGAGTACTTAAGGAGCTAAGTGGGGAAATAAGTGGACCTCTGTATTTAATTTTTCAAGATTCTTTTGTTTCAGGTGTTGTACCGGAGGATTGGAGGAAGGCAGATGTTGTTCCTATATTTAAAAAGGGTTCAAAATCCTTGCCTGGAAATTATAGACCTGTGAGCTTAACTTCTGTAACTGGGAAAATATTTGAAGGGCTATTAAGGGATAATATTCAGGAATTCATTGGGAAGAACTTTGTTATTAGCAATAATCAGCATGGTTTTATGAAACATCGGTCATGTCAAACTAACCTAATTGCATTCTACGAAGAAGTAAGTAGAAGTATAGATCAGGGTGTTGCAGTGGATGTGATCTACTTGGATTTTGCCAAGGCATTTGATACGGTTCCTCACAATAGGTTATTCTTCAAACTAAAAGAAATTGGTCTAGATGAATATTCTTGTTCTTGGGTAGAACATTGGCTTAAGGATAGAGTACAACAAGTTGTAATTAATGGTAAATTTTCAGGCTGGACAAAAGTGGTAAGTGGTGTCCCTCAGGGTTCTGTTTTGGGACCACTTCTATTTAACATATTTATAAATGATCTTGAAATAGGCATTGAAAGCCATGTATCAGTGTTTGCAGATGACACAAAACTTTGTAAAGTAATAAAATGTGAGCAGGATATTGCTTTGCTGCAGAGAGATTTGGATAGATTGGGGGACTGGGCACTAAAATGGCAGATGAAATTTAACATAGAGAAATGCAAAGTTATGCACTTCGGGGTTAAGAATGCACAAGCAACTTACACACTAAATGGTAGTGAATTAGGGATAACCACACACAAGAAGGATTTGGGAATTGTTATAGACAACAAATTAGGCAGCAATATGCAATGTCAATCTGCAGTTGCTAAGGCCAGTAAGATTTTGTCATGTATAAATAGGGGTATAAATTCTCGGGATGAAAATATAATTCTGCCTCTTTATAAAGCGCTGGTAAGACCACACCTTGAATATGCTGTGCAATTTTGGGCGCCTGTTCTAAAGAAGGATATCATGGCACTGGAGAGGGTCCAGAGACGAGCTACAAAATTGATAAAAGGAATGGAGCATTTTAGTTATGAAGAAAGGTTAAAAAAATTTAATCTGTTTAGTTTGGAAAAATGGCACCTGAGAGGGGATATGATAACTTTAATATATTCTGGCCCAGTACAATCCTTTATCTGAAAATCTATTCATAAACAGGGCTATACATAGGACACGAGGTCACACATTTAGGCTGGAAGAAAGGAGATTTCATCTCAGGCAAAGAAAATGTTTTTTTACAGTAAGAACAATAAGGATATGGAATTCTCTGCCTGAAGAGGTGGTTTTGTCAGAGTCCAGATGTTTAAACTGAAATTGGATAAATACTTACAAAAACATAACATACAGGGATATAATTTCTAATTAGTGGGGTAATAGCTGCTTGATCCAATGAGACATCTGACTGCTATTTTGGGGTCAAGAAGGAATTTTTTCCTAGTTTGTGGCAAAATTGGAAGTGCTTCAGACCAGGTTTTTTGCCTTCTTTTGGATCAACAGCAACAACATTTGTGAGGAAGGCTGAACTTGATGGACGCAAGTCTCTTTTCAGCTATGTAACTATGTAACTATGTAACTATGTGACACATATTCCAAATGAAAACAGTACTTCTTCAGTAAAAGCATTCTTCCTTTAACCCCTCAACTCTGTCTTGCTTATTTCTTATTTATCCACTTCCATTAGGTTTCCTAATCACAAAATACCCAGAAGCTCTACTAATAACTAATAGTATAAGCTATGCAAATTATAATATAGATAATCTATGGAATAGTGGATGTAACATTATATTATACTTGATAGTAATTAGGGAACCTCATTGCAGGCCACTAAAGAATAGCTATGTTAAGTTGACAACTAAATTGTGAAGTATGGTTGTTGGGGGATGTAGTTGTGAAAGGCTAAAATAGCTATAAAAGGGTGTACTGAAAGTGTGTGGTTGAGGAGAAAGTAATATTGCCGTGGTAGAACATGGCATTGTGGCTATATCTACAGTTTGGAGAGAGAAAAATATATTTTATATATAAGTATATTGCAAAATCTTTGGAAAAAATGATCTGTTGGACTGTGGCTTAGAAAGATGTTTTGCGAATCTCTATTTCCATAACTATAATCCACATGATTTTTCATTGAATAAAAAAATAATAATAAATAAATAAAACTGTGAAGTGTAATGAAAATGGATGCTGCTGTTCTATAATTACTTCAAAGTATCAAGTATGTGCTGATCCATAATGTGATATGTCTAAACCTTTTAATGCAAGATCGTGAGTTAGCACAATGTTATCTTAATTTTCTTACTCTAGAGATCAATTCTTCTTTTTCAAGGGCTTCATGCCATGAAATACAGTGTGTGACAAATATTGCACAGTAAACAGATTCTGATGTGTGCTAATCTTTATAAATACCTTAATGTGACTTTCTCTTTTGTGACCTTTATCGTGTCACAGGATACCTGAAGGAAAGTACCTGAAATAGCTAGGTATTCTTACGGCAACAAGCCACCAGAGAATACTGAACTGTCACAGGAGCACTAGAGGTGTCCATTTGGACATTCATTATTATTTAGAGATACTGTGAGCTATACAGAAGAGAGAAATATTAATGTAAAGCTCTAATATTTTCATTTACGTTTTAAAAATGATCTGTGATTCATACATTCTTTTTACATTACGGATTCTAACTAGGTTCAATGAATACATTTTGTTAACTGACATATATATATATATATTACTCAAATTTTACATTATGTTTATTTAGCTATTAAACATAAATAAAAAGGCAACATTAAAAATGCATCATTGACATTAGTTCTACACAAGACTCTTGCACTCAGTTCTAAAGCTGTAATCAATATTCACTTTTTTCTGTACATATTTTATGAGCTAAGATTCATTATACTTTCAATTACTACTTTACAATACTCTACCAGAGTGGAAAACAAATGCAAAGATTTTGTAAATAATTAACAGTTGCAACAGTAGTATAACTATAGATATAAAGTGAATATCTGTAAGGATAGTTACAAAGAACATTAATGATTAGGACATCTTTGCTGGAACTTTGTATGTGATTACCTGTGTGCTATTTTTTAAGTAGTTATGTAATGCACCCATCCATTGTGAAGCTCATTTGTTATCGTGTTGGACTTTCCAAGCAAAGAGCAGATAAGCCTTGATGTAACTCAAAGTAGTTGGAAACTCAAAACAATGTAGAACATAAGTGATAGAAAAGTCTGCCTTAACAAATTATAATAATATGTGTAACACAGAATATAATGTTCATCCATAAATGGTAAACATTTAGTTTAAAATAAAGCACAGTTCATATGTTTTTATATTTTTGGAGACTCGTTTGAATTCCATGACTCAGAAACTCCATATGGTCATATTATGAAAAAACGACCAACAAAATAAACAACGGTTTTATGATTCAAAGTCCCATCCTGTGGCATCTAAAAAAGGGGCGAGGTGGATTGGAGAGGAAGCTGGCGGGGGGTGGGGGGGAAGGGGAGGACGGGGGTTGCATTGTGGTTGTGGTAAAAGAGCAGGTCAGGTTGCAATAATGGACACTAGGTCTGCCCAATGATGTGGGTCACTGCCAGTGCCACTTACATCAACATAAGATGTGCAAATGATTGCTACTAAAAACTTGCAGAATGATTGTAATTGGTTAACTCAAGACAAGGTGCTGCAGCAACTAAAGAAAGTTAATATAAACAAAGCTCCAAGGCCTGACGGTATCCATCCACGAGTACTTAAGGAACTAAGTGTAGAAATAAGTGAACCTCTGTTTTTAATCTTTCAAGATTCTTTTTTTTCAGGAAGTGTTCCGGAGGATTGGAGGAAGGCAGATGTGGTTTCTATATTCAAAAAGAGTTCAAAATCCTTGCCTGGAAATTATAGACATGTGAGCTTAACTTCTGTGGCTGGGAAAATATTTGAAAGGTTATTAAGGGATAATATTCAAGAATCCCTTGAGAAGAACATTATCAGCAACAATCTGCACGGTTTTATGAAGCACAGGTCATGTCAAACTAACTTGATTGCGTTCTACGAAAAAGTAAGTAGAAGTATAGATCAGGGTGTTGCAGTGGACGTGATCTATTTGGATTTTGCCAAGGCATTTGATACAGTTCCACACAATAGATTAGTGTTCAAACTCAAGGAAATCGGTCTAGATGAAAATGCTTGTTCTTGGGTAGAACATTGGCTTAAAAACAGAGTACAAAGAGTTGTCATTTATGGCACATTTTCAAGCTGGACAGAGGTGGCAAGTGGTGTCCCTCAGGGGTATGTTCTGGGACCACTTCTATTTAACATGTTTATAAATTATCTTGAAGACAGCATTGAAAGTCATGTTCCAGTGTTTGCAGATGACACAAAACTCTGTTAAATAATACAATGTGAGCAAGATATAACTTTGCTGCAGAGGGATTTAGATAGACTAGAGGACTGGGCACTCAAATGGCAGATGAAATTTAATGTTGAAAAATGCAAAGTTATGCACTTCGGCGTAAAGAATACACAAGCAACGTATACCCTTAACGGAAGCGAATTAGGGATAACAACACAAGAAAAGGACTTGGGAATTGTTATAGACAACAAACTATGCAACAATGTTCAATGTCAATCAGCAGTGGCCAAGGTCAGTAAGGTATTGTCATGCATGAAAAATGGCATTCATTCTCAGGACGGGAATATAATTTTTGCCTCCTTATAAATCACTGGTAAAACCACATATTGAATATGCTGTGCAATTTTGGGCACCTGTTCTAAAGAAGGATATTATGGCACTAGAAAAAGTGCAAAGGCGGGCTACAAAATTAATAAAAGGAATGGAACATATCAGCTATGAAGAAAGGTTAACATATTTAAACCTATTCAGTTTAGAAAAACATCGCCTGAGAGGGGATATGATAACATTACACAAATATATTCGGGGCCAATACAAACCATTGTGTGGAAATCTATTCACAAACCGGACTTTACATAGGACACGAGGTCATGCTTTAGACTGGAAGAAAGAAGATTTAGTCTAAGGCAAAGGAAAGGTTTTTTTACTGTAAGAACAATAAGGATGTGGAATTCTCTGCCCAAAGAAGTGGTTTATCAGAGTCCATACAGATGTTCAAACAGCTACTAGATGCATACTTGCAAGAACAGAATATTCAAGGATATAATCTTTCAATGTAGGGTAATAACTGCTTGATCCAAGGATAAACCTGACTGCCATTTTGTTTTTGTTTAACCAAGCTTGTTGCAAAATTGTAAGTGCTTCAAACTGTGTTTTTTGCCTTCTTTTGGATCAACAGCAAAAAACAAATGTGAGGAAGGCTGAACTTGATGGACGCAAGTCTCTTTTCAGCTATGTAACTATGTAACTATGTAACATTGATTCACAGATTTAGTGCAGCTGCAGTCTTTTGTTTTCTATAAATAATATTTTTTTTTTCTGAGCAGTTTAGTGTGCTGTAATAGCGGTAGTGCTATAGGCAGAGTACAACATTCCTAAAAAAAACAAAAAAAAACGGTTGTTTTCTTGTTAATATCTGCATGTTGTGCAAGTGTGCAAGCCTGGTGCAGTGCACTGGGTGCTTTGTGCATTGTAGTGTTAATTAAAGTCATACCCAAGAATGTTACAGTAGTAATAGTAAGTGCACCAAGCAGCAACCTATTTTTAATAGAGTCGTATTAATTTACACAAAACACATTCATATCCCCATTTATAGTAATTATAACTAACTAAAAATAATAATTAAAAAATAAAACATCAACAAAACATCAGCACTGGTACATGGAAAGAAAAAAGTTATGGGTTAGGGGTGGTTGTGTTCTGCAACCCACCAGCAGCCATGGCCTCTGAGAATCTAAACATCTTGTCCTTGCCAATGAGAACTACTGACACCTCCATAGCCACCTTTTCCACCACCACTAAAATAATTATTCGTTGTAGTTGGTAACTCAAAGTCTTAGATAGCAGAAAAATCTGTAGTTGCAACCACAATAAGCTGGGCCCACAAGTAGTAGCTGCATGTTTGTAATGCATGCAGGACTTCCCCAAACAGAATACCATTAGTAGCAGCAGCTGTACTGGTACAACTAGTACTAGTCATTCTAGAATCCCCAAGAAGGGAAAGGTTAGCAGAGTCCAGGTGCTTTTTTTTTGTTTTGTTTTTGTACCATCCGAGACAATGTTTACTGAAGAGGTACAGAAAAGTGTAGAAGCAGTGTCCACAATGTCTGGTCTTGGTGGCGGCAATGAATCCGGTGATTTTGCTCTTTCCTCCACCATTGCAAGCATAGTTTCTTTATCCCTAGTCCATGGGGGCCACAGTAGGGCTTGGAGAGGTCATGTAGCTCTGCACTAGTATTTTTAGTATTTTATCCTGCTGAGCAATGTCTTGCTAAATCTTATCTAGTTCTATCTGTTTTTCACTCACCTCATCAATGGACATAGTGCTACCAGGGTTACAAGTAGCTCACAAACTGTCATTATTCTTCCTACTATTCACCACCAACACTATGACTGCTGATAGCACAACCCATGTAACTAGCAATGCAAAAACCTCTGCGCCAACTTTGACTGATTTATAATTGCTTAACTGATTTCTTTTTTTAAATATATATATTGAGAGACAGATTATTTAATTTGAAGTGTGCTCTAATGCCACTGCTTGTGTTGGGGAAATTAAAGCTTCTTTGTTCAGGAATATACAGTTTGGGGGAGTGTACTGCACAAGTTAACCCTGCCTGTCCAGAGTGTGACAGATCATTGGGAGCTGCATAGGTCCAAGTCAGTCCCATTCTGGGGAGCACAGAGTATTGTTCTATCTAGCACCGTTTTTTTGCGGATGATCTTCCACCTGTGTAGGTAATGTGAGGCGCACCGGCCTCGGTTGACCGTTGGCTCAGGTAGGCGATCAAGAAGGTGCTTAAGCTGCATTGCAATAGTGTTCCCTTGAGGGTGCCCCACTGGTCACGGCTGTTACTTGCTGTGGTCACCAGATCTCAGCTTAGGCTTGGGAGGTATATAGCGTAGGCTTATCTTCAGCTAAAAGTGCTGGAATATTTTGTCGAGCCGCATCAGGTAGTGTGCAGTTGGATCACAGCAGGCTTGCTGAAGTAGGTTTGTGCCATGTGCATTAGTGTGAAGGGCATAAACCATTTTGAGCTTCAAGTACTTGTGCACAGAGTCTTTGGTGAAGTGGTAAGTGTGGGTAACTTAACCAATAGTCATCCAGAGGGGACTGGGATATCCTCTACCAGTCCAGATGGGGGGCTAGGAGTGCAACTGGACCAAATCTTCAGCAGAGGTACAGGAAGATTGGCTGCCTCTCCCCAGCTCCGTTTCCAGTAGGCCCCAGCACAATGCTTGGGTATTTAATAAGGTAGTGTCAAACAGCTAGCCCATTAACCTCCGACCCAGAATATACACAAAAGTAATTGTGGTGCTGGGATTTTTGAGTTCAGAACCCTAAGTTTCAGCTAAGATGTGGGAGCTTAATCACTCCACATACGAACAGCTCAGAGGTCAGCCTACACCACCCACATTTTTTTATTTTTTTTAACTCTTTGTAAAAAAAACATGTTTTAAAATGCGGTGGTGGTTGAAATGTTTACAAATGCCAGTCATTGTAGTGGTTTGGCCCAACTAAGTCCTGTAGTGTGTCTACACCTGCTACCCCTGCAAATGCAGTTGGTACAGGGTGAAAGGGCACTGTTCTTTTCCACACTGTACCATCATTCATGCTACAGACTGGATATGTGTGAAAGCTTTGTTCTACTTAGGGTGGAAGCAGTGAGTGGGTTGTCTATCCATTGAACTGAGTGTTCACCTTTTACTTTCCTTTCATTTTTTAAATCCCATTTTTATATTAAAATTACTTCTGTTTCAACAGTTCCCTTTTTTAAAATGCTTTTGCCTGGCTGGGTCTTCTGATGTGGCTACATTTGTACATTTGTATTCATAAACATATGAAAAATTATGCAACCTATGAGGTTTGGTTGAAAAGCATAGAATGGGAAGCTAAACACACCATTCTAAGTGATGAACACATAATAATATATCTTAAAGAAATTGCTGAACAAAAGAACATAGAAAGGAAAATGGCGTTCATAATACACTCTTGGCCTTTCTTTATGACAGCACTTCTTAAGGTGTTAAATGAAAACAAGTCACTGAATACCAAATTGGACACGTACAGTGACGATCTGGGCATTCAAAATGGGAAATACCAAGATTTACTTGCTGAGCATAAAACTCGTCAGGCTGATCATGAAAAAGAAATGAAAGCTTTGACGGATAATATGCACAGGAAATAAATCAGCTTAAAATGCAATTGGATGAGTATGAAGAGGAGAGTCAGAAATCAGGCAGTGAGGTTAGTAGTCATCATTCTGTGCCAAAAAGTTGCACAAAAATGCAAGAAAGGACTATTTGTAAATCCCCTCCTTATTATGATTTTCCCACACCAGACCAGGTTTTCATAAAACAGTCTGTAAGTAAAGATGTGAGTAATTCTGAGAAAACACCTGTAGATTCTTGGCAATCTTGGGCAGAACAGTTTGAAACAGCTGTCTTGGCCAAACTTGAGAGGGAGAATCAGATTCAAGGTGATAGGAATGAAAACAGACATGGTTCTGTACACTGGCAGAATTCTGATGCTGATCGGAATTGTGACAGTGAACGAGAAGCTCAGAGTGATGGGAGTGAAAGTGATTGCACTGTCCACTCTGAAGGCCATGTAACTGATATGACATCTGCACTGTTGCACTGGTCTAATTCCTCTTCAGCAGACAGATCGCATAGACGATTACCCAAACACAGAAACAGAGGTCGTAAATCAACAATGCCTGTTTATGAAACGCCAAAGGTTATTAAATTCTTTAAAGAGACAGTCCTGCAATTTTCTAGAGGTTCAGGAAACATATCTGAACATCTGGAAAATTATGATAGAGCAATGAATTAATTGGGCATGTATGATGACATTCATAAGAAATGGTTCATTACATGGACCTTTGATTCAATGTGCCGTGTTTATCTAGAAAGTCTTCAAGCTATACAGTTAATGTCCTGGTCCAAGATGAAATATGAAATAATCATGGAATATGGTAAGTATAAAACCATTGCCTCTGCTAAGAAAGCGCTTTATAATTTAAAGTGCCGTCCAGATCAAAGCCTCAGAGAATTTTTAATAATTCTAAAAAATGCATACTCTGTGGCCCAAAGAAAACCCAGGTATGAAAGCATAGACTTCAAAGATCTGTATTTTCATGCCATGCCGGCAAACATACAAATGAATCTAGCAAGAGATTACGATTGTAAGTTACCATTAGAATGGCTAGTCAGTCAGTGCATGAAATTGTATACTATACACCATGCACATGACGAAAATCAGCCAAAGGTTAAGAAACCTGGTGATAAAATGGTGTCAGAGACTAAAATGCAGTTAGGTTTAGAAACCCAACAGAAAAAGAGGACCTATTCTGAGGTTTTGAAATCTCCAAAACCTCAGAAACAGGAAAATGCAGGAAGCAATTCTGCAAATTCCTCTAATAACTCTGAAAAATCCAATGCCAATGGGAATAAACGCCCCTGGGTTAATAAGAACCAAGGCAATTCCCAAGGGAGAAGGAATACTCAGGGAAATAGGAGATATGGAAACAGAAACAACCAATGTGCTTCCAGTAACTCCCAACAGTCTCAGCCATCCCAGCCAAATTCTAATGGGCAAAGATAAAACGGCAATGGGGGAAATAATTTGCGTCGTCAGGTTGGTCAATTGACAGACCAGATGGGCAAATTAATGGAGGAAATGACAAAGATTAACCAAGTCTTTGCCAGAAATCCTTTTTTAGGGATAGCTCCAATTGCAGAGCCACCTGTGCAGCAGCAACAACAACAGGTGCCGCAGCAATAATAGCCACTGTGACTAAACAGGCTAGGTTGTCAGTAGATGTAATGCCTAACCCTGTTTCCTTTCCAGGTACTAACAGTCAAATAAATAATAGTTGTGTTAGGAAATCTATTGCCTATCCCGTCACTTCACTTCCGGGTGAAGGAGGCGCAACGTGTTCCTCTGTTTTTTCATTTCAGCCAAAGGCTAACGTAGCCCCAGCAACCACTAGTTTCCAGGATCCAGACCCAAAAGGGTTAACTGATAAGATGCCGACCACTAGTTCCCACTTGACAGTTCAAGATATTCCTAAAAAGGATGGGCCTGTGGGTAAGACTGAGCATTCCTCAGTACAGGTAGAAACTACTGCTGTGACAGGTAACGTATGGAAAACAAATAATATGTTGACACATTCTAAATTCTTATGTGAATTAGAAGAACATGAAGGAAGGTACTACATGTCTGTAGAAATACAGGATTCGCTACCCCAGCCTTTCAAAGGGTTAATAGATACTGGTTCACAAGCCACTATCTTATCCAATACCTACTTCCAGCAGGTAATGGACTTAGTAACGGATAAGCCGAAGCTAAGAGATTTCCCCAATGCTCTGTTGAGTGTAGGAGGAAATGCCCTTCATGTTATTGGCAATACCTGGTTAAAGTTTAAAATAGGTAACAAAACCTTTAGACACCCGGTGATAGTGGTAGATCGCCCCTATGACCGACTGATTCTGGGTATAGACATACTCAGAAGACTTAACAAGCTAAGGTTCCCATAACCTATGAGAAATCACATGTTCAATCTGATCGTAACTGCCATGTGATAGAAGAAAGACCTGACTCGATAGAGGTACATTTTAGGAATAGTCAGTCACCTGACGTGACTATCCTGTAGGTGAATGACGCAATCGCACCTGTAGATGAGCATTCCGTAAGAGTTGCTTCAGAGAGGATTCAGAATGTCTCTCTGGAAGGTGATGTTTTAACCATTTCTCTCCACAGGGACTATGTTGAATCTGTAGATCTGGCAGGTCATGCTCAATTCCTTGCCAGAATTGAAAGGGTTAATAACTTATTATTTCCTATGCAAATAAATGACTTAGGAAGAAGTAGGAATGCAAAGCTGGACTTAAAGAGTGAGAACAGCTATATTAGCAGAAGTCTGTTAAAGCAGATCGCTAATCCTAAAATGATCAGGTACGCTTCCCCACATGACAGGTGGATCCAGAACCTGAATGGCGAATCAGAGAGTTACAATGTGATAGCGAAATGTTTACTATCTATTTCCATCGGAAATAAGACAGTTAAACATTTATTCCTAGTGATAGACGAACCTCGCTATCAGGTTTACATCGGCAATGATGTTATACATTGCTTTGCCATACATCTTGACCTGATTAATTCCAACTTGTGGACGAGGTTAAAAGGTAATCCTTGTGGATACCTACACGAGGAAAACGCCCTGAAATCAGGACAAATACTTCCATATGCGGTAAGTATCCAAGTTCCTGATGACATAACCATTCCACAGGGGACAAGTAACTTTCTTTTACCCCTACAGGTCAAGGAGGGTCAGAGATTAGAAAACTCTGATGCCCTAATCTGTTTATCCAACAAGATACAACAATTAGGGATGGTGGTAACATATACACCAATGGTAAGTATTGGTAAGAATCCCACCTATATCATGGTCAACAATGTTACACCCAATAGTGTTACTTTACCAAAAGGAACATTGTTAGGTCTAGCATTGGATGCGGAGTACTATACATTTGGTTTCCAAAACCAAATTATAGGCCTCATCCCTGAAGAATACTTAACTGAGGACGAAATTGTCGATCAAATATTCCATTCCTCCCCAGAAGGATTATTCACTATCCTATCTGTATATCCCTTCAACGTTGAAGAAGGCTCATGTAAAATCGAAGAAGCATCTATCACCTTCGATCATCCGCTCAATGAGCAGGAATCACAAGAGTATCTCTGATGCCCTAATCTGTTTATCCAACAAGATACAACAATTAGGAATGGTGGTAACACATACACCAATTGGAAGTATTGGTAAGAATCCTACCTATATCATGGTCAACAATGTTACACCCAATAGTGTTACTTTACCAAAAGGAACATTGTTAGGTCTAGCATTGGATGCGGAGTACTATACATTTGGTTTCCAAAACCAAATTATAGGCCTCATCCCTGAAGAATACTTAACTGAGGACGAAATTGTCGATCAAATATTCAATTCCTCCCCAGAAGGATTATTCACTATCCTATCTGTATATCCCTTCAACGTTGAAGAAGGCTCGTGTAAAATCAAAGAAGCATCTATCACCTTCGATCATCCGCTCAATGAGCAGGAATCACAAGAGTATCTCGACTAAAGAGAAAAGGTAAGTCAACAACGAACTGACCTAACTTCTAGGCTTGAAGAAGCTTATGAGATAGGCCAGCCTGAATTTCAGGAAAGGCTAGAAGAGCAAATATCTTTAGCTGACGGTTGCTCCAACGATGCTGAGCGACAGCAGCTAAAGGAAATCCTTTTGGAATTCCAAGATATTTTTGCCAAAGATTCCTATGACTGTGGGTTAACTAACCTCCACGTAGCCAGAATACAAACTGATCCAAATTTACCACCTGTATTTATCAAACAATATAGACTCCCATTAGCGTCATATGATGGTCTACAAGACATCATTCAGAATTTAAAGGAAAGGGGCATTATACGTCCAGTGCACAGTTCGTATAATAATCCGATCTTGGGGATTCTGAAACCTAATGGACAATGGCGTTTATGCGCTGACTTACGACAGCTAAATAAATATATGGTTGGCCAACGCCATACATAGACCAATGTTTGGTACAAATGCAGGGATCCAACATATTCACTGCCATTGACTGTGCGCAGGGATATTGGACTGTACCAGTCCATAATGAAGACCAATACAAATTGGCCTTCACATTTGGAAAGCAGCAGTATACCTGGACCCGTATGCCTTTCGGTTATATAAACTCTGGTCATGAATTCGCTGTGTTCATGCATAAAGCTATGCCTGACGCACTCGAGAGAGGAACGTTATCATATGTCGACGATGTCTTGCTGAAAAGCACTTCCTTTGATAAGCATATCATAGAGATTAGACATGTTCTCACTCAGTTAAGAGAGGCAGGGATTAAACTGTCTTTACAAAAGGCACAATGGTGTCGCACCCATGTCAATTTCCTCGGACATGAGGTAACTTCTGAAGGATTAAATCCCCAGAGGAAGAAGGTTGAAGCCGTACTAAAGGCTAAAACACCTTCAAACATCAGGGAATTAAGATCGTTCCTTGGTATGACTAACTACTCCCGTAAGTTTATAGATAACTATGCAGAAATAACTAAACCACTTTTACACCTGCTTAAAAAGGAAACTACCTGGAACTGGGGGGAGCCTCAGGACCAAGTGGTAAGTGAACTGAGGAGGGAGCTCACTCAGGCACCCTGTTTAGCATACCCAGAGGGGGGTAAACCCTTCTATCTGGAGACAGGATATACCGATTTAAGCATAAGTGCTGTTCTGTATCAGAAGCAGGACAGTTTAAACAAAGTTATTGCATATGCTAGCAAGACTTTGTCACCTGTTGAAGTTAAATTCAACACGTGTGAGAAGTCATTATTGTCGACTGTCTGGGCACTACAAAATTTTCGTAGCTATATCCAAGGTGAGAAAATAATTGTGGAAACAGCTCACCAACCTCTACAGTATCTGCAGAGTGAAAGAATTAGAGACGGTAATCTCTCTAACAGTCGGATTACTGCATGGACTCTATCCTTACAGGGATGGCCATTAGAAGTCCGTTATAACCATAATAAGAGAAGCCCAGTTGCCCAAGGTTTAGCAGAATTACATGACTGTACTGCTCCATCTCTGGATGATAATGACACCGGAGATGACTTCCTAGAAGAGCAATTGCTATCCCCTTATAAAGTTTATGACGAGTAATACTGTCGACCACTACCATGGGTATACATTGATGGTTGTTTATATCACCACGCCACTGGTGCTGAACGGAAGTTAGTTGCAGGTATTGGAATCGCCTGGACAGGTGATTATCCCAATGTATCTATAGGATACAATATTGGTTCCAAAAGCAGTCAGATAGCCAAACTCTGTGCAGTATATAAGACCATCCAAATGGCAATAGAATATGGTATCAAAGAATTTGTTATTATAACTGATTCCAACTATGTTCGCAACAGTTTTGTCGAATATCTGCCTAGCTGGAAACGTCACCAAACACTGAAAAGCAATAACAAACCTGTTAAACATGGGAAATTGTTTTGTAAAATTGATGAACTGGTTAAGGAAAATGGTTTAACCATATATTGGAAGAAAACCAAAGGCCATTCTAAAATAGAAGGTATTGACAAGGATGGTAATGACTTAGCCGATTCACTGGCAAAACAAGCAGCCATCAATGGTGAAACCCTAAACATTGATGATCTTATGGGTTCAATTCATGTTGAAGCCATAACTAGACGACAGGCTAGAGATAATGCCGACTTAAACGTCGTGCAATGGAGTCAAGAAGCTCCTAGTGAGGACCTGATTACTAGTCAAAAGAACGATCCCGT
>OW240916.1:86257298-86374519 GCA_933207985.1 Pelobates cultripes | reverse complement strand
TGTGTGTGTGTGTGTGTGTGTGTGTATCTATGTCTGTCAGTGTGTGTGTGTATCCATGTCTGTCAGTGTGTGTATGTATATGTCTCTGTCTGTGTGTATCTAAATGTCTGTTAGTGTGTGTGTGTGTGTATCTATGTCTGTCAGTGTGTGTGTGTATCCATGTCTCAGTGTGTGTGTGTGTGTATATGTCTCTGTCCGTGTGTCTGTGTGTATCTAAATGTCTGTTAGTGTGTGTGTGTGTGTGTGTGTATCTATGTCTGTCAGTGTGTGTGTGTGTCTTCTTCCCTATCATTGTGTATGTGTGTCTGTATGTCAGTGTGTGTTTATCTGTATGTCTGTCAGTGTTTGTGTGTATCTGTGTGTCTGTCTATCTGAATGTGTATCAGTTTGTATATGTAGATCTGCATGTGTGTCAGTGTGTGTATCTTTGTGTATGTGTATCACAGTGTGTGCGTGTGTGGCAGTGTATGTGTATATGTGCATATATCTCAGCATTCAAACACCAACACTACACACAAATAAACACCTGCATACAAACGTCAACACTACATACAAACACACCCCTGCATTCAAATGTCAACACTACATACAAACACACCTCTGTATCAGACACCAAAATTATATATAAACACACACCTGCGTTCAAAAACCAACACTACACATAAATGCATGCTTCCATTCAAATGCAAACACTACATACAAACACACCGCTACAATCATACAAACATACTCCATACAAACACATGCTTACAGTCAAACACACAAATACTGCTCCATGCTAAATACAATCCTGCAACCATGGGGAATCGGTAGAGCCCCAGCTTTCAAAGCATTGTTGAAGTTGCACGACAGATGGGGATCTATCTTTCAGCCATCCTGTGTACATACACAGACCGTCATACAGAGACATACAGTATGTATGTCTCTGTATGACTGTGTGAATGTATTCAAAAGGAATAAACGCAGGCAACACTCCAATAGTAAGGATGGTATATTTATTGATAGGTGAACCACCCCAAAGAAAGTGCGTCGTTTCGGCTCAGCAGAGCCTTATTGCATGAGCTGAAACATCACACTTCCTATGGGGTGGTTCACCTACCAATAAATATACCATCCTTACTATTGGAGTGTTGCCTGCGTTTATTCTGGTATCAGTGTGCAGGGTTCTTTGTTTGTCTGTGTATGTATGTCTTTGTATGCCTATCTCTACAGGGAGTGCAGAATTATTAGGCAAATGAGTATTTTGACCACATCATCCTCTTTATGCATGTTGTCTTACTCCAAGCTGTATAGGCTCGAAAGCCTACTACCAATTAAGCATATTAGGTGATGTGCATCTCTGTAATGAGAAGGGGTGTGGTCTAATGACATCAACACCCTATATCAGGTGTGCATAATTATTAGGCAACTTCCTTTCCTTTGGCAAAATGGGTCAAAAGAAGGACTTGACAGGCTCAGAAAAGTCAAAAATAGTGAGATATCTTGCAGAGGGATGCAGCACTCTTAAAATTGCAAAGCTTCTGAAGCGTGATCATCGAACAATCAAGCGTTTCATTCAAAATAGTCAACAGGGTCGCAAGAAGCGTGTGGAAAAACCAAGGCGCAAAATAACTGCCCATGAACTGAGAAAAGTCAAGCGTGCAGCTGCCACGATGCCACTTGCCACCAGTTTGGCCATATTTCAGAGCTGCAACATCACTGGAGTGCCCAAAAGCACAAGGTGTGCAATACTCAGAGACATGGCCAAGGTAAGAAAGGCTGAAAGACGACCACCACTGAACAAGACACACAAGCTGAAACGTCAAGACTGGGCCAAGAAATATCTCAAGACTGATTTTTCTAAGGTTTTATGGACTGATGAAATGAGAGTGAGTCTTGATGGGCCAGATGGATGGGCCCGTGGCTGGATTGGTAAAGGGCAGAGAGCTCCAGTCCGACTCAGACGCCAGCAAGGTGGAGGTGGAGTACTGGTTTGGGCTGGTATCATCAAAGATGAGCTTGTGGGGCCTTTTCGGGTTGAGGATGGAGTCAAGCTCAACTCCCAGTCCTACTGCCAGTTCCTGGAAGACACCTTCTTCAAGCAGTGGTACAGGAAGAAGTCTGCATCCTTCAAGAAAAACATGATTTTCATGCAGGACAATGCTCCATCACACGCGTCCAAGTACTCCACAGCGTGGCTAGCAAGAAAGGGTATAAAAGAAGAAAATCTAATGACATGGCCTCCTTGTTCACCTGATCTGAACCCCATTGAGAACCTGTGGTCCATCATCAAATGTGAGATTTACAAGGAGGAAAACAGTACACCTCTCTGAACAGTGTCTGGGAGGCTGTGGTTGCTGCTGCACGCAATGTTGATGGTGAACAGATCAAAACACTGACAGAATCCATGGATGGCAGGCTTTTGAGTGTCCTTGCAAAGAAAGGTGGCTATATTGGTCACTGGTTTGTTTTTGTTTTGTTTTTGAATGTCAGAAATGTATATTTGTGAATGTTGAGATGTTATATTGGTTTCACTGGTAATAATAAATAATTGAAATGGGTATATATTTGTTTTTTGTTAAGTTGCCTAATAATTATGCACAGTAATAGTCACCTGCACACACAGATATCCCCCTAACATAGCTAAACTAAAAACAAACTAAAAACTACTTCCAAAAATATTCAGCTTTGATATTAATGAGTTTTTTGGGTTCATTGAGAACATGGTTGTTGTTCAATAATAAAATTAATCCTCAAAAATACAACTTGCCTAATAATTCTGCACTCCCTGTATGTTTCTTTATGTCTGTGAATGCCTGTGTCTGTATGAATGTATGTCTGTGTTTGTACGACAATGTACCTGTATGTGTAGATTGTATGACTGTGTTTGTTTGTGTGCCTTTTATGACTGTGTGTCTGTATATCTTTGTGACTGTGTGCCTGAAAATTATGTCTGTGTGCTTGTATGGTTGTGTGTCTGTATGTTTGTGTATTTGTGCATGTATGTATTTTTGCCTGTATCTATGTCTATGTGGGAGAAAAAGAGAGATAGATAGGGGCTGGCGGGGAAGTAAGAAATACATAAGAGGGGTTGTAGGAGACACACTAAAGGGGGGTGTAAGGCACAAAGGGGCCAAAGGGGTAAGACATTCAAGAGAGTGGATATGCAACACTAATGGGGGTAAGAAATTCAAAAGGGGGCTACGAGACACAGAGGTGAAGATGCATTGTTTAATTTTTTTGGGAGGGGGAGGGGGGAGTCAAAATGCATCTTCGCCTGTGTAGTCAAAAATCCTAGCACCGGCCCTGGACACGGGAAGGTAGTGACGACAAATAACATTACAGGACTCTTTAGAGGCCCTGTAATTGTAATGAGTCCACTTGAAATCCTTTAACTCTGATCAATTGGAGGGAAGACTGGTGCAGAGCCACTGACCCGTGTGTGCTGCAGCTGAAACTCCACTATCGCCTGCTGCTGCTCACACAGTCTCATGAGGCGGTGAGCGGGAAGGCTGAGGTTATGCTGCAGCGCAGACAGGCGAGCAGCAGCAGGGTGACAACGCCAAAAGCGCGCACAGACGCTACAGTGAATGTCACATCCTGTTCCAAGTTGCGGATCAGTCTGGTGATGGCTTCTGGTATCCAGTACTCTTTTTACTGAAGCTGCATCAGGGTCCTGGTATGTGGCCACACAAATGTTGGTGCTCAACACCAGGGGGCGTGAGGTTACCCTGCACCAGACCCTGCTAATCCATTCCACACTGTGACTCCTAACTTCAACATCAGGCATACTGGGTCCTGGTCGTCCGACCACCGCCCAGACAGTGTCTGGGTCCTGGTCACCAGACTGCCCACCTGTCTGTGAAACTACGAATGAATAGTTAAATCTGGTACTCATCTCTATTATGGATCCTTTGATTGCTACATGTATTACTTGGATAACTGGTAATTCTCGAGCTAATACATGCCGACAAGCGCTAGGGGATGGCCGCTCCGCTTTTGCACCCTGCTCCCTCTTATGCTGTGCTGGTGCCTCTGTGCGACCAGCGCCTTTTCTTCCAAACTGCACACGTCACTCACATGACCTTCATTCCATGTGGGGTCTAGGATCTCATCCTCCTCCACATCATCTTCCACCCACTCCTCAGTCCTGCCCTCCTTGCCGGTCTGCACACTGCAGAAAGCCACAGCAGTTGGCACCTGTGTTTTTCCAGCATGTAAAGTCTGCAAAGGGCATATGGAAATTGTTTTAGAATTGTATCCAGGCAACAGTTTTCCCTATGAACTGACCTCTCAGTTTGACTTGTGAGGGTATTGCCCCAGAATTACAATATTGTTTGAGTACCTCTTAGCTATCGATAAATGAAATATAGCAGCTTGTTGTCTGGTAGTTTCTAGAGTAGAAAATATCAATCTGTTTTCTATCACTTAGATCTGTGTAACAAGTGTTGTAGGTGTGAAACAATATTACAAGTGACCGATGTAGTAAATTCGAATCAAAGTTACGCTTCGATTTGACTCTCAGATATGAAGTGAACACCCCAAATATACTATTTAGCACCAAAAAAAAATTGACTTTTTAAAACTCCAATGTAAACAGCAGATTAGCAGCAAAACAATTAGAATGTTTGCAACTGCGCAGTAAGCGCACTATTTGACGCTTCTATTTGACTCTCAGATATGAAGTGCATCCCACTAAAATACTATTTAGCAGTTTAGCAACCAAAAAAAATGTAAGTTTTAAAACTGCAATGTGACAGCAGTATTTGACGATTCTATTTGACTCTCAGAAATGAAGTACACCCCAGTAATGTACTATCCCACTAATGTACTAGTTAGCATAAAAAAAAAATACTTTTTAAAACTCCGATGTAACCGCGGTATTTGAAGCTTCTATTTGACTCTCAGATATGAAGTGCACCCCACTAATGTACTAGTTTGCAGAATTCTTTCCTAAGCTGTCCCTCACAGTGGCAGCATCCTTTCCCTACACTAATAAGACCTCATGTGCGTGCGGCGCTACGTGACTCCAGCTTATATATAGAGGCTGGGTCACATGCTGCACTGGCCAATCACAGCCATGCCATGAGTAGGCATGGCTGTGATGGCTTCAAAGGGCACACAAGTCAAATTCTTGTTGATTGGCTGCCCTGCAGCCTTTGAAAACGCGCCATTAAATTGCCGAACACTGAACTCCAACCCGAACATACAGTGATATGTTCATGTTCGGGTCCGGGATCCAAACTTTAAAGTTCGGGTTCGCTCAACTCTATTAGTTACCCAGTGAAAAAAATCTATAAGATTAGTTTGGCATGATTTCCCTGAAGTAAACCCATGTTGTCTCTGATTTTGAAATCCATGTGATTTTAGATGTTCAACAATCCTATCCTTTAACATGGTTTCCATTACTTTCCCCACTACTGAAGTAAGGCTTACTGGCCTATAGTTGCCCAACTCCTCCTTACTACCTTTCTTGTGAATGGGCACAACATTCGCTAACTTCCAATCTTCTAGGACTACTCCTGTAGACAACGATTTGTTAAATAAATCTGTTAATGGTTTTGCTAATACACAACTAAGCTCTTTTAATAACATTGGGTGTTTTCCATCAGGCCCCATTGACTTATTTGTCTTTACGTTTGACAGTTGAAATAGAACATCTTCCTCTGTAAACTCACATGTAACAAATTACTCATTTGTCCTTTTTCCTAACTGAGGTCCATTTCCTTCATTTTCATCTGTAAATACTGAAGACAAATATTCATTAAGGAAGTCAGCTAGTCCTTTATCCTCTTCTACATGCCTTCCTTCTTTTGTTTTTAATCTAACTAATCATTGTTTTACTTTCCTTTTCTCATTTATGTATCTAAAAAATGTTTTTTAAAAAATTATACTGCACTCAAAGATTCAAGATAGAGTTCATTGCTAAATTTAATAAATCATTGAATAATTCATTATCTTTTATGGATATAATTCATTAGTTAAAGTATGCTCTAAAGTCAGAAAAATAATATATACACGCTTAAATTGATTATATATACACGCTTAAATCAAACAATATAGTTTAGTAGAAACAGTGCATTATGAGTATACTAATATAACTCCATGTAACTAAAAAATCCCTGACCACATCAAGAAGTGTTGTACTGTATTGCTGTATCTAGTAGTCAAAAAAGTACCATCCAAAAAAGAAGGGAAGAAAAGAAAAAAGGAAAAACCCAAAAAATATATAAAAATAAGAATGAAAAAAATATTGAAAAAAATACAAAAAGGGAAAAATAAGTATATACAGTTCCAGTGTGTACACACTACAATATATGGGTGGATCTCACCAATAGAAGGATAGGTCCTGTTTTCAAGTTGAAATAGAAAAAAGGTGGAAAACACCCAGAATACGTGTAAATTAATATATAAAATATATAACAACCTGTTGGAAAGTGAAATCCATATGAACTCTGTATAAAAATCAGAAAACTGACATAGCGTAATACAATAACTTTTAAATTTATAAATATAAGTGATTGTAAATACACTCACAAACACACGTGAAATCGGGCTTCTCGCCCACTCAGGGGCAATGTATAATCCGATGGATAAGCTGGAAAATCACCTCATGGGATATATGGAAATAAAGGAAATCAAAGATAGTGAAGTTTGTTATAAAAATACAAATCACATTTATTGGTCACACTTACATGTGTGTAAATCACAAAGAGCGTATCTCTCAATAACCTGGAACAACATGCAGTGTTGTCATCAATCCAAGAATAGGAATTACAGGAGTGGTTATAGATGAGTTGCCAAAATACAGATATAAACAAAATAAAAAAAAATAAAACAATATAAAATATAAGTCCAATATAGAGATCCAACGCATTTCGTCCTGTAGAGTGTAGGACTTCTTCAGGGATACTTCTATGTTTCTCTTTCTCCGGTTTAAATACCGGTAAAAATCTCAGTTTGATTCCGTGCATCTGTTAATTCAGCGTGCGTTCCATCCGTGGAACGCATAAAGACGCGGGAATATATCGAAAATCGAAGCGACAGTTCCGTATTCTACTGCGCATGCGCGCGAAAAGCGCGCATGCGCATATTGAAAAAAGATCGAAACCTAAACAGGATATGAAACAGAAAAGCAAAAAACAGCCTGAGACATCTGGACATCAGAAATTGATCATTAAGGACTGTATTGGAGGATGTAGGCATAAAAAGAAATGAAATAAAACATATATATAAAAAACATATATATAAATAAAAATGAATGAAAGCATCGCACAAAAAAAGAACTTATGCAATACTTTATAACAAAACATGAAAAACCTATATATATATATACATAACATAGGAGTAAATACACCTAAAATAAACATACATCCTACAATGCAGCCCATTGAAGAATTAGATGACACATCTATATTATGAAACATAGGTACATATCATTTTAACCCAAAATCTATACAGAAATGAGAGGAAAAGCGAAACATAAAAATTACATATGTATGGAAAAAATGCATATATACATATATACACACACATGTATATATGCATTGTAGGATGTATGTTTATTTTAGGTGTATTTACTCCTATGTTATGTATATATATATATATATAGGTTTTTTATGTTTTGTTATAAAGTATTGCATAAGTTCTTTTTTTGTGCAATGCTTTCATTAATTTTTATTTATATATATGTTTTTTATATATATGTTTTATTTCATTTCTTTTTATGCCTACATCCTCCAATACAGTCCTTAATGATCAATTTTTGATGTCCAGATGTCTCAGGCTGTTTTTTGCTTTTCTGTTTCATATCCTGTTTAGGTTTCGATCTTTTTTCAATATGCGCATGCGCGCTTTTCGCGCGCATGAGCAGTAGAATACGGAACTGTCGCTTCGATTTTCGATATATTCCTGCGTCTTTATGCGTTCCACGGATGGAACGCACGCTGAATTAACAGATGCACGGAATCAAACGGAGATTTTTACCGGTATTTAAACCGGAGAAAGAGAAACATAGAAGTATCCCTGAAGAAGTCCTACACTCTACAGGACGAAACGCGTTGGATCTCTATATTGGACTTATATTTTATATTGTTTTATTGTTTTTTATTTTGTTTATATCTGTACTTTGGCAACTCATCTATAACCACTCCTGTAATTCCTATTCTTGGATTGATGACAACACTGCATGGAGTTCCAGGTTATTGAGAGATACGCTCTTTGTGATTTACACACATGTAAGTGTGACCAATAAATGTGATTTGTATTTTTATAACAAACTTCACTATCTTTGATTTCCTTTATTTCCATATATCCCATGAGGTGATTTTCCAGCTTATCCATCGGATTATACATTGCCCCTGAGTGGGCGAGAAGCCCGATTTCACGTGTGTTTGTGAGTGTATTTACAATCACTTATATTTATAAATTTAAAAGTTATTGTATTACGCTATGTCAGTTTTCTGATTTTTATACAGAGTTCATATGGATTTCACTTTCCAACAGGTTGTTATATATTTTATATATTAATTTACACGTATTCTGGGTGTTTTCCACCTTTTTTCTATTTCACATTGTTTCTTGGGTGTCTGTGAGGTACACCTAGGAATTCGTCCAGTTATACGGTTTTATTCTGTAGTGTATATACTATTTTTTGTCTATATTACCTGTTTTCAAGTTATCCGTGTTGCTTGATATAATAGTAAATCCCTGTAGTTGGAGTAAATCTTTTTTTCTTTTTCCCAAATTGTATGCAAAAAGAAGTCCCACACTTGTCCTGGAGGTGCTGGGCTATATCTTCTTATCAGCTGGTCCGGGGTCTAATGGGTGGGCTGCACGCTCGGGATCTCCACAAATCCCTTCAATGGCCCTGTTTTTGCTTTTACTCATAAGCCTAATGCAATTTTTGTTGCCTTCAGCAGTGCAACTTTTAAATACTCCAATTTCTCTTGGACTCCATTTAAACTGCTCCAGTCTGATAATGACTCCTTTACAAGTATTCTAATTTTAGAAAAGTCTGCTTTTCTGAAGTCTAAAATGTTTATTTTTCTGTGGTGTGACTCTATTCTTATATTAAACCACACTGACCGGTGATCACTGGATCCAAAACTTTGTTACACTGTGGCAAAGGCTAATTTTATAAATTCTTGGATTTATGTTTTATAAATGGGAATTAATATAATATCAAAATGTGTGAGAATGGGAGTATGCATGATGGCTGTAGGGCAGAATGTGGTCAGTTAGAAATACAAGTTTTTGTGTATAGGATGGGCATCCATAAACAACGGTATGTTTAGATAGTAGGTTTTCCCCTCTCCCCACTCATCTTCATTCAATGCCTAGAGCCCTTGGTTCATCACATCAAGCAATGCTTCACTCTCCTATCTGGGGATCAAATTGACAAAATCAGTACAACAACTACCACAAGAAAATCATATCCCTGTACTTCATAAAACCAAAGCCCAAATGACAACATGGGAAGACCTAGAAGTGTCTTGGATGTGCCGAGAAAACTCCATAAAAATGATGGTATTACCACATTTACTGTACCTGTTCAGAACCATTCCTATAGCGCTACCTTCCCGACTGATTAAACAAATCCAATCGGTTATCGATGCCCATGTATGGAAAAGGAAACCCCCTCGCCTTTCAAACAAAAATCTAGCTATCCACCACAATAAAGGAGGCCTGGGTTTACTGGACATTCGGTACTATTATCGAGCGGCCTTGATAGCGCAAAGACATAGACTACTAAGATCCTCCAGCGGAGACCCAACCCCTATCTGGCTCACCTTTGAGAATGCATGTCTTAGTCTGGTCAACATAACCCAGGCATGTTACTACTGCTGTAGTAGATTCTTGTAGTAATAGTAATGTTACTACTGTTTAGAATCCACCGAGATGTCTATGAAACTATTTCATAATCCAGGTTACTAATGTTTACAAACCATACAACTGGACAAGATACTTGTAACAATGTCAATCTGAAAGTATAACCGTAAATTTTGTACCACTGTCATGCTATAGAAGGTATGTGCACTATTCTTGAAACAATAAAAATCATATTTGAAAAAAAAGGTAGTAGGTTTTATCTGTAGTGTTGTCCACACAACCTAAGGGACAATGGGAATGTTTTTGATGATATTCATTTTGTGGAGATTCCACAGGGTCGTATAAGAATAGTAATCTCTAACTGTATTCAGGTACACTTGAGAAAGACCCCAGGTGCATGTTAGGTGGGTCCGGTGTAACCAAAAGCCAAGAGGGAAAAAGCAAACACAACACCAACCAATCATAAGGGACCCATGTAATCAAATGGAAATCAATTGTATATCTAGTGGACTGTTGGGTCAGTAGTTAAGAAGAAGCAGGATGAGAGGAGAGGAAATAGAAGGGAAGTACCATCACCCATCCTGGAGATCTCAAAGAAAGGTAGCTATGATCATGCATGAGTTATATTTGTAAATAGAAGTACAGTTATGTTATAAGTTTATGTTTATTGTTGGGGATTGTTGTATTGTAATGGTTATTGTTTGAATTCCGGATTGTTTAAGTAAATTTATTTCATTATAACCAACATTGTGGATTCTTGGATATTCTGTTGCTGTGTTCTAATATATGCATTTTGCTAGATTCTGGTTAAAGTGGAAGCTTTCAGATAGAAACCCAATAACAGATTAACATAGAACAGGGATTGTGTAATTAATAAGCCAGAGGATTTGTCAATCAGTGCATGTATAAATGCATCCATAGATTTATTGTCATGGATAAGGTAGTTATGGTTACAAGAAAACACATAAGCTCTCTTTGAATATATCTGAATACATATCTAATTTGAATTGATGTGTAATTGGATGTATCCATTTTAGGGTAAATTGTAAGTCTCAAGCACATAACACATTTAGAGCCCCATCCCCTATTATGCAATCCAAAGTATAGATAGTATAATATAGTATAGTTTCATTTAATTTAATTTTAACACTTCTAAAATTTAAGAAACTTCACCTACAGTAATATCTGATACCAAATGTAACCCAAACGGACTCCATGTTCGTTTTACTAATTTTTATTAGGCTAGATTGTATGTTGTGAGAAAACCAGCCGGGATTTCGTGGTTTTCTCTGAACATTCGTTTATTTTACCTCATTCGTTTATTTTATGCAACCTTGGTTTGGTAGATTAAAACTACCGAACACCGACCACCCTCCTGGCTCATTGACTTCAAAGGAGCCCGTAAATTAAGCGCTCTCTCAGGGTGGCCACCATTCGTATATCCAAATGCCACGTGACTGAGAAAACGGCGGCCATCTTGTTTGTTCGGACAAAGACAGCAAGACTGGGTCATCGAGTGTCTGGAACTAAAATCGGCCACTCGACTTCCCGAACACCGGTCCCAAACATATGAACGCTGGATCTTCATTTCATGAAATGAAGCGCTGTTCGGTACTTTGGTGCATTCGTATGAGGGGAACAATTGCTACTATGAGCCAGGAGGCTCCATTTGTGGATTATTTCGTTATTTGACAATTTTGAAATTGACCGACCGCACACACTGAATTCGTGGAACTATTTTGGGCAGGAGCCTCGTGTGCGGTCAGTAACTTAAGACTTCCACACTTTTTAAGAACCCCTGAACCGATCTGGGTGAAATTTTAATATGTTTTTCTCCCAGATCGGGGCTATCAGGGGATATGTGATTTGTGGGGATACCTTAAACGTAAAGGGGTGTTCTGAGTTTTGGGGAAAATGTGTGCACTTCGCCTGGGGATAATTGGGTTATTCCTTAACTTATCTCATTATCTCCCAGGGGGAGAGAGGGAGTGTTTAACTGCAACTGTACATTATGATTGGCTATTTTGTTTGTGTACTGTGGGAGGTCCTCTTGCAGGGGGACCTCCTGAAAAGCCTGTGTGGTCTCAATAAACACCATTCTTGTTACACCCTTCATCATGTTTCAGCTGGTGTTTAGGTATCTGATTGCTACTTGGGAAAGCTACACTAAAGGATTTCGTGTCTTTGGGATTTAACTACCAAAGAGAGGAACCAAACCCCTAGCTTCCACTTCAGGGTTCGTTACATATGCCTTCCCTGTCTTTTCTATATAAAGAGTACCCTAGTATTGCTATGTCCTGGTCATTTTTCTCATTATACCATGTTTAACTAACAGCGACTAAATCTACATTATCAGTTGCCATTATTGCCACAAGTTCATCAATCTTATTCCCTAAACTGCAAGCATTTGTAGACATGACTCTAAGCTTATCAATTTTTTAACACACTTGCTACAGGCACAGGCAGACAGATACACAGACACACATAAGACACACAGATACACCGACATACAGTGAGGGGAAAAAGTATTAGATCCCCTGCTGATTTTGAACATTTGTCCATTGACAAAGAAATGATCAGTCTATAATTTTACTGGTAGGTGTATTTTAACAGTGAGAGACAGAATAACAAAACAAAAAATAAAAATCCAGAAAAACGCATGTCAAAAAAGTTATAAATTGATATGCATGTCAATGAGTGAAATAGGTATTTGATCCGCTATCAATCAGCGAGATTTCTGACTCCCAGGTGTCTTTTATACAGGCAACGAGCTGAGATTAGGAGCACTCTCTTAAAAGGGGTGCTCCTAATCTCAGCTCGTTACCTGCATAAAAGACACCTGTCCAATGAATTAATTAATCAATCAGATTCCAAACTCTCCACCATAGTCAAGACCAAAGAGCTGTCCAAGGATACCAGGGACAAGATTGTAGAACTACTCAAGGCTGGAATGGGATACAAGACCATCGCCAAGCAGCTCGGTGAGAAGGTGACAACAGTTGGTGTTATTATTCGCAAATAGAAGACACACAAAATAACCGTCAGTCCCCCGGTCTGGTGCTCCATGCAAGATCTCACCTCATGGAGTTTTAATGATCATGCGGTATCAGCCCAGAACTACACGGGAGGATCTTGTTAATGATCTCAAGGCAGCTGGGACCATAGTCACCAAGAAAACAATTGGTAACACACTACGCCGTAAAGGACAGAAAGCCTGCAGCACCCACAAGGTCCCCCTGCTCAAGAAAGCACATGTACAGGCCCGTCTGAAGTTTGCCAATGAACATCTGGATGATTCAGAGGAGAACTGAGTGAAAGTGTTGTGGTCAGATAAGACCAAAATCGAGCTCTGTGGCATCAACTCAACTCGCGTATTTGGAGGAGGAGGAATGCTGCCTATGACACCAAGAGCACCATCCCCACCCTCAAACAGGTGGAAACATTACACTTTGGAGGTATTTTTCTGCTAAGGGGACATGACAACTGCACCGCATCAAAGGGATGATGAACGGGGCCATGTACCGCCAAATCTTGTGTGAGAACCTCCTTCCCTCAGCCAGGGCATTAAAAATGGGTCTGGATGGGTATTCCAGCATGACAATGACCCAAAATACTCAGCCAAGGCAAGATAGGAGTGGCCCAAGAAGAAGCAAATTAAGGTCCTCAAGTGGCCTAGCCAGTCTCCAGACCTTATTCCCATAGAAAATCTTGGGTGGGAGCTAAAGGTTCGAGTTGACAAACGTCAGCCTCAAAACCTTAATGACTCGGATAGGATCTGCAAAGAGAAGGGGGACAAAATCCCTCCTGAGATGTGTGCAAACCTGGTGGCCAACTACAAGAAACGTCTGACCTCTGTGATTGCCAACAAGGATTTTGCCACCAAATACTAAGTCAACCTATTTCACTCACTGACATGTAAATCAATTTCTAACCTTTTTGACGTGCGTTTTTCTGGATTTTTGTTGTTATTCTGTCTTTCACTTTTAACTACACCTAGCATTAAAATTATAGACTGATCATTTCTTTGTCAGTGGGCAAACGTTCAAAATCAGCAGGGGATCAAATACATTTTTCCCTCACTATACATATAAACATACATGCAGATACACAAACAGATACACAGATTGATACGCTGACAAACTGATACACATGCATACACACATATACACATATACACATGCAGACACACAGATATACATACAAGTACACAGATACACGTACAGGCATATATAGAGACACACAGATACACATACAGGCACAGAGATACACATATTCACATGCAGACACGGATAGATACACAGACAGACAAATACTCAGACACACAGACACAACAATTCACATATAGACTTATAAACACATAGAAACACAGATACACATACAAACACACATGCAGACACACAGATACACAAATAGACACACAGTTACACATACAGACACACATATTCACATTCAGAAGTACAGATACACATACAGGCACACAGAAACACATACAAGTGCACGGAATGATACACAGACACATATATTTACATACAGATATACAGATACACATATAGACACACAGATACGCATACAGGCACACGGATACACATACAGAAATTATAAGGGAACATATATATTTGCTGTGCACCAATCAAATGTCAGAAATGAATGCTTCATTATCATTGATCACTAACACCAGTCAATCAAAATAACTGTCAAAATTAAAAAAATACTTTTACCCCTATCTCCGAACTACTGTACAGTTGTCACCAAAAACAACAAAGAAAAATTTCAGATTTATCAGGTGTCTGTCCCTTTAAACCCTCAATTTTCATGAGTGTAGCGCTTAAGTATAAATTTGGAGATTGTGAATATACGTATATAGTGCCAAAAAAGCACTTACCATCTATATGATACTTGTATTCCCATGTATATATAGGGAAGAAAGAGAAATATATACAAATAATAGTGCAATATGCCAAAAAAACAAATAGTGTTTAAATTATGCGTGTGAGTTATAACGTAAATTAACTCACATTTTTTTAGAGCCTTTTACAGTGGTAAGGCTCTAAACTTCCAGGCGTCTGTGTCTTTTGGGTAGACCACACAACCCCTCTCTCACAGCGAGGAAACGTATGTTGCTCTCCAAAGTGTGTAGGATGAAACAGAAAAACGTCCAAACTAAGTGTAGTATTTTAAAATACTGATGTATACCAATATAGATAAAATCCAGAAAAGTGCTCACCTTATTAAGAGCCTTTTTATAACTGGCTGTAAGTATATAGGTTCAGTGTCAGTTTGTAGGGTGACACTATCCCTTTCTTGAATCATTGGACAGGATGCAGGAAGTGAAATATGTAAAAACTATATTTATTATAAATTTTTAAAATGTATACAAACTATATATTAGAAAACGAAAAATGTATAAAAACATATATAAATAATACTAATGTATTAAATGGTCTGGCGTAGGTCCACTTGCAGCCAAAACGCGTCTCACCGAAAATCGGCTTCCTCAGTCAGCTTCAGGATGTCTTCTGTGTCTTTTAAATCTTTGTTTGCCCGCCAAAAATTCTTCTTTGTCGGTCCGTGATGATTTGCTGTGACGCGCCCGAAAGAGCGTTGCGTCACTTCCGGTTCGTTCTTATTACATGTCCCATAGTTCTTTGCGTTCATGGGTATCACTTCCGGTTGCAAACCACTGTAGTGATGGGTAATGTAGTCCTTAATATCGCCACTTTCTAGTTCATATTTCAGTTCGTATCGGACTCAGAATAGAGAACCGAAATGGCATAAAAAAGTATCAAAAGAGCAAAAAACGTGTATCAATGTTCAATATTCCATATTAGTATAAATTTTCAAATATAAATAAATAAGCAGTGTATAAAATGCATCTTGTGAACAATACATATTCTGCAATTGGTAAATATTTCATACTATATATTTCTTATTTCAGAAACAAGGAAGGGGGGGAAATGAGAGTGCTTTGAGTGGACTTTATATTAAGGACTTTAAATTGTATACAATAAGTGTTCAACATGGTTTTACCTCTAAATCTCATTTATAATTAGGATTATAGACTTATACACAGGTCCCATGGTTTGGAAAAATTTAACTTAAATGGTTTTAATGTCTCTTGCAGTTAATGAATCCTGTCTTTTTGTTAAAAATGTATAAAAAATATATTAAAAATATATAAAAATAAAAAATATATATATTTTCAACACTTATTTTTAAAAAGTAAATTCTTCCTGTTAAAGTAATAAATGGAAGAAATATATATGTACTTTGAAAAAAAATGTATATATATTTTTAAAATAATCAATTATAAAAAAATGACATAATTCAAAATCTGCATTAAGACCTAAGGGGGCTAAAGTATTCAAATTAAAAATCCATTTTAATTCGATTTTTCCTAATTTCCTTATTTCATCCTCCCCTCTCCAGTTTAATGTGACTTTTTGGATAGCATAAAAGTCTAGAAATTGTGGATCTTTGTTGTGTACTAGTCTGAAATGATCTGAAACGCTGTGTTTTTCGAAACCTTTTCTTATGTTACGTACATGTTCATTTATTCTTACATTTAAAGGGCGTTTCGTTCTCCCTACATAAAGGAGATTACAGGAACATTTCAATAAATATATGACTCTTTTTGAGAAGCATGTAGTCATTTCATGTATTTCATATTTCCTTTCTCTTTTGGAATCATAGAATTCTGTAATGTGTCTTTTTCCACTCTTTGTGCTTCTACAGGCTAGACACTGTCCACAACCGAAAAAACCTTTGTTTTGAAAAAAAGGGGTAAATGTTTGGTGTCTTATGTGGTTACGTATCAATTTCTGTTTTAAGTTAGGAGCTCCTCTATATATAAATCTCGATTTTTCTGGCAGTATAGAGTATAGCATTGGGTCGTTTCTTAGCAAAGGCCAGTGTCTATTTATAATTCTTTTTATTCTGTGGCTTTCTTGGTTAAAATTGCAGATTAAAGGTAAGGTGTTTTGTTCGTTTTTTACTTTGGGCTTGTATTTTAATAGTGAAGATGTCTCCATGGTTTCTACTTCTTTTATAGTATTTGTAAGGGAGTTTTCCATATATCCCTTCTCCATAAATTGATTTTTAATTCTATTGGCTTGGACTTTAAAAGTGCTTTGGTCAGTGCAATTCCTACGGATTCTCATTAGTTGTGCTTTGGAATGTTTCTCAATCAAGAGGAAAAATGACAACTATTTAAAAAAATGTAGTTGTTAACATCTACCTGTTTAAAAAAGGTCTTTGTCTTGATATGGTTATCTTCTATAAAAATTGTGAGATCTACAAAATTAACACTTCTGTGCTATATTCCGTAGTTAGTTTAACTCCCCAATCGTTTGTGTTTAAAAAAGCTAAAAATGTCTTGAGTAGATCCTCTGAACCATTCCAAAGAAAAAATATGTCATCTATGTACCGCTTATAGGAAACCAGGTTCGCTCTCCAGTCTTCATTCTCATTGATGTATTCTTCTTCCCAGAACGCCATGAATAAATTGGCATAGCTGGGAGCGAAACTGGTTCCCATAGCGGTACCAACTTTCTGTAGAAAAAACTCATTATTGAACCAAAAATAGTTGTTACTTAAAATTAGTTCTATTCCCTCTATTATAAAATTTATTTTTAACTTTACAGTTGTGCTCAAATGTTTGCACACCCTGGCAGAAATTGTGACATTTTGGCATTGATTTTGAAAGTGTGACTGATCATGCAAAAGAAACTATTTTATTGAAGGGTAGTGATCCATTTATTATCACATAGTTGTTTGGCTCCTTTTTAAATCATAATAACAGAAATAATCCAAATGGTTCTGATCAAATGTTTACATACCCTTGAATTGGCGTTGTTACAGACACACAAGACACATGTTTAAATGGCAATTAAAGGTTAATTTCCCACACGTGTGGCCTTTTCAATTGCAATTAGTGTCTGTGTATAAATAGTCAATGAGTTTGTTAGCTCTCACGTGGCTGCACTGAGATATGGGGAGCAGAAAAGAACTGTCAAAAGACCTGCGTAACAAGTTGCCCTTCCAGTGGTTACAGCAAAAAAAAGTAAAGGTTCTGGAATGGCCACCACAGTCTACTGATCTTAATATCATACTCACAGCTACTCACAGTAATTGTCACACACCAATCACAGCTACTCACACAACTACACATAACACTGACAGCTCTCATCTCATCTCATCACAATTAAACACTAGAGTTGAGCGGACACCTGGATGTTCGGGTCCAGCGGGTTCAGCCGAACTTTGAAAAAAAGTCCGGGTTCGTGCTGGAACTTGACCCTGAAAATGAACCCCATTGAAGTCAATGGGGACCTGAACTTTTGGGCACAAAAATCCCTCTAAAAAAGTCCTGGAAAGGGCTAGAGGGCTGCAAACAAATGTGGATAGGGAAATTACTTAAAATAACATAAAAAATAAAAATACAGCTGAGCCATAAAATAGCACTAGATGGAATCTTTGATTTTAGCTTTGGAAGAACATAAATCAAAATCTAAAGCATGGCTGTCAGGAGGATCACCAGAATTATCCATTTGAGAGAGGGTTGGAGTGCAGGGTATTCTCTTTGTTCAAACTGAGCTCAACTCCTAATGCATGGAGAAAAGGCCTTCACAAGCCTCTGCTGTTGTGTACATAGTTTAAACTAAGTGACCCATAGGTTGAGGAGGCGGTGACCGTGGCGGTGTAGGTGGAAGCGGCGGTGGAGAAGGAGGAGGTAGTCAACACTGTTTTTTATTTGTTTGTGTTTATTTTTATTTTTTTTATTGGGGTAGCCCCCAAAACATTGGGACATATAAAAAAAAAAAACATTTCCGGCCTGCGGTGCATTTCTTGCAGTCCTGATGCATGGAGAAATGCTCAACTCCTGATGCGTGGAGAAAAGGCCTTCACAAGCCTCTGCTATTGTGTACATAGTTTATACTAAGTGACCCATAGGTTGAGGAGGCGGTGACCGTGGCGGTGTAGGTGGAAGTAGCGGTGGAGGAGGAGGAGGAGGTAGCCAACACTGTTTTATATATATATTTATATATATATATATATATATATAAAAATATATATATTTTTTTAAATTGGGGTAGCCCCCAAAATGTTGAGACATATAAAAAAAGAAAACTCTGTTCCGCAGAGCGACAGACCCGTGTGTGCTGCAGCTGAAACTCCACTATCGCCTGCTGCTCGCACAGTCTCATGAGGCGGTGAGCGTGAAGGCCGAAGTTAAGCTACAGTGCAGACAGGCGAGCAGCAGCAGGGTGAGAACGTCAAAGCGCGCACATATGTCCCTCACTTTCTGCAGCAGCTCTGATATATCTGAGTTTTTCAGGAATTTCTGCACTACCAAATTCAGCACATGCGCCAGGCAAGGGATATGCGTCAAACCGGCTAGACCCAGAGCTGCTACGAGATTTCACCCATTATCGCACACCACCAGGCCAGGCTTGAGGCTCAGTGGCATCAACCACTCATCGGTCTGTTGTTCCATGCCCGTCCACAGCTCCTGCGCGGTGTGGGGTTTCCCCCCCCAAACATTTGAGTTATAAAACAGCCTGCTGTTGTTTCCCCCTGGCTGTGCTGAAGTTGGTTGTGAAGGTGTTACGCTGACTGGATGAGGAGGTGGAAGAGGAGGAGGAAGCGGAGTAGGAGGAGGAGGCAACAGGACACAAAGCTGTGTACCCAAATAAAGATTGTCAAATGTTGTATCCTGAAACTGTGTCCCATCCGGTTTCTGGGGAAATGGGTCTGACCTATTCTAATCAAAGGGGATAACCATCGGTTGCCCAGGTCCCGCTTCAATTGGTGACAAGCGGCAGGATCCCATGTCCCTGCCAACAGACCCATGGACTACAGTACAATAAAGCGACCTACACTGCAGGTCTTGTGTGGAGCCAGAGGACTAACGCCTTGTGGGCGAAACAAGGCCGAATTGACTGCTGCGCTCATGGAGGATGACCAGGCACGCAGTGAGGCAACGAACCCCAGCCAGGGGCCGTAGATGAGAAGGAAGTGCGCAAGGAACTGGAACGGCAGCTGGCATATTACCAAGAGCCATCCTCAGAGGAGATTGTCAGCAGGACCTTTTTGGAGGTGCAAGCCTATGTCCTTGCCAATAGACAGAGAGCGACCTCCATGAACCCAGATGAAGGAAGAAGGGAGCAGAGGGCGCCAGGAAGCACAACCACCCTGGCCCACAGGCTACCATATAATGCCTTCAAAAACTTCAAGGAAGCAGAAGAAGGCATCGATGACTTTTTACAAGACTTTGAGCGCCAGTGCCTACTCCAAGACGTGGACCCCAGCGACTGGGTCACCATCCTGGCCAGCAAACTAGTGGGGAAGGCAGCGCCGAGCAATACCGCCGAAAGATTAGTGAGACCCGGAAAGGGGACAAGGACTTCTATGCGGAGTGGGCATGCCGCATCACAAGGGCCACCCAGAACTGGCTCAACTCCCATCAAGCCAAGTTCCCGGAGGAGATCACCCAGCTCGTCATGCTAGAGCACTTTTTCAATGGGCTCCCCAACGACAAGGCGACAACGCATTCGTATGTCATCCATATCAACTTTTGATGCCACTTTCTGCGCCTACCATGGTGATCACGGGTAATGGGGAATCAGGGTTCAATTCCAGAGAGGGAGCCTGAGAAATGGCTACCACATGCAAAGTAGGCAGCAGGCGCGCAAATGACCCACTCCCGACACGGGAAGGTAGTGATGACAAATAACAATACAGGACTCTTTAGAGGCCCTGTAATTGTAATGAGTCCACTTGAAATTCTTTAACTCTGATCAATTGGAGGGCAAGTCTGGTGCAGAGCAACTGACCCGTGCATGCTATAGCTGAAACTCCACTATCGCCTGCTGCTGCTCGCACAGTCTCTCCAGCATGTGCAAGGTGGAGTTCCACCTCGTGGGCACATCGCATTTGAGGCGGTGAGCGGGAAGGCCAAAGTTACACTGCAGCGCAGACAGGCGAGCAGCAGCAGGGTGAGAATGGCGAAACCGCGCACAGCTGCTGCAGTGAATGTCGCATCCTGTTCCAAGTTGCGGATCAGTCTGGTGATGGCTTCTGGTATCCAGTATTCTTTTAACTGAAGCTGCATCAGGGTCCTGGTATGTGGCCGCACAAATGCTGGTGCTCAACGCCAGGGGGCGTGTGGTTACCCTGCACCAGACCCTGCTAATCCATTCCACACTGTGACTCCTAACTTCAACATCAGGCATACTAGGTCCCTGTCGTCCGACCGCCGCCCAGACAGTGTCTGGGTCCCGGTCACCGGACTTCAAAACTGCGAATGGCTTGTTAAATCTGTTATGGTTCCTTTTATCGCTACATCTGTTACTTGGATAACTGTGGGAATTCTAAAGATAATACATGCCGACGAGCGCTAGGGGACGGCCACTCCGCTTTTGCACCCTGCTCCCTCTTATGCTGTGCTGGTGCCTATGTGCGACTAGCGACTCTTCCTCCAAACTGCACTTGCATGACCTTCATTCCATGTGGGATCTAGGACCTCATCATCTTCCACATCATCTTCCACCCACTCCTTAACCCTGCCCTCCTTGCCGGTCTGCATACTGCAGAAAGCCACAGCAGTTGGCACCTGTGTTTTTCCAGCATGTAAAGTCTGCAAAGGACATATGGAAATTGTTTTAGAATTGTATCCAGGCAACAGTTTTCCCTATAAACTGACCTCTGACTGGTATTTGACGGTTCTATTTGACTGTCAGATATGAAGTGCATACCCCAAATTTACTTTTTATCAACCAAAACAAATTTAATTTTTCAAAGTGCACTGAAAGCACAGTATTTGACGGTTCTATTCGACACTCAGATATGAAGTGCACCCCGCTAATGTACTTTTTAGCACCCAAAAAAATTTACGTTTAAAACTGCAATGTGACAGCAGTATTTGACGGTTCTATTTGACTCTCAGATATGAAGTGCACCCCGCTAATGTACTTTTTAGCACCCAAAAAATTGTAAGTTTTAAAACTGCAATGTGACAGCAGCATTTGACGCTTCTATTTGACTCTCAGATATGAAGTGCACCCCACTAGTGTACTTTTTAGCACCCAAAAATGTTTACGTTTTTAAAAAAGCAATGTGACAGCAGTATTTGATGCTTCTATTTGAGTCTCAGATATGAAGTGCACCCCACTAATGTACTTTTTAGCACCAAAAATTTTTACGTTTTAAAACTGCAATGTGACAGCAGTATTTGAAGCTTCTATTTGACCCTCAGATATGAAGTGCACCCCACTAATGTACTAGTTTGCAGAATTCTTTCCTAATCTGTCCCTGAAAGCGGCAGCATCCTCTCCCTGCACTAATAAGAGCTCATGTGCGTGCGGCGCTACGTGACTCCAGCTTATATATAGAGCCTGGGTCACATGCTGCACTGGCCAGTCACAGCCATGCCATTAGTAGGCATGACTGTGATGGCTTCTAATGGCACACAAGTCAAACACTTTTTGATTGGCTGCCCTGCAGCCTTTCAAAACGAGCTATTAAATCGCCGAAAACCGAACGTCAACCCGAACATACAGTGATATGTCCGTGTTCGGGTCCGGGGTCCAAAAAACGTAATGTTCGGTACGAACCCGAACTTTACAGTCCAGGTTCGCTCAACTCTATTAAACACACATTACATATGCATCACATATAGAAAGCCACAACACACACCTCACACACAGCTACAACACTCACAAACACCCTACACCTACACATCCACTCAACATTTTCATAAATATTTACATAACATAACATTAAAAAACAACATGTAGGATAAATTACCCAGTGTACACCTATGTCCATAATACATGTTTTAAGGGAATTTCTGTGTGTGGAACAAGCCGAGCATAGCATGTACCACTTCACAATGAAGCAGTCTAGCAATACTATTTCATTGGCCCCAAGACTGCGCAATCACCCAGGAAACCAATAAAGTAATGGAAATGTTATCACTAAGCCTGGGCTCTTATCCACTTAATAGTGCATTGTGAGGACGAGTGTTAGCAAGAGTTAGGATTAGTTAGAGTTATGGCTGCTAAGATTAGGGTTCATTAGTGTTAGGAATAGCTAGGGGCAGTTAGGGTTAGCTTTGATTACGGTTGGTTAGGGTTTTCATTGAAAAATGAAATTAACATAACTATGGAAAGACCCTACAACTTCTCAAAACAAGGTTTACATGAAAATAAATAAACTTGAATCAATAGAGTCAAAACATGGCACTATACTAACAATATAACATGTGATAAAATATGCACAAGCACTCCAAGGTTGTTCCCTCACAGGAACAACTAATCAATACAATAGAATACAGTGGAGGGTGTGCTAAACAGTATTAAAACAATATGTATACTATCAAGAGAGTGATAAACTGGTATCTCCATGTCAAACTCAAATATACATAAAAAAATGCAAAAAATGAAAAAGAAAGAACATATTGTACAACCTGTAACCTGTAAAAAAAACAAGTATAACAAAATAAAAAAGGAACAACCTTTCAAGATATATATATATATATATATATATATATTTTTATATATTTATACACTGAACAAAATTATAAACGCAGCCCTTTTGTTTTTGCCCCCATTTTTCATGTGTGGCATATCAAGATGCTGATGATGGGTATTACACAGGTGTGCCTTAGGCTGGCCACAATAAAAGGCCACTTTAAAATGTGCAGTTTTATCACACAGCACAATGCCACAGACGTCGCAAGTTTTGAGGGACCATGCAATTGGCATGCTGACTGCAGGAATGTCCACCAGAGCTGTTGCCCGTGAATTGAACATTCATTTCTCTACCATAAGCCGTCTCCAAAGGCATTTTAGAGAATTTGGCAGTACATCCAACTGGCCTCACAACCGCAGACCACGTGTAACCACACCAGCCCAGGACCTCCACATCCAGCATCTTCACCTCCAAGATCATCTGAGACCAGCCACCCGGACAGCTGCTGCAACAATCAGTTTGCATAACCAAAGAATTTCCGCACAAACTGTTAGAAACCGTCTCAGGGAAGCTCGTCCTGACTGTAGTTCGTCTTAGTAACCGACTTGAGTGAAATAAAATATTCACATTTGATGAATCCTGGTTTTCACTGTTTAGGGCAGATGGCAGACAGCGTGTATGGTGTTGTGTGGGTGAGCGGTTTGATGATGTCAACGTTGTGGATCAAGTGGTCCATGGTGGCGGTGGGGTTATGGTATGGGCAGGTGTATGTTATGCAACAACAATAAAGTTTTGTGAATGGTTGGAACGCACGGATGAGTTCCAAATACAGACGCAACGGTTATGTAGTATGGATTAATGCTGTGACGAGTGACGTCACATTCAGAGGACGGGAATCAAGGAAGAAGAAACCGAGTGTTTCTAGTCTTCAATCATCAACGATATATAAGAGACCAACCACCCGGGAAGATTAGAAGCAACTGAGAAAGCCTATTTGAGAGGCGAAACGCGTATTGCTACCCAAATGTGGACTTTACAGTAATTTTATTTATTTATGTGTTTTACCGTGTGACCTTTAAAGGATTTTTACACCGCTACCACCGTCTAAATGGATCTATTAAGTGGACCAGAGGATGCAACAGCAGCATCCCTTTTGATATTCCCACAGGCATTCCCATTGAGCCTAATAATACTGTATCTTCCCTTGTGAGTACAAGAAGACTAAAGATTGTCCTTTTATCTACATACCTGTATCTTATGATATTGCACTAGCTTTTTGTTATTCCCTTTGTTTTTTACAGTGTACATCACTATCTATTTCTACACCATCTAATAGTGTCTACCCAATTACACTCCGCCTACTGTACATGTATGCATAATTTGTATTAGTGTGGGTAGAGAGGTTACCACACAGGTGTTTAGAGTGTGTTGGAGAACTATTTGGGTTACACACAAGGATTTTGTATTTTTTTTCTGTCAGGTGTATGTTATTGTCAGGGTGGCGGTCCGGTGACAGGGACCCAGACACTGTCTGGGCGGCGGTCGGACGACCGGGACCCAGTATGCCTGATGTTGAAGTAGGATTCACAGTGTGGAAGTGGATTAGCAGGGTCTGGTGCAGGGTAACCGCACGCCCCCTGGTGTTGAGCACCAGCGTTTGTGCAGCCACATACCAGCACCCTGATGCAGCTACTGTGGATCCCAGCAACTAGGAGCTTGGAAATAAGCAGACCTCCAAGGAGCTGAATAGGGAGGCTCTGCAGCAGGAATGTATCCAGTACAGAAAACAAGGCAAGACTAGAACAGACACCAAACATAAAAACAAGACAGAACTAGTAGAACCCAGAACCAGAGAAGGATAGGAAGCTAAACCCAGAACATGTACACAATATATAAGGGAAACATTAGCAGAACAGGGGCAGGACAGGACTGTACATGGACTGGGAATACAAACTAAAACAAGACAAGATATAATAGGCAAAACAAGAGTAGACATAACTAAGTACTATATGTGAAAAACTATGGGGATTTAGTCACATTATATGATCATACATTGCACAAGCCTGCCACAATGCCAATGTACCCCATATTTGTCAGGTCCTATCTAACTGCCTAATGTCTGCTAAATGAACCGTAATAAAGCACTTACCTGCAAGAAAGGACAGAAGACTTGATCAGCTGCCTGCAGGAACAAACTGAAACAAAAGGAATCATGGAAAAGGAAATGGGTGTGGCAAAATAAACAAACATTTAGAGGAATCCAAGAGACTGGGAATTCCAGGAACGGAATACAGGAATGAACCCAGAAAACCCAGGATAAAGAAAACCAGACATGGAATAGAGAACCAGAAAACCCAAGAAAAACTAAACGAGAATTGTAAAAAGAGTACTGGATACCAGAAGCCATTGCCAGAATGATCCGCAGCTAGGAAATGGATGTGACAAATCAGAAAACAAATCAGACGAACAAAAAAGGCAAAAAAGTGGGCCCATATGTGGTCTGCAAAATATATACATATTGTAAATACGACAGGTGCAGGTTTTCACCATTTGGCTCACAGATCAAGTGAGGATAAGTAAGGAGGAAATAAAAGGAGCAATAAAGCCTATATTGAAATGTAATGCCTTTATATAATATATAAATATATATATATATTTTTTAAATGCTGCTGCCTTTCCCCTCTCTTGGTCCCTTCTCACTTGATCTGTGAGTAAAATCAACATTTCGTGCCTGTCCCCTAACCATCAATAATATTTTCTCATCAATCACCTCTTTTTTTGACACCACTTGCGGAACTCTGAATCACCAATCAAAATTAACATGCTCATCCATTGCACAAGTTGTTTGTTTGCTCATAAAGAATTTTTGAATTATGAAGATCCCCCTGTCATCCAAAATTCAGGTGAATTGTAATTCAGGATGAACCAAATTTTCTCTTTAATACTGTCCCATTCAACCCTTCACCATTGAGTAATACTTTGAATATGGGGGTTTTAAACAGAAAATTTCAAGGATATTTGGTATGATAAAAAAACAGATTAATTTTGCATAATGATTTCTACTTATGAGTAAGCTTGGTGAAGTCTATTTTAAAGGACACACACAGAAATACATTTTCCTCATCATCTTATATAACTATCAATGACATAAATGATCTTTTTTTTTAAATGGACAATTTTAGTAAATTGTTGTTTGATTTTTTTGTATTTTAAAAAGAATGATTGGCTTGTGATGCTGTTAATACTGCCTTTGTGTATTTATTTCATTTCTGAACTGTTTTTTTTCTTTACACATTCATACTTTTAAATTTCTAAAGAATGCATTAGAGTTAATTGGCTTCACTTATTTCTGCACTTCCTTTACGGGAGAGGATCAATGTCATTTTTCTTATTTTTAAAGTACTGCATAAAGTACCACATTTCCTTAGAGATTCTATTACTGTCTTCATTAAATATGAATGCAATTGTCTTTCTTTCCTCCCTCCACCCGAGATTTTTTTTATTTTCATCTAATATATAATTTCAGCCATTAAGGGCTACCATTTGCATTCGATGCTGCCATGTAACTTTTTTAATCAATTGTTCATTCTAAGGCGTTATTTTGGGAACAGAAAGATTGATCCTAAAAATTGACATTTTTACAGAATATTAAACTCTTATATCATTTAATTCCCAATTGGCATATAAATTACACGATTGAGCACTTATATATATACATTATATAGTGGTGAGTTCAAACCAAATTAGATGGATATCTTTTTTTAACTTTTGTAATTTCTGGGAGGTGAGGAATTTATTATGATTTTGTTTAGTAAACGGCCTTTATAAGTATGTTGGTATCATATGGTTTAGTGTTACAGCAAGTCTTAATGTCAGTATTAGGCATTCTAAAACTATATTGACTTGGAATTCTTGCTTTTAAGACAGATTTATGAAAACACCAAGCGTGAATCATTATTAATTATTATTAATTGATATAAAAATTATACAGTAATTGAAAAGCAAAAGTAATGAGCTCATGTGACAGAACTCCTGTACTCTGACTGAATACCTCAGCCCAGTCTGCTTCCTAGCCGCTTGCTGGAATACTTCTGCCCCAATCGCTGAAGCTCGAAGTCTCTCTGGAACTCTTTCCTGCCAGGCAGGTATCATCCCCTCTGCCTATTCCTCTGCGGTCCTTCTTGCAGGCAGGTATGCACCTCTGTCTGTAATGTGATAGATCCTGTCTTTATAAAAACACTTGCGGCTCTCAGGGATAGCTCTCTTTGAGTTGCCCCTGGGCTAGAAGGATCATGCAGCAAGCCAACAGGGACAGGTCCGAAGATGCTGTTACTCGGATCCCTAAAATCCACATAGGACACACAGTTCGAAAAGGAACTAACGTGTTTTTACTTGGGACTAGCCCATATTCTCATTACATGTAGATTACTGTGACAACTTGTAAATTGTTTTGGTGCTAAACTGCTAAATAGTAAATTTGGGGCGTGCTCTTCATATCTGAGAGTCAAATAGAAGGGTCAAATAGTGCGGTTACATCGCAATTGTAAACATTCTTATTTTCTGGGTGCTAATCTGGTAAATATTAAATTTGGGCCCTGCACTTCATATTTGAGAGTCAAATAGAAGCGTCAAATAGTGCGGTTACAGTGCAATTGTAAACATTCTTATTTTTTGGGTGCTAATCTGCTAAATATAAAATTTGGGCCCTGCACTTCATATCTGAGAGTCAAATAGAAGCATCAAATAGTGCGGTTACAGCGCAATTGTAAACGTTCTTACCACCAACACCTTCAGCACCAACTTTAGCACAGCCAGGGGGAAACGACAGCAGGCTGTTTTAAAACTCATATGTTTGGGGAAAAAACCTACACTGCGCAGGAGCTGTGGACGGGCATGGAACAACAGACCAATGAGTGGTTGTTGTCACTGAGCCTCAAGCCCGGCCTGGTGGTGTGCGATAATGGGCGAAATCTCTTAGCAGTTCTGGGCCTAGCTGGTTTGACGCACATCCATTGCCTGGCGCATGTGCTGAATTTGGTGGTGCAGAAATTCCTGAAAAACTACCCATATATATCAGAGCTGCTGCAGAAAGTGCGTGCCATCTGTTCTCACCCTGCTGCTGCTCACTCGCCTGTCTGCGCTGCAGCGTAACTTTGGCCTTCCCGCTCACCGCCTCATATGAGACTTGTCCACAAGGTGGAACTCCATGCTGCACATGCTGGAGAGACTGTGCGAGCAGCAGCAGGCGATAGTGGAGTTTCAGCTGCAGCATGCACGGGTCAGTCACTCTGCGGAACAGCACCACTTCACCACCAATGAGTGGGCCTCCATGCAAGACCTGTGTGCCATGTTGCGCTGTTTAGAGTACTCCACCAACATGGCCAGTGCCGATGATGCCGTTCTCAGCCTTACTATCCCGCTTCTATGTCTCCTTCGGGCGATGATGGAAGAGGGTGTGGCACAGGAGGAAGAGGAGGAGGAAGAGCGGTCATTTCCACAGTTATCAGGCCAGTCATTCACAAGTGGCTCAGAGGGTGGGTTCCTGCACCAGCATAGGCCAGGTACACAGTTGTCCAGCATCTCCACACTGTCCCATTGAAGCATCCAGCTGTCCATCTCCCAAACACTGGAGAGAAAGAGGAAGTACCCCCTAGCCATTCGCGATCCCTGGCCCTGAATGCCAGCATTTCAAAATTCCTGGCCTTTGAAATGCTGCCATTCCGTCTGGTGGAGACGGACAGTTTTAAAAACCTGATGGCGTTATTGGACTGCAAGAAATGCACCGCAGGCCGCAAATGTTTCTTTTTTTATATGTCCCAATATTTTGGGGGCTGCCCTATTTAAAAAAATAAAAATAAAAAACAGTGTTGGCTACCTCTTCCTCCTCCACCGCTGCTTCCACCTACACCGCCAAGGTCACCGCCTCCTCAACCTATGGGTCACTTAGTATAAACTATGTACACAATAGCAGAGGCTTGTGAAGGCCTTTTCTCCATGCATTAGGAGCTGAGAGGGCTAACCAGTCTTTGGAGTTATACTTGCATTGTTTCGTTAATAGCACTCAAGACAATTGGTCCGAATTATTACCATGAGCCGAGTTTGCTAGGAACAATGCTGACCATGACTCCTCTGGGCATAGTCCATTTTTTGTTAATAATGGCCGGCATCCTACTGTCCTACCTGATTTGGATGACCATCTGGCTTCCATCCGTGATACCTGGGTTAAAGTTCAATCTGCTCTGGGTACTGCTGCTGACCGTTTCAAGCATTATGCTAATACACGTCGAGGTGCCAACCCCGTTTACCAAGTGGGTGAAAGGGTTTGGTTATCTTCTCGTAACATTAGGCTCAAAGTCCCTAGCATGAAATTTGTTCCTAGGTTCCTTGGACCTTTTCGTGTCCTTCGTAGGATCAATCCTGTTGCATACTCTCTGGCCCTTCTGGACAACTTGAAAATTCCTAATACTTTTCATGTGTCCTTGCTCAAACCTCTTGTTTGCAATAAGTATACTGTCTCTAGTGTCCCTCCTCCTCCCTTAGTTGTTTCTGGACAGGAAGAGTATGAGGTCTCCTCCATAATTGATTCCAGGTTTTCTTGGGGCACTTTACAGTAATTGGTGGATTGGAAAAGTTATGGACAAGCCGATCGTTCTTGGGTTCTGGCATCTGATATACATGCTGGCCGCAAGATTCGCTATTTTCATGCCAGATTTCCTCTCAAGCCTGGTCCTGCCCATCCGGTGGGCGTTCTTCAGGTGGGGGGTAATGTCACGTATTCATCCACTTATAAAAATGTGGTTAATGGCATTTACTGTCCACACAGGAAAAGTTGTGCCAAGCAGCAACTAAATCCACAGAAGGGTTAATGCTGAGCAGCAATTATGCAAATGGGAACCTGGTAACTGACTTTGGGGTCAAAGGCCGGTTACAGCCTATCAGATCTAGAGAAGGGGTATTTAGGCCCAGTTCTCATCCTGCTCAGTGCCCTGTCATGGTTTCCCTTGTGATTGTCCGAGAGCGTGACATTGATTCTGGTAATTCTGGTTATTTGACTTTGGCATTGTTTTTGACTTCCCTGTTTTCTGGCATCCCTGTCTCCTGGCTTTTCCTTATCATTGTGTCTCTTTCTGTTTCCCTTGACCTCGGCTATTCCTGACTATTCTTTGGTAAGTTAGTCAGGCCATTCTAAGGTCCGGTATACGTTACCTATCAGTCCTCTGTGTTACACAATTATACTTGCTGGATCATTCTGTAATCCTGACAGTATGTGAATGAGGATACCCCAGTGACATGGCCATGTTGAACCACAAGTGGAATGGTGCCCCCTCGGTGCCTTTAAGAACATGCACCTTACACGACCTGCGTTCTCTTTACTAGGTGGGCTGAGTGCAGGGCTTAACCAGCAATGTCATGTGGAGTCAATGCTTTGACGCATCAGAGCTGTGTTTGCAGAAAAAAGGGGACCTACTCAATATCAGGCAGGTGTTTCCAATGTTGTGGTTGATCAGTGTAAATGTGACGTGTTTTTTTGTAATTTTTTGATCCATACCTTAATGGACTTTTTCTGCCATGCACAAATGTCAGTTGCTAAATAAATCACTACTTTTGTAGAACCTCTGCATGAATTAATGCATTTGAGTGCTGTCTACTTTAAGTTTGGATGTTATGGGAAAAATCTGTATGTAGGACTAAGCACCATTGTGCTTCCTATTATGCCATTTTGTAACTGCACAATTTTCATTCCAATTTTTGTGGGAGCTGCACATTTTTTCCTGTTTTTTCTTATGCAATTAGTTGATGTCAGATATTCAATTCCATAAATGGAAAGTGGTGAGACTTATCTACCTACTCTGCACTTCTCTACCTACTTTCTCTTATTAGTCCAATTATGTTCTGAACAAAGTACTTCGGAAAATCCAGAGTAATATAAGTCACAACAATTGTTATGTTCAACATACAATTTTCAAGGAACTGTTTGACAAATTTCAAGGAACTTGGAACCACAGAGGTTGACCAAAGCCACTCTTGAATGCCTGCCCCAAGTTTATGTCTTGTTTGCTGTTGTACATTGTGAACAGAGGGGTTAATTAATTTAATGTATACACATGCGTTTATTTTTGTACACATGCTCTCATTACGGCATTACTGTAAACATTTTACTAAATTGAGAATGATATGTTGTTCCACTGTCTTAATGTTATCTTAATGTAATGTAAAAACACCTCAGATAAAGAAATAAAAATAAATGAATGGAAAGTGGTGTGGAATATCTAGGTGCTTTATAAATGCTAATAATAAAAATAATTTAGACATTACAACTATGCTTTTTGAAACAATCATCAGGTTATGGGTACCACATACATAGGAACACCCATAAAATGCTGTACCATAGGTTATTACAGTACCACTTAAAGCAGTGTATATCTGTGACAAAACTACTTGGTACCTGCAGCAGAGCCCTGTTCATTTGTGTGTTTCCCTTTGAATTACTGTGTTTCCCATAGCTTGCTACTGTGTTTTCCCTAGCATTTCGTGTGTTATGCCTGTTTTCCCATTTGGGAGTGTTCATATGAATGGACCCCATTCATCTCCTGAATGGGGACCACCCTAGTGCCCCATTAGAACGTTCCCACCAATTAATCAGAACGTTCGCGCTTGTAACATAAGTTCGAAACCGCAACGTTCGCACTGGCAACCCGCAAGGGAAGTAATCAATGAGTGCTCCCCTGGGTGGCAGTCATTTCGTAAAAATGAACGCTAACAGGGGAAGCATTCGGGGCCCGAAAGGAGCCTCTTCCCTTGCAGGTTTCAGCACCTGAGCCGCACGAATGAGGATGGGGACACTTCTGGGGGTACTGGCTAGTTTGGCACTACCAAGATTTACAAATGTAACGGAGATTGTAACGGAGCTCCCCATACTACGACCAAGTACCCTCCGTTGATGGACGCTTCCTAGCATGCGCCGAGGACCACGAGCACCGCACCGGACACCACAACCACTGCAGACTCCGCAACCGCCATAGCTTGACTGGAGTCTCGCCATCTTCCTTCCACCCTGTATGAAGCTCCACCATCCAGGACTGTGTGGGGAAGACCTCTCCTCCAAGGAGAGCATAACAGGAACAGCTCTTAAAAGAGCTAAGTGATTAAGCTCAAGGGAGTATGCCAAGCATAGCAATCCCCAGTGTGAGTATAGCTGTCCCCTCCAATCACGAGACAAGACTACATGTTGAGGGTCAAGAAGAACTGACTAAAACTTTATTTTACTTGATACTAGCCCTATGGTCATTACATTAACGTTGCTGTGAAAACTCAATAAAATTACAAACAGTCAAATCATAGCAGGCAACATACAGTGACTTATTATAACACAGTGGCATATTTTTAAAGAGGTGGGGGAGACAATAATTAACAGAAAATATCTCACGTGCCTGCAGAATTAGCAATATGAAAATCTACCTGAATATGCAAATTCCAAGTCTTGCGTTTCAGGTAGTGCATATTGCTGTTGCTACCAACAGAGGGCACTAGACAAGCTCCACAGCCAAATCCACCTAGGTGGTAGCAAACCTCAGCAGTACAGGAGAGCAGGCGGTACATTTCACAGTACACACAAACTATAAACAATTACATTACACACACCCTGCACCTATAATGGGTACAGGGTGACTAAAACATAAGACAAATTAAGCAACCTACATAAATAGTCTGTGTGAAGGTAGAATAGGGGCTTTTAAGCCAAATACATCAAAGCGTCATAGCCACATGGTAGGAGACTGGCCAACAGGCTTCTCCATAACCCAGGGAAGCAGGGCAATTTGTCACACGAAAAACCAGTTACAAAAGGCAGTTTGTAACAGAGATTGACACATATTTGCTGGGCTTTGAGAGACAATGCGCTCTGGAGGAGCTGGATAAAGCAAGTTGGGCTGCGGTACTGAGCAGCAAGTTGTCCGGCCGAGCAGAAGCTTATCAAGCTGTACCTGACTCAGACATCCATGACTATGAGCGGTAAAAGACATTTTACTGGCTTGGTATGCAGTCAACCCTGAAGCACACAGAAATAAATTTCCGGGGGTTAAGAAAAGGGAACAAAGATTCTGAATGGGCATTCCATTTGCACCGGGCCGCCAGCAACTGGGTGAAGGGCTGCCAAGTAAAATCCTTGGAGGACGCTGTGCAAGTTATGCTCCTGGAGGAGTTCTTTGACCACACTCCAGCAGAGACCAGGGACTGGGTCAGGAATTGGAAGCCAGGCACTGTGGAGGAGGCTGCCCGGTTGGCCAATGAGTAACATGATGGAAGACAAGTGTAAACCAGTGGTGGGCGACCCCCGCTCAAACCTGCCTACTCAGGGCACCACACGCCCCCACCACCCACACCTAATACCGTCGTCCATACACCCCTTCCTCTGCCTTCACTGCCAGCAACCGGGACATTGTAAGCAGAACTGCCCAAACCGAGGCTGGGAAAGACCCACACCCCAACTAGACAGGGCTTCCACTCACTGTTACCACCAGGATCCCCCTTCGACCAAGGGCACAGTGAGGATCAGTGGATGGTGTTGCACGAAGCGAACCCCATCCAGGCTGCAGGCGACAACCGGAAGCACCATCGACAGTGAGTCACCATCGACGGTCAGAAGGCAAGGGGCCTGAGAGACACTGCAGCCGCACAAGATAAGTGCCCAAGCCTACACCAACAACATGGTGGCCCTGAGGGTGGCAGGAGGAGCCATCCATAAGCTCCCCACCGCCCGTGTATACCTCAACTGGGGCTCAGGAGCTAAGCATCTGGAGGTGGGCATTATGAAGAACCTTCCCGCCGAGGTGTTGCTGGGAAATGACCTGGGCTGTCTGACCTACCAACTCGTCCACCCCGGCCCAGAGGAAACGTGCCCAGTGACCACGAGATCACAAGCTCGCCAGGGGGAGCTCCAGCACTCCGAGCACCCAAAGGTAGGACAGGACAGTCTCCCCCTCCCATTTTGTGGTACCCTGCAGGGTTTTGAGCAAGAGCAGAGGGCAGACTCCATGTTGGCAAGGCATAGGAGGGAGGCAGCGGCCCCATGAGGAGACATAGCTCTAGAGAATAATGTGAGAGAAAGGTTTATTGTAACGGGTGACAGAGGGAACAAGCAGCGGGGCTGCGCAGATACCCAAAAGACAGTTGGTAGTGCCCCATAAATATAGGGTTGAACTACTCAAGCACAGGGATGACATCCCCCTAGCACGACATCTGGGGGTCAGGAAAACTAGAGACCGGCTGACCCAGACCTTCTTCTGGCCAGGGATCACTTAGGATCTGCAAAATTACTGCCGGACGTGTGACACTTGCCAAAAGATGGGAAAGAGGGGTGATCACCCAAGGGCCAAACTACACCTTACCCATCATAGAGGAACCTTTCCACCAGGTAGGATAGGACCCCTGCGTAAGCCCAGTGCCTCGTGAAAGAGCTACATCCTCACGGTGGTAGATTATGCTACTAGGTACCCTGAGGATGTGGCCCTTTCAAATATAGAGGCAGGAACTGTGGCGGAAGCCCTAGTGAAATTTTTTACAAGGGTAGGATTCCCTAGGGAGATAATCTCTGACCAGGGGACCCAATTCACTGCAGCCGTGACCCAGCAGCTGTGGCAGAGTTGCGGTGTAAAGAACCTGTGATGACACGCTTAAGCAAATGCATAAGGTGTTCGCAGCCTCCTATCGCCAGTGGGAGAGGTTTCTCCGCAATCTCCTGTTTGACTACTGCGAAGTGCCCCAAGATTCTACAGGGTTCTCCCCCTTCGAACTCCTATACGGGAGAAAAGTCAGGGGACCCCTGGACCTCATACGGGAGCACTGGGAGGGTAACACTTCTAGTGCCATATGTCCTGCAGTTTAGGGACCGCTTGCAGGCTCTCATTGACTCTGTCAGTGTCATGTATTCATCTGCACATAAAAATGTGATTAATGGCATTTACTGTCCTGACAGGAAAAGTTGTGCCGAACAACATTACCGTCCTGACAGGAAAAGTTGTGTCGAACAGCAATCGTGTACATGGAAACCTGGTAATTACTTTTGTTGTCAAAGGCCATTCATGGTCAATCAAATCCACAGGAGGGTTTGTGCTGAGCAGCAATCATGCACATGGAAACCTGGTAATTGCTTTTGGGGTCAAAGGCCGGTTCAGCCAATTGGATACACAGGAGGGGTATTTAAACAATCCTCCTCTTGCTCATATCCCTGTTGTGGTTTAATCCGAGAGTGCGTTCCTGATCTCGATTTTCTGGTATTTGACTGTGGCTTCATTTTGACTTCCCTGAATTCTGGTATCCTTGACTTTTGGCTTTCCCTCATCATTGTGTCTGATTCTGTGTTCCTGACCTCGACTACTATCTTGGATACGTTAAGTCCGGCCATTCGAAGGTCTGGTTATACGTTATCCTTAGTCCTAGGTGTGACACTGTTCTGCGTGCTAGATCAACTTGTAATCCTGACAGTCAGGGAGAGTCTGCAGGTGGCCCAGCAGTGCCAGAAGCGATGGTACAATAGGGACACCCGAGATATTGTTCTAGAAATAGGACAGAAGGTGTTAGCTCTGAAGCCAACTAAGAAAGATAAGCTTCAGGCCGCCTGGCAGGGACCTTTCTGGGTTGTGGATCGACTAAGCGACACAACCTACATTGTAGGGAAATGTTCAGATGAAAGGATACACAAATCCTTCCATGTGAACATGCTCAAGCCTTACTTCAAAGGCTGCAGTATGTGCCCCGTGGTCCGACGATAGTGAGGACCTTCCCCTACCTGACTTGCTCACACTGCCCTTTGGTACGGTGGGACAGGTCCAGCTAGGGGAACACCTAAGCCTGGTAGCCCAACTGCTTCAGGGATACGGAGACATGTTCTCCATGCTACCTGGGTACACCTCTACTGCGGTCCACCGAGTTAAGGCCCAGGGAGAAACCACCCTACGGTAACAGCCCTACCGAATCCCTGAAGCAGTCAGAGCAAACATGAAGAATGAGATTCAGGAGATGCTAGAGCTTGGGGTCCTAGAGCCCTCCCAAAGTCCCTGGGCTTCTCCGGTGGTGCTGGTACCCAAGGAAGATGGTATAACTTGCTTCTGTATAGATTACCGGAAACTTAATGACAGGATCATTACGGATACCTACACCATGCCCCGGGTAGACGAGTTGCTGGATCGCATGGCAGGGGGAATTACCTAACTACCATAGATTTGTGTAAAGGTTATTGGTAAATTCCCCTGGAGCCAGCAGCCATTCCTAAGTAATCCTTCGTCACACCATTTGGGCTAACAGTTTAAGATTATGCCCTTTGGGATGAAGAATGCCCCGGCTACCTTTCAGAAGATGGCTGACAGGCTCCTAAAGGGATTTCAATGACATAGCCATCTACAGCCGCACATGGGAGGGCCACCTGAAACATTTATTTATGATACTGAGGCGAAATTATACCTCCAGGCTCATTTTGAGGCCGAACAAGTGCCATGTCAATATGGCCGAGGTACAGTATCTCGGCCATAGGGTAGGATCGGACAAGCAGCAGCCTGATACCGCCAAAGTAGAGGCCTTTGCCAACTGGTCCCAACCCCGTACTAAGTCACAGGTATTACCTTTCTTGGGGATTGTGGGCTATTACCGAAAACTTGTCCCTGACTATAGCGCCATTGCCAAACCCTTCACCGACATGACCAAGAAGTCCCTTCCCAAACAAGTAGTGTGATCCCCCGAGTGCAAAGTCGCTTTCCAGAGACTCAAAACCGCGCTGAGCAAGGCCCCTGTGTTGACCACCCCAGATATTACTAAAAGGTTTCTTGTCCACACAGATGCCTCCATGTTTGGGCTGGGAGCAGTGCTGAGTCAAGTGGGGGACGACGGAATGGAGCACCCAGTGGCATATCTCGGCTGGAGAGGTAAGCTATGCCACCATGGAAAAGGAATGCCTGGCTCTTGTATGGGCTTTAAAGAAGCCCTATCTCTATAGTCGTCCCTTCAGCTTGATGACTGACCACAACACCCTCAACAGGTGAACCAGGTTGCTGGAGATAGCGCACGTTTGCTGTGCTGGAGCTTGGCTCTGCAGCCCTAAGGCTTTACCATGCAGTACAGGAACAGTAGGCTATCAAGGCAGATGGAGCTGGAACCCTGATCACTTTCTCCAGACATCCCCAAACCAACCAGTCAGGGTCTAGGGGAGTATGCTGCACTGGGGGGGGAGCAATGTGACGAAACTACTTGGTGCCTGCAGCAGAACCCCATTAATTTGTGTGTTTCTCTTTGAATTACTGTGTTTCCCATAGCTTGTTACTGTGTTTTCCCGAGCTTTTCATGTGTTATGCCTGTTTTGCCGTTTGGGAGCATTCATACGAACGGACCCCATTCGTCTCCCGAATGTGCTTCACCCCAGTGCCCCATTAGAATGTTCCCACCAATTAATCAGAATGTTCACACATGTAACATAATTGCGAAATCGCAACGTTCGCACTGGCAACATAGTGTGAAACCGGAAGGGAAGTAATTAATAAGGGCTCCACCATTTCGTATAAACAAACTCCAACCAGGGGAAGCACTTGTGGCCCAAAAGGAGGAATGACAGAGTTCAAGTCCTCTGTTTGGCACCTGTGGGGCGGCCACGCCTAGCTGTTTTGATGGCACAGGGATTACCCTGACAACAGCAACCTCTTTTCCCGCCTTTGGCTCCCAGGTAGGGAGGATCCTGGGATATGACCCATGTCTGTTTGGGATGAAGACCCATGGGGCTATGCATAAAAGCTGTGTGCACCAATAAAGATTGTCAGAGTTGTACCCTTCATCTAATCTCACTGATGTTTGGGAAAGGGATTGCTGAACTGCTGAAATTACTTGTATGCTGTACTTTGATTCCTGGGAACGTAAAAATCAGCGCCCAAACTGCGAGCTATGATCACTTAATACATAGCAGTTCGGGAGGATCCAAACGAATGGGTAATGAAATACCAGTGTTCGTTACAAAATCAATCATTGTAATGATGCCCATGACTTTAAATAGCCTTCACTACTACACTTTTGACATCTGCAAGTCAATATTTTTACAGCTAATTATAATTTATTGTGTTCCTTCTAGACCAAGCATGTCAAACATAAAGGCTAGAATGGGCCAAATAAAAAAGGTTTAAGTTTATGTGGGCAGCAAAATACAGTATATTTTGAAAATTACAGTATAAAAAAACAACAACACTCCCTCTACTAAACCCCAGCACCTTCCTCTACTAAACCCCAGCCCCCTCTACTAAACTTCAGCCCCCCTCTACTAAACCCCAGTCCCCTCCCTCTACTCAGCACCTCCCTCTACTAAATCCCAGCAACTCCCTCTAGTAAACAGACTCCACTCACATTGCCGCTGCCTGTATATGACTCCGGAGTCCAGCCTCTGGTATACCCCAATTGGCACTGTCCATTTCCTGTGCCATAACGGTCCTCCCGCTACTCCTTGAAACCCTGTGAAGGTGGAGCACTTTGACGTCATGTCGGCATCTGATATGGTGTTGCATGCCTCCATGCACCTCCAGGTCGTCCACTGTCCAGCCGCGGACATCGCAACACAGAAACACACTCACTGACAGACACACACACACTGACAGACAGACACACACTCACTCACTAACAGGTACACACACACTCACTGACAGACGCATACACACTGACAGACACACAATTACTCACTGATAGACACACACACACTCACTGACAGACACACAAACACACACACACAGACATACACATTTACACATTCTTGCAGACACTCACAAATCATTTTATTTATTGCTGATTGCTCCCTACCTTTGGGAGCTGGTGTGGAGCCTCTTCCCAGAGTTCAGTGGGGATCTTCTCTCTGGAGGTCTCCCTTGCTGCTCCTCAATACTCCCTCACGTGCGCAGTTTAATGATGTTGGGCCGGAATGACATCATATTCCGGCACCTGGAATCACCATAGAGGGCGTGCGACAGCAGTGAGGAGCAGGAAGAAGAGACTGCGCTCGCTGTCGCCAGCTTCCTGCTTCCTCTCCACCATGGTAAATTTTAGCAAAGTAGGCACCTGCAATGTGGGGAGAGCAGGTGCCTACTTTGCTTTAACAGTAGGCATGTACTCGTGGCTTGCAGGGCCGCAAAGATATTCATTGTGGGCCGCATGCGTTTGACATGAGTTTGACCTGCTTGTTGTAGACTAAACTCTTTGGATTAGCCAAACCATATTGCAATACATTCCGTTTCTGGTTCCTCTTCATCTATTGGTTTATGGATTGTAGCTTTCTTCACCATCATAAACTGCCATCTCATGATGCAATATAGAGACTCCATTTTGGCAATCACACCATGATTTATTGTCTGTATTTGTTACAAGGAATGCAAATATCTCAATAAGATTACGAAGTGGACGTAGCTGGGGCTCACTTCGATTTTCAATCCTGGTCTCTTCAGAACATCAAGTCCACTCATTTACATTTTTCTTGATTTTCTGCCTTTATGCTTTCTGACTGGATTCTGCAGATATACTATAATAGCTTCCTGTTTCCAAGGAACCCTGACATACAATAATTTGTTCTTTAATGACTGTTTATTTTCGCCACTAAGCTTACTCATCCTTTATTTGCTGTTCTACTTTGGATGTATTGTTATGTTCGACTATAACCTTATGCGGCATTTCTACTTTATGTTTTTATTCATTTGATTCTTCATCTTAAACAGTGTGTGATAAACTATTGAGTGCAGTCACCTGCTAGTCTGTTCATTCTGTCCATGTCTCATCATAAAATTGTCTCTATACAATTCTTTATTGATGTGAACGTATGCCACTACAGGATTTCCACTAAAATATCACCAACAGGTCATACCATTGATTATCCCTTTTGGGATCCAACCACAATGGCTTACATGATGGGTCTGCTAATTTACCGTGTGGACCCTTTCACCCCTAATTTCTTTAAATGCCTTTAATGTAGTTTTCTGATTCGTATTTTACTGAGAGAAAGTTACGTTTCATGTAAGTATTTGAATTGTTATTGTATTTTGAGTACAGTGATCTTGCTAAAATTGTGTTTGTTTGCTCTTAATTTTCTAATGTAATCAGGCAAACCGCAGAGATTCTTGTTTTTGTTTTTTTAAATTGTGGGCCTCTGTAGACTCATACAACATGATTCTTACATAGTGATGGTGTAAGAAATATAAGAGCCACCATCAAATAGGAAGCACAGTTACGTTATTCCCAAGTTAGTTATACTCCATTTTTTGGTGTGTCTTTTTTTTGTTTTGGTTATTTTTCTGGCTGATAAATCTGTATAGAATTTCATATATTGAGCATCAAACTCTACCAACATATCAATCCATTACCATAACTAAGACACACAGCTTGGATTATATTGGCATCATTATATAACTGCCTTTTTTATTTCTAATTTTAGACACAAACAGACTCTCTCACCATGCTTTGTGTATATATATATATATATATATATATATATATATATATATATATATATTTGATATTCTTTTTTTGCCTCACTAATTATCATTGCCAGATTTCTGGATACTGTTTTCTGTAGAGGAGTATTTAATTAATTATTATTATTATTATTATTATTATTATTATTATTATATTCAAGAGCTACGCAGCGCTTTACAATGGGTGGACGAACAGACATGTAGTTGTAACCAGCTCAATGAGCTTACATGCTAGAGGCAGTGGGGTAAAATGACACAAAAAGGTAAGGATAGTATTAGACTAGTGACAGTTGCAGAAGAGGAATCAGTCAGGAGCTATTAACAGTTTAATTGATACGCTTTTATGAAGAAGTGGGTTTTTAACGATTTTTTGAAGGAGTGGAGACTGGGTGAGCATCTAACGAAGGAGGGAAGCGAGTTCCACAGGAACGGTGCAGCCCTCGAGAAATCTTGAAGGCGAGCATCAGATGTGGGAGTACGGACAGAAGATAGACGTAAGTCTTCAGCAGATCGTAAGGGCCTGGACGGGACATACTTGTGTATAAGGGAGGATAGATAGGTGGGAGCAGCATTATGTAGAGATTTGAAAGCAAGAACCAGAATTTTTAATTGAGCTCTATATTTTATAGGAAGCCAATGTAGGGACGGACAGAAGGGTGAGACATGGGAGGTGCGGGCGGACAGAAAGATGAGCCTCGCCGCCGCATTCATTATGGACTGTAACGGCGCAAGTTGGGAGCACGTAAGACCACTGAGAAGCGGATTACAGTAGTCAAGGCGAGAAAGGTCAGTGGAATGGACCAACACCTTAGTCGCATCTGACGCTAAGTAGGGGCGGATGCGCGCAATGTTTTTGAGATGGAAATAACAGGATTTGACGATAGATTGAACATGAGGCTTGAAGGAGAGGTCGGAGTCAAAGAGAACACCGAGGCAGCAAGCCTGCATGGTGGAGCTGATGGTAGCACCGTTGAGTTGGAGGGAGGGAGACACAGGAGTAACAACACTTGAAGGAGGAAAGACCAGAATTTCAAGTTTAGTTTAAGGAAGTGGGCAGCCATCCAGTTAGAAACAGCAGAGAGGCAGTCAGAGACACTAGTCAAGAGGGACGGGGAGAGATCAGGAGAGGACAGGTAGATTTGCGTGTCATCTGCATAGAAATTATATTGGAAGCCAAAGGAGCTAATGAGTTTACCAAGGGAGGCAGTATAGATGGAGAATAGTAGGGGACCAAGGACTGAACCTTGGGGGAAACCAACAGAGAGGAGTTGGGGAGAAGAAGCAGAGCCAGAGAAAGAAACACTGAAAGAGCGCTGGGAGAGGTAGGAGGAGCACCAGGAGAGAGCAATATCTTGTAGACCGATATTTCGGAGGAAGAGAAGCTGTTGATGATCAACAGTGTCAAAAGCTGCAGACAGGTCAAGGAGAATTAGGATAGACTAGTGACCACGAGATTTTGCAGCAAGTAGATCATTGGATACTTTGGTCAGTGCCGTTTCCACAGAGTGCTTAGCGCGGAAACCAGACTGAAACGGGTCTAGCAGAGAGTTGGACTCGAGGAGGTCTGTCAATCTCGCATACACAATTTTTTCAAGGATCTTGGATGCAAAAGGCAGTAGTGAGATAGGACAATAGTTGGATGGGGAGTTAGGGTCAAGATTGGGCTTCTTTAGAATTGGGGTTAGAGTTGCATGTTTGAAAGGCAATGGAAATATACCAGAGGAGAGAGAGAGAGATTGAGAATTTTAGTGAGAGGTGGAGAAAGAGAAGAAGACAGAGTACGGATGAGATGCGAGGGAATTGGATCTAGGGAGCAGGTGGTGGAGCGGGAGGACTGGAGCAGAGCAGAAACCTCTTCCAATGTAGCGGGTGCGAATGAACATAGAACAGCAGAGGGAGTGAAGTTAAGGGAACTATTGTAAGGGGAAGAAGAAAGATGAGAGATCTCTTCTCTGATTGTAGAGATCTTGTCAGTGAAGTGAGTTGCAAAGTCTGAGGCGGTCAAGTTAGTAGGTGGAGGGGGAACAGCAGGGCGAAGAAGAGAGTTAAATGTGTGAAATAGTCGTTTGGGGTCGCAGGAGAGTGTGGTTATGAGGGTATTGAAGTAATTAACTTTTGCAGAGGAAAGAGCCAAGCTGTATGAGTTCAGCATAAATTTATAGTGGAGAAAGTCAGACGCACAGTGAGACTTTCTCCAACAGCGTTCAGCAGTTCTGGAGCATTTTTGGAGGTATCGAGTGAGCTTGGTGTGCCAGGGTTGTTGTTGGGGGGGCCTGCGGCGTTTAAATGTACAAGGTGCCATGATGTCTAGTTGAGAGGAGAGGGTGGAATTGTAGAAGGATTAATACATCCTTCTACAATTACATCTTTCATTTCATAACCACAGGCTATATCCGCAATTGCAGGTAGCTACACTAGAACAGCTTATTGAAGTTAATAATTTGTGCCTTAAAGTTCTCACCATGAATATGTCACTTTGACTATGCGGTACCGGGCAATATTTTTTTGCCCAAGGCTCTTAAAAATCAGCATATAAAAGGGAGGCAACTTAAACATTGTATCTAAATAGTTATCATAATTAGAGTTGAGCGAACTCGGACTGTAAAGTTCCGGTTCGTACCAAACATTATGTTTTTTGGACCCCGGACCCAAACACGGACATATCACTGTATGTTCGTGTTGGAGTTCGGTGTTCGGTGATTAAATGGCGCGTTTTCAAAGACTGCAGGGCAGCCAATCAACAAGCGTTTGACTCATATGCCCTTAGAAGTCATCACAGCAATGCCTACTAATGGCATCTCTGTGATTGGCCAGTGCAGCATGTGACCCAGCCTCTATATATAAGCTGGAGTCGCATAGCGCCGCACGCACATGAGGTCTTATTAGTGTAGGGAGAGGATGCTGCCGCTGTGAGGGACAGCTTAGGAAAGAATTCTGCAAACTAGTACATTAGTGGGGTGCACTTCATATCTGAGAGTCAAATAGAAGCGTCAAATACTGCTGTCACATTACAATTTTAAAACGTAAAAATTTTGGGGTGCTAAATAGTACATTTTGAGCGTGCTCTTCATATATGAGAGTCAAATAGAAGCGTCAAATAGTGCGCTTACAGCGCAGTTGTAAACATTCTAATTGTTTTGCTTCTAATCTGCTAAATAGTAAATTTGGGGGCGTGCTCTTCATATTTGAGTGTCAAATCAAAGTGTCTAATAGTGTGCTTACAGCACAGTTGTAAACATTCTTATTTTCTGGGTGCTAATCTGCTAAATAGTACATTTTGGGGCCTGCTCTTCATATCTGAGTCAAAACTAAGCGTCTAATAGTGCGCTTACAGCACAGTTGTAAACATTCTTATTTTCTGGGTGCTAATCTGCTAAATAGTACATTTTGGGACATGCTCTTCATATCTGAGAGTCAAATCTAAGCGTCTAATAGTGCGCTTACAGCACAGTTGTAAACATTCTTATTTTCTGGGTGCTAATCTGCTAAATAGTACATTTTGGGGCGTGCTCTTCATATCTGAGAGTCAAATCGAAGTTTCTAATAGTGCGCTTACAGCGCAGTTGTAAACATTCTTATTTTCTGGGTGCTAATCTGCTAAATAGTACATTTCGGGGCCTGAATATTTTTTATATCTGAGAGTCAAATCGAAGCGTCAAATAGTGCGCTTACAGCGCAGTTTGTAAACATTCTAATAGTTTTGCTGCTAATCTGCTAAATAGTAAATTTTGGGGCCTGCTCTTCATATCTGAGAGTCAAATCGAAGTGTCTAATAGTGCGCTTACAGCGCAGTTGTAAACATTCTTATTTTCTGGGTGCTAATTTGCTAAATAGTTCATTTTGGGGCCTGCTCTTCATATCTGAGTCAAATCAAAGCGTCAAATAGTGCGCTTACAGCGCAGTTGTAAACATTCTTATTTTCTGGGTGCTAATTGCTAAATAGTACATTTTGGGGCCTGGTCTTTATATCTGAGAGTCAAATCGAAGCGTAAATAGTGCGCTTACAGCGCAGTTGTAAACATTCTAATTGTTTTGCTGCTAATCTGCTAAATAGTACATTTTGGGGCCTGCTCTTCATATCTGAGAGTCAAATCAAAGCGTGTAATAGTGCACTTACAGCGCAGTTGTAAACATTCTTATTTTCTGGGTGCTCATGAGACTGTGCGAGCAGCAGCAGGCGATATTGGAGTTTCACCTGCAGCACGCACGGGTCAGTCGCTCTGCGGAACAGAGTTTTCTTTTTTTATATGTCCCAATATTATGGGGGCTACCCCAATTAAAATAAAAAAATATATATATAAAAAACAGTAATGGCTACCTGCGCCTTGTGGGGATATTTATGGGATGATAATATAAAACAGTTGAGAATTGCCCACTATTTCAATTCTCATAGATCTTAGAGATCGTTATCATGTAAGTGAAATGTATTCCATACAAATAAAATCACAATTTGTTATAAAAATAGATATAATTTATTGTGACAAACAAAATAATAATAATATTAGGCAGCATGCATGATAATAATAAGTGAATATTTAGTATAACATAAGTATACAATACAATGGAATGGCTATACACGTTCCAATGGCTAACAGCATCAACTGTCAAGACAAGATTAATGGGTATTTCTCAGTACAAAGAAAGCAAACTTCACACAGCCCAGCCATGAAACCTTGGCTAACAGTTAAATCAACTGAGTAACCCTTTCAATGCTGGCTAGATCCTCCTAGGCATATAATATCCTATTCTCATGTAATTTTCAATTAAAATAACATTCAAACCAGCTCATTAATCATTTCCTGGAGCCATCCAATAAGAATAATCTACCAGATTTTTACAAAAGCCAAATTTTAATTTGCCTAAAAAGATATCTTGTCTTATTTTAGAGCAAATCAATACACCTGGATAAAAACAACGGTATGCTAACACGTGATAATATCACATTAATATATAATTATTCTTAATTCCACCAGCAGAATGGAATGTTTATAATTATATATTCTTTAGTTAACTAAGATTTCTAAATATTGAAATCTGACCGTGATTTATCCAGTCATATATCATGCTATTAGTAAATTTTTAATTAATTTAAATTAATTAAATAAAACCAGCATAATTACCAGTTGTGTAGGTATTTTCATCAGATAAATAGGTAGTCCCAGGAACTTGCGAGTATGATTGGTTGTATGGAGGTGCGTGAGTAATAGAGAAAAGTGATGTTGGTTAGAAAGTATCAGTAAAATTCTAAGTGTCAAGGAGTGTTTCTTGAGTTGTGTCCAAGAGAGTTTGAGAGTTAAGTGTTAGTCCCAGAGAGTGTCCTGAATCTTTTTGCATGTCCGAAACTGAATGCCCAAACTCCACCAACTAACCTCTCTCTTCCCTTTGTCCTAACTTTTAAAGGGCCAGACTCTCTGTACGTCATTAGTTGATAAGGCCAATAGGAAACTGTAGGTGTGTTCAACCTGCAGATTGCAATTTAGGTATTTGATCCATAGAGGGCAGTCTCGCCTTACTAAACCTTCCTATCCAGGAAAGAGTTACATTTTCATGATGACGATTTTGACGTCCTTTGGCTTATCTAAAATGACTACCATAACTTAAATTTGCTGTCAGTTCAAAGCGTTTGTCCCAGTCTTTGTGGCAACTACTTTGATTTGTAATTTCTAAAATTGACAGTTCTAAACTCAATTTCACCCCTTACTTACAATGGGACCTTGTAAAATTTAGAAAGTAAAATTAATTACTTAGTCTTCTTTGTCACTAGTGTCTGTGTTTATATAATGTATTCCTTAGCTCAGGCTCAGTGGTTAGTGAAAGCAAGAAAATTATGTGTCTTTGTTATCCTTAAGATAGCAAAATGGAGTCTGCTCTGTTCTGAGTGACTCTGGCAATATACACTTTTAATTTCTATTTTAGCACAAAATGTCTGCCGATGTAAATATCCTGACAGCCTCCTCCACCGCTGCTTCCACCTACACCGCCTCGGTCACTGCCTCCTCAACCTATGGGTCACTTAGTATAAACTATGTACACAATAGCAGAGGCTTGTGAAGGCCTTTTCTCCATGCATCAGGAGTTGAGCTCAGTTTGAACAATGAAAGAGAATACCATGCACTCCAACCCTCTCTCAAATGGATAATTCTGGTGATCCTCCTGACAGCCATGCTTTAGATTTTGATTTATGTTCTTCCAAAGCTAAAATCAAAGATTCCATATAGTGCTATTTTATGTCTCAGCTGTATTTTAAATATTTATGTTATTTTAAGTGACTTCCCTATCCCTCTAGCTCTTTCCAAGACATTTTTAGAGGCATTTTTGTGGCCAAAAGTTCGGGGTCAAGTTCGATCACGAACCCGGCTTTTTTTTTTTTTTTTTTTTTAAGTTCGGCAGAACCTGCCGGACCCGAATATCCAGGTGTCCGCTCAACTCTAATCATAATCCTACTTTTAAAACATTATAAAATGGAACAGTAATCCTTTTTGTTTTTGCTGGTACAAATTTGGCAAATTGCTGAGGCTAGTGAGACAGATGTAGACTATCTGTATAATATCTTCTAAAAGTGGATCTGTATGGTGGCCACACCAGCCGTTTGGATGGCACAGGGATTACCCTGACAACAGCAACCTCTGTACCCACCTTTGGCTCCCTGGTAAGGAGGATCCTGGGATATGACCCATGTCTGTTTGGGACGAAGGCTATGTGGCTATGCATAAAAGCTGTGTGCACCAATAAAGATTGTCAGATTTGTACCCTTCATCTAGTCTCGACTGAATTTTGGGAAAGTGATTGCTGAACCGCTGAAATTACTTGTATACAGTGGTGTATTTTGGTTTGGTGCTGCCCTAGTCATGACTACACCTGGGCACCCTCCAATCTAATCTTGCCCCGTCCCTACCAGTCAAGGCCACACCTCTTCCTGATTAAGAACCCACCCTTCCTCTTTAAACTGCACCCTTTTCTACTATAGTGCCAGGAAAGTTTTACTGGCATTATAGTTCCCTATAGTGCCCCACTCCCTCTTGCTCTCCCCCCTTACTCGGCACTGAATGTTAAAACACCTGAGAGAGAAAGAGAGAGAAAGAGTGTGTGTGTGTGTGTGTGTGTACACACACAATTATGAGGGGCATCAGTAGGTTTGTGTGAATGCCAGAGTGTATTTGTATTTAGTATCAGTGAGTGAAAATACAGGGTTGTATTTGTCAGCTTGTCTGAATGCCGGGTGTATTTGTCAGTGCATGTGAATGTAAGGATGGATTTGATCAGTGTGTCAGTCTGTGTGAGTAAAAGGGTTTACTTGAAAGTTGCCCTTAATCTTTTATGTTCTAATCTTTTTTTTTCCTCTCTCTCTCTCGCCCTCTCTCTCCTTCAGTCTTGAATCTTTACACAACCTCCTGTGTCATTATCCCCCTCTTTTTACTCATTAAAGTCTCCCAATCACATTCTACCACTTATTGTTCCCCTCCTCCTATTTGAAACTACTTATACTGTAAACCTCTGGTGTACAGAGATTTGTGGAATAAGATAAGACCCTAAAAACCATAATGCAAGGCTCCTGATTGGTAATTTCTTTTCCAATAAAGGCAGGGTTCTGCTTTTAGTGTCAGACAAACTGTTGTTTATTTAAGATGTACAGTTGCAGGATTATTAAAGTTGTCTCTCTTTTTATATATTTTTTATTTCATTTTTTTTTTTACAATGTTTACAAAAATAGAGGATGAATTTGTTTCTTTTTGTTACATTTGAGTATTTTGGCAATCCAGATTTAAGATTACATTTTCAAGAGATGAAATGGGTAAAAGCATTCCAGAGCAATAATAATTTAAGAATAAAATACAGCTTGAAGTTCAGCACTTACATCTGCAGCAACCCTGAACTAAATGACATTACAAGATAATGAAAGCGTAAGACATAAAAGAAAAATCCTTGGTAGGATTTTGCTTACAAGTTTATCTCTGCCATAAACAAAAACAGGAAAAAGTAACACACACCAGGTGTTTTCTTATTAAAACTGTAGTACTTAAAAGAACATTCCAAGCACTGTAGCCATGACAGCCCCCCAATGTAGCACATTAGAATGGTTTGAGTTCTTGTCTGTGGTCAACCAGGTGCCACTCCCAGTCTCCACTACTTCTGTCAGAGAGTTGGTTGCTCTTAGGCAGGAGCTTCAACTAGCTCTCTAGAGCTAAGCATTGTAATCCAGGGCTAGCTAATTGGGGTTTCTCACACAAAATCACACAGCAATTCCTCCCATGTGCCTGAGCGATAATTAAGTCTGGAACTGTTCAAACTCAATTGTCTCCAGGTACAGAAAACACACAATTTACAAACCCCTTTAAAAACACCCCCAAAATCCATGAAATCCCCACAAAAGTCACTTCCCCTGATAGTCCCAATCTGGGTGACCAACATATCCAAAAATCACCTATATCGGTTAAGTGGTTCGGGTTTTCCATGGAATTCATTTTTTTGACTGATCGCACACGTGGCTCCTGCCCAAAATAGTTCCATGAGAAAAGGTTGGTCAACTTTGGAAGCATAAAATGAAAGAACTACTGAACATAGTCTATATTGAAACCATGGAGATTGTTCCCCTCATCCAGACGAATGATTCCACCGAACAGTGTTCTTCTAGGATATACAGAACCGAACGCAGGTGATGATGGACAATATAGGGAAATGGCACGTACAAATTATTTTAACAGGGTTTTAGCAGGGCCCATAGTCTTTAGGCAGGAGACTAGCCAGCAGGCCCCTCCAGGAACACGTGGCAGAGATATTTCTGCCATGCACCAAACTAATAAACTCACTGGTTGCTTTAGGTTTGGAGTTGTAATTGTAAAGTCTAATACCTTTAAATTAGAGCGAACCTTTCTTGGTTAGCTGTTTGCTTTGCTGTCTTAATCCATTAGAGGTAGTGAAGGGAAATACAAATCATTCTGTACTAGTATCAAATCAAGCCCTACTGTTACCTGCCAAAATATATATACAGCAATTGGGGTAGTGCTGAATGTCTAAAAAAAAGGAATAATAAAACATAGTCCAGTATGTCTTTAAATGAAATGTATCACACATTTACTGGGAGCACTCACAAAAATGTAGTATAAATGTATGCCTTAATGGTGACTCCCCTGTTGGTGGTGGGGGGCCTGCAGCTTCTCAGTTCCTTAGAGTCGCTGCAATCCAGGAACTAGACACAGGGATCTCGATAGAAGTTAATAAAATAGCTTTATTTTGGCAATTAACTTATGTACATAAACAAACATAGCGGAGCTCGGATATCCCAACTGGATATCTCTGCTGAAATTCCCTCTACTGGAAAAAAAAACCTCCTAGTGGGTGTTAACCCCAGTGTAAATGTACAAAAAAAGAGAAGAAATGGAGGGTGCAACAGATAACAGAAAGGAATAAGGAGCTTATTTATCTTATCTGTCAGTCTTGTTTTTAGTCCATTTTATGGACTTTATATCTTATTGATTAAATGTTAAGTTTTATATATTACATTATTCCTTTTTGTTCTCTGTTGCACCCTCCATTTCTTCTCTTTTTTTTTTTTGTACATTTACACCGGGGTTAACACCCACTAGGAGGTTATGCAACTTTAGGCTCCATCAGCTCTCTTCTTCTTTTCTTTCTTTCCAACAATGTTCCATTTATATGTTATATATATGGCACAAGATGAGCTAAAACCAGCTTGAGAACTGAGCGGGGATCCACCAAAGGGCAGGCTAATTGAGCTGTTGTCCGTCCTCAGCACTCTCTTGCGACTAGTTTTTTGCTCTCCTTAAGCTTAAAGGGTAATCCAGATGTGGACCCCTTGCTCACTGAGAGAGATATCAGCTATGCCTCCAAGATGATGCCTAACAAGGCTGAAACGATCATCTGGTGTTGTTGTATCTCTCGTGCAGAGAGAGCTGGCCTGTATTTTGGATCTGTATTTTGGAATCAGTCTGAGATGCATGGTCTGGTTCTCTTTGTAATGGCACAAGATGAGCTAAAACCAGCTTGAGAACTGAGCGGGGATCCACCGAAGGGCAGGCTAATTGAGCTGTTGTCCATCCTCAGCACTCTCTTGTGACTTTTTTTTTGCCCTTATATATTTTCTTGTTGATTAAAGTTCAGAACCTAAAGAACCTTAAAAAGTAGAAATCTATTAAAAAAAGACAAGGGGGGAAAAAAAGAAAAAAGGGATAAGAGATAAAAAGAGGAAGAAGAAAAAAGAGAAGAAAAACAAAAAAAACAAGGAAAAGAAATAAAACAGAAAAAGTAAAAAAAAGACACAAAATTCTCCATACTAACACTAATTTTGTGATGGTGGAATCAACATTAACATTAACATTAACTTATTGATGCCCACCCTAAATGGACTTTGTCATCCATGTGACTCAAGCTTCTGGTTGTGGTGTGCCTAATATCTATAAATCCTGGATATGCAATGATTCCCCAAGCCCCCTTTTGCATGAACACTATCATTACAATGAAAAATCTACCTTTACACCAGACGTGGTTGACTGGCACTGTTACGTTGCACTGAGCCCTGTCTTGTGACAGACCAGATCTCAGATGACCTGGAGGATTCACTGTCTAAATCAGTGGTTCCCAAACTTTTTAGGTTCAAGGCGCCCTTAATATTTTTCCAAGGCTCCCCAAGTCAAAATTTCTAGGTTTTATATCTGTACAGCATTGTGGCATTTACTGGCGCTATAGTGTAATGTACAGTGTTGGTTGTTTGAAGAGGTTCTTATATATAGTTTTAGTGTTTTAATATAGGGATGTGTTTGTATGTAATGTTTGCATTTGATTGCAGGGGCGTGTGTGTAGATTGGGTGTAAAGTATTTGTGTTTGAGTGAAAGGGTGTGTTTGTATATCCTTTTGGAGTTTGAATGCATGGGTGTGTTTGTATGTAATATTTATGTTAGTTTGCAGGAGTGTGTTTGTATGTTGTACTGGTGTATGACTGCTTGGATGTATGCACATACACTACCACATACATACATACATACACAGATATACATACACACAAATTCATATAGACACTGACACATACACACATAGATACACACCGACACATACACACATAGATACATACCGACACATACACACACACTAATACATCCACATACACACTCATACATACAATCTCATACATACACACACAGACAGACTCACACTCATACATACATACATACATACACACACACACTCATACATTCACACACTCATACATACATACATACATACACACACTAATGCATACACACACACACACACTCATACAAATTCACACACACAAACACACACACACACACTCATACAAACACACACACAAACACACTCATACATACACCGACACACACACATACACACTCATGCAAACACACACACATACACACTCATACATACACACACACACAAGTGATATTTTTAATATCTCCAACCACCATCCTGTTAGCTTACCTTGTGTGTCCAGGAGGGTGGCTTGGAGTCCTGCTGTTGGCTGGTGGGAGTGAGGGGTCTGGAGCTCTTCGTGCTCCTCTTCCCTCCTGTTGCGGCTGCCTCCTCTCCCTCCCACGCTGTCTCCCTGCATGATGTTGGGAGGAAGTGTCAGACTGTCACTTCCTCCCAGCTGGTCGACATTACAGGTGTCCCTGCCCCCGGCTCGTGGTCACACTGACAGGTTTAGGAGCTTACCTGTTCAGCAGCAAGCTGGGAGCTGACCTGCTGGGGCGTCCGTCCCTTTCACACGCGGGACCCAAAATGGCACCAATCACGAAGTTGCGGGTAAAGGTCAAGCGAATGTGCGTGTGATGTCACGATGTCGACGCACATGCACGTTCTGGGGTCAGAGGCCACTCCCTGACCAATCACAGCCCAAGGAGAGATATTTAAACCCCTGAATTTCCCAAGTTCATTGCCCTGTAGTGGTTTCCGTTCCTGGTTTTTGAAAGTGCGTTTTCTTGTCCTTGTTATTGATATTCCCGGTATTCTCACTTTGGCTATTCCTGACTATTCTGATCTCTGGTTTCCCTGACTTGGCTTTTTTATTGATCTTGTATATTTCTAGCTTCCTTGACCTTGGCTTTCCCTTGACCATTCTCTGTCTTTCAACGTATTAATCCGGCCATTCTAAGGACCAGTTTATGTTCTGTCTATTTTTCTATTCTATGCAGATGTTACATAGTTTTGCGTGTTGGATCACATTAGTAGTCGTGACAACAGGTGCCCGGTCGCAGTCTTAAAGGACCGCGGCACCTAACCGGGCCCCTGTTTAGTAGTAATGTTTCCCTGGTGCTATAATCATAGCGAATGTGCGTGTGATGTCACGATGTCGACGCACATGCACGTTCTGGGGTCAGAGGCCACTCCCTGACCAATCACAGCCCAAGGAGAGATATTTAAACCCCTGAATTTCCCAAGTTCATTGCCCTGTAGTGGTTTCCGTTCCTGGTTTTTGAAAGTGCGTTTTCTTGTCCTTGTTATTGATATTCCCGGTATTCTCACTTTGGCTATTCCTGACTATTCTGATCTCTGGTTTCCCTGACTTGGCTTTTTTATTGATCTTGTATATTTCTAGCTTCCTTGACCTTGGCTTTCCCTTGACCATTCTCTGTCTTTCAACGTATTAATCCGGCCATTCTAAGGACCAGTTTATGTTCTGTCTATTTTTCTATTCTATGCAGATGTTACATAGTTTTGCGTGTTGGATCACATTAGTAGTTGTGACAACAGGTGCCCGGTCGCAGTCTTAAAGGACCGCGGCACCTAACCGGGCCCCTGTTTAGTAGTAATGTTTCCCTGGTGCTATAATCATAGCACCGGGGAGACATTCTGTGGCATGCCTGTCTGCCTGTCGCAGCGCCCCAGGGCACCACGGCACACACTTTGGGAACTTCTGGTCTAGATGCCTCATAAAAGTATTTTCTGTATTATGTGGTGATGCATCCATTCCACACACAAATCCTTTTTTTCCTCTGCTCTCTGGTAGTCCCTTCAATCTGGGCAAATGTTTGTTGTTTTCCCCTTGATTAGTGTAATGCTTTCTATATGTGTACACAAGAATTATATTACCATTTGTAAATTTTTTGCCTACCTCCCTATTTCTCTTTCTTCTATCCTATTTTGACTTCCCTTCTTTTTGCCTTCTTCCCAGATGCAGTGGAGGATGCAGGAGTAGAGGACCTGATTGGCGACCATGCTACTTTTCTAATGTTAGCATCAAACACACATGAGCACTGTAGTGATTTTTAAATGGGTCCTTCATTGAAAGTCATATCCCTTACTTTTAAGGGTCTAAACTCGACTGATGACAGGTGACTTCTATTGAGGGAACTTAAACTAGTGAAGGCCAACTTGGTCTTTATCCAAGAGATGCTTATTTCCAGAAATACTCCCTGTCAATAACAAGATTGTCTCTATACAAAGGTCTTCTCCTCCTATGCCCTTCCAAAACGAAATAAGGTCTCCATAAGAATTGCCCATTGACTATTCGTGATCAATTTTTGGATAACCAAGATAGTTCTAGTGCTTAGATGTTCAATTGCCTCTCTAAAACACACTCTTGGGTGTATATATGCACCAACATCCTGAAAAAGAGTTTTGGGCCGCCCTATCAGAGGCTGTTGAAAGATTTGTGGAGGACTCTGATATTCTAGGTGGTGACTTTAATGCGGTGCTCTGTCCCACAGCGGATCACTCCAATACTCGCCGAGCCACCATCCATTAGATCTAGGTTGTAGGGACAAACAATTCACCTCATTTGTTCAAGATGCTGGACTGCTGGATGCCTGGAGGACCAAATACCACTATCGGGGACTACACATTTTTCTCATTCCTTCACCATTCCTATTGCCACATTGACTACTTCTTCATTTCTGCCTCTAGTGTCCTCTTTACGTTACAGGTTTTATCTCCTGGTCAGACCATGCTCCTGGAGGTTGAATGCCCTTCTTGTGAACAATCTGGAGCTTGTGGAATTCATTCACTCTAAAATGACTAATTATTTTAAAGAGAATTTGACCCTGGAGTTTCCATTGTCAAGTATCTGGGCAGCCCACAAGGCTGTTATTCGAGACTCTATTATTAGACATGCCTCCCACTATAAAAAGCAATGAATGGCAGGCCTTCTTTCCCTCCAATACCAACTATGTAAAATCGAGTTCCAACACAAAACTTATCCTTCAGAGATGTCTAGTCAAGCCCTCCATCAGACTAGGCAGGAACTCAGAGTCCTCTTTATGGACGATGACAGCAGATCACTTATGAGAGCAAAGAATTTTTTTTAACAAGCCAAAAAGATAGACACACCTCTTTATGGAGGGTGTAGGCTATCCAGACAATTTAAACATCAAATGGCAATTTAGCATTCACACAGTTTTACTCAGAAATGTATCATCACACTCAATCCCACTGCTTGAGGGACCCTGTGCTTACTGGAATGAATCAGTCTTTCCTGGACCAGTTAGCCCTACATCAGTTGAAAGATGAACAGTTAGAGCATTTACCAGCCCCAATTACTTGGAGGTGGATCAGGCCATTTCTTCCATGAAACCTCATAAAGCTACACAATGGCCTATTAAAAGTTGCACTATTGAAGGCAACAGAAAATTGCATTAGGCTTGTCAGTAAAAGCAAAAAATTCAAGAAACCACTGTGGTACTCCGCAGATGTGGCCAAAATAGTTAAAAACAAAAAGTTAGCATTTAGGAATTATAAAAAAAACCAGAGTGAGGAAGACAAAATGATCTATAAGATTAGGCAGAAAGAGGCTAAGCAAGTTATAAGAGCTTCCAAATCACACACAGAAGAGAAAATAGCACAGTCAGTAAAAAAGGGGGACAAAACATTTTTAGATACATAAATGAGAAAAGAAAAGTAAAACAAGGATTAGTTAGATTAGAATATTTTTGTTCTGTATTTACAGATGAATATGAAGGAAAGAGACCTCAGTTGAGAAAAAGGATAAATGAGTCATTTATTACACGTGAGTTTACAGAGGAAGAGGTTCTAATTCAACTGTCAAAAGTAAAGACAAATAAGTCAATGGGACCTGATGGAATACAACCAAAGCTATTAAAAGAGCTTAGTGGTGTACTAGCAAAACCATTAACAGATTTATTTAACCAATCATTGTTAACAGGAGTAGTCCAAGAAGATTGGAAGTTAACAAAGTTGTACCCATTTACAAGAAAGGTAATAGGGAGGAGTTGGGCAACTATAGGCCAGAAAGCCTTACTTCAGTAGTGGGGAAAGTGATGGAAACCATGTTAAAGGATAGGATTGTTGAACATCTAAAAACACATGGATTTCAAGATCAGAGACAACATGGGTTTACTTCAGGGAGATCATGCCAAACTAATCTTATTGATTTTTTTGATTTTGTAACTAAAATTATAGATCAGGGTGGTGCAGTAGACATTGCTTACCTAGATTTCAGTAAGGCTTTTGACACTGTTGCACATAGAAGGCTTATCAATAAACTGCAATCTTTAAGTTTGGATTCCAATATTGTTGAATGGGTAAGGTAGTGGCTGAGTGACAGGCAACAGAGGGTTGTAGTTAATGGAATATATTTGAAGCTTGGACTTGTCACCAGTGGGGTACCTCAGGGATCTGTACTTGAACCCATTCTCTTTAATATTTTTATTAATGATATTGCAGAAGGTCTTGATGGTAAGGTATGTATTTTTGCTGATGATACTAAGATATGTAACAGGGTTGATGTTCCAGGAGGGATAAGCCAAATGGCAAATGATTTAGGTAAACTAGAAAAATGGTCAGAATTGTGGCAACTTACATTTAATGTGGATAAGTGCAAGATAATGCATCTTGGACATAAAAACCCAAGGACAGAGTACAGAATATTTGATAGAGTCCTAACCTCAACATATGAGGAAAGGGATTTAGGGGTGATTATTTCTGATGACTTAAAGGTAGGCAGACAATGTAATAGAGCAGCAGGAAATGCTAGCAGAATGCTTGTTCTGTGCCATTGTACAGAACACTGGTGAGACCTCACTTGGAGTATTGTACACAGTACTGGAGACCGTATCTTCAGAAGGATATTGATACCTTAGAGAGGGTTCAGAGAAGGGCTACTAAACTGGTTCATGGATTGCGGGATAAAACTTACCAGGAAAGGTTAAAGGATCTTAACATGTATAGCTTGGAGGAAAGACGAGACAGGGGGGATATGATAGAAACATTTAAATATATAAAGGAATCAACACAGTAAAGGAGGAGACTATATTTAAAAGAAGAAAAACTACCACAACAAGAGGACATAGTCTTAAATTAGAGGGACAAAGGTTTAAAAATAATATCAGGAAGAACTGAGAGGGTAGTGGATGCATGGAATAGCCTTCCAGCTGAAGTGGTAGAGGTTAACACAGTAAAGAAATTTAAGCATGTGTGGGATAGGCATAAGGCTATCCTAACTATAAGATAAGGCCAGGGACTAATGAAAGCTTTTAGAAAATTGGGCAGACTAGATGGGCCGAATGGTTCTTATCTGCCGTCACATTCTATGTTTCTATGTTTCTATTGCAAAACATTCTTACAGGAACTGATTCCCCAGCTCCAGACTTTGTTTCAATCTGTTCGGGAAGGTGGCTCTGTTCCAGCGGATTCACTCCTGGCGAACATCATCTTAACAAACTGGGTAAACCCCAGATTCTCCTGGCAGTTATAGACCCATTTCCCTCATCAACATCGATGCTAAGATTTTTGCTAAATTCCTGGTCCTCCACCTTAATTTGGTACTACTGTACATCACCCAACAGCTGCCGCTGTTCCCAAAGGATTGACATAGCCTTTACCTCCACCAAAGAAACGTTATATGGACCCTCCTATATACTGAATATCTGGATATCTGAGGAAATGAGACTATTGAAACCAAGAGGTACCATAGGCTGCACCGGGGAACTTAGCCCATATAGCGGCTTACAAGCTCTTTTGCACAATTTAGGAGTACTTCTAATTGTGCCACTTTTATGAGTGTGATGTTAACTTTGTTATGATATTATTTGTTGTCAATAAATTACTATACTATGATTGTATTTTTTTCTTTTTCTCCCACTTATATGCATCTTTCATCCGAGTGGTAAATATTGTCACAATATTGTGTGATTGTGGCCCCCTATCTTTTATATATATCCTGTGTGATTATATATTGGACACTTTTGCATTTGGGGATTTGGGGAGTGATTCCTATATGGAGGCTTGCCTGCACATTCTGTTGCACTACTTTCAGTCTACCTGTTCTGTTTTCCTTGCGGATAACATAATACTCATCATCACCCAACAGGCCTCTTCACTTCATGCACTATTTTCGGTGCTTCATAACTTTTCATCCATCTCAGGTTAGAAAGTATATTTCAACAAATCTATTACCCTCTCATAAACGTTCCACAAGAAGATTTCAGACCTTCTATCTCCAGTTCACCCCCTCCGCAATCCATTTCTCCTCCTTTAATGTCTGTTCTTATTAGAACCTTGCTCCCACACTCACCCACCTCATGCTCCCACGCTGCATCTCTCTTGCTTTTCAGGAGGACACCATGTTGGAACGCGACCCCCCAGACAGCGAGGTCAGCTCAACCACCCACTCCGACCACTCACGTACATAGGAACGCCACCTCTATTCGTGTGAACGCCACTCACCAACAGAGAAGGCAGAACTCCGTTTGAGCAAACACCACTCACCAACACAGGAGGCAGAACTCCATTTGAATGGATGCCGGTTACCGAACACAGCAAGAACAGAAGTCTGTTCATGAGAACACCACTTACCGAACACAGCAATACAGAAGACAGAACTCCATTCGTACGGACGCCAGTTACCGAACACAGCAAGACAGAACTCTGTTTGTGAGAACGCCGCTGCTTCCATGTGTGACCACACAGGAGGTAGAGCATCAGGAGAATCAAAGGGCACGCGTGCGCCAAAAAAGAGCCCTTTAATGGTACAGGAGGTGGAGACCAGGGAGGAACCTCATAGACAAGGGTGCTAAACTCCTGGTACTCCACCTTAATTTGGGGGGGTGCACATTCTTATGCCTGTTTTACTCCACCATATGGGGTGTACACCCACAGACCTTTATTGGTGTATGTGTGGCTCTAGGGGTACATATGTACACATGTGGTGGACATGCCCACAATTTACTGTAATCTGGAAAGTGATTCACCAACTATGTGAGGTGGCCCTTTCGAACCCATCCTGATGGATCCATGCATTTTTCTTTTATCTAAACCAAGCAAAGCACTTAAGTCTTATGAAAATAAGTTACTGCTTAGGGTCACCCTTGACACCTGCAGAGCACTGGCTAAAATGTGGCTGCATGTATCCCCACCATTTCTCAAAACAGTCATCCTAAAAATGAAAGATAACATGCAGATGAATAAGCTCACTGTTTCTTTACATCACACTTACGCATCTTTCTACAAGGTGTGTAACCCATGGTTGGAGTACGACTCCTAAAGTACTCATGGTAGCTTGTTGGGAAGTGGGCGTCACCAACTTCTGCCTCCCCACCCCCCTTTTTTTCTATCCTTCTCCTTTCTACTGCCCACCTCTTTTTTTAATACCCCTCTGATATTTCCTCTAATTTTATTTTCATGTCTTTCATATTCTGTGAGGTATGACTATAATTGTTCAATTGGTCTTTGAAATGTCTCTATATATTTGTTTGTCATTGTCATACATACTGAATGTTATACAAATTGTATAAAAATGTATTTGCAGAATATACTTGAGCATTCAGATAGTTTCCATACTGGTGTTATCCTTTATGGAACTGCCACTTGTCTGTTTAACCTATGTCATTTATATCTATATTAGATGTCATTAATGCTTGTGCGGATTATTGTTATATTTCTATGACATTTTATGTAAATTAATTAAATAAATTGGCTATTTGTTTGTACTTTTTGTATGTAAGGGTTTTAACCAAAACCTGCAGAACTGCATATTTTGATAGAGCCAAGTTTTCTGAAAATACTTTTGGTAATGGAAATGTGCCAAAATCTATTTAGCATACTCGAACATGGAGGGGTTAAAATAACAACAGGGAGTATACAAAATCTTTTTACACAACAAATATTCCAAAATGAAATGTTGAAAAGCATATTTTCTTTATAAAATAAGCAGAAAAGGTAATTAAATTCAAGCTAACTAATTAGTGATTTACTAATTAGAGCAGAGGACGATAGAAAGTGTGTTACTCATCAAAAAAGATGAAATAGTAATATGTTCAAATCAAATGGGAACAATTTCTATAGAACTGTACACATTCTTCATATGGATTCGTTAGAAGCTCAAAGCTCACACTCCTGCCATAAAAACTAGAAACCAGCCATCGATTATTTCAATAAACACTAACCATCTGCCTATTTCATTTAATAATAACCATTTTCCATCCTACTATTAAACAAAAAACTTTCATCTATCACACCATTAACCATTAAACATTAGCCATTTTATTATTATACCATTCAGGACTAACCATCTACCTCTCATACCATTAAGCACTATCTTCCCACTATACTATTAAGCACTATACATTTGCCAGTCATACAATTGAACATTAACCCCCATAATATCATTACACACTAACCACCTACCACCATGTGATTAAACACTGATTATATACCCATTGTACAATTTCACCACAACCCTTTATCCAGGGCCATCCCAAGACATTGTGCTGCCTGGGTCCAAGGATGAAATGCTGCCCCCATCACCACCACCAAAACCATGCCACCAAAACATAGTGGGTTCCATGATATGGGAGTCATGAAAGCAGAGATTATGTAGTGAATGCAGTGTGTATTTGTGTTGTTGATGCAGTGTGTCTGTTTGTGTGCCGGGGATGCAGTGGGTCTGTGTGTGTGCTGGTGATGCACTGTGTATCCGTGTGTGACGGCAATTGGTCCATGTGCAGTATGCTGTGTGTTCACTGCAACCAAGCATGACACTTACCCTTGCTATATCCGTGGTGGTGTGATGTCTGGCTGAAGTGGAGCCTGCACCGACTCATAGTGGCTCCACTCCCACTGCTTGTCCAGTCTTGACTTCTGCCCTGCTCCCACAAGGACACAACCTGCTGTTCCAAGCTGGGAGACAGCTCAGCCACCCACAGCCCTGCCACAAAGTATATTGATGAGGTAAACCACTGAAGTTCCGGCACACGGAGTGAGTAATGTCAGAACCCACCCCAACTCAGCCTTCGGCTGCCGCACCCGCCTCTATCACACAATTCCACATTAACCATCTGCCAATCTAAATACTAACCATCTACCTGTCTAAACACTAACCATCTACCAATCTAAACACTAACCATCTACCAATCTGAACACTAACCATCTACCTATCTAATCAATAACTATCTACCAATCTGAACACTAACCATCTACCTATCTAAACACGAATTATCTACCAATATAAACACTGATTATCTGCCAATATAAAGACTAACCATCTATCTGTCTAAAAACTAACAATCTACCTGTCTAAACACTAATTATCTTACAGATATACTATTAAATAGCAACCAATAACAATCAATCTATAACTATTTGTATCAATAAATACTAATACATTTACCCATCATATCAATCCATACATAACTTCTACCAAATATAATATTCCCCACTACACTAGTTTTCACCCCCTTTTTTTCTCTCTTCCATGCTCTCTCTCTCTCCCTCCCTACACTGCCCTGGATAGATATTTGTCATCTAATTGAAATGGCTATAGTGTCTGAAGTCCCCCTAAATCATCCTACCACTCAGTGTCAGAGTTAAACTCTTTTAATGGTTTAATGCTAAACAACAGTCTCCAGCAGCCCATCTCCCCTGTTGTCCTTGTGCTAATGAAGCCTGAGCAGCAATCGGTGGTGGTGATTGGCTGATAGTGGTAATGATTGCCTGAGAGTACCAGCTTACCATTTTCATCCTATCATTACCGCTGATATGAATTGGTAGCTCCAGTGTGGGCACAGCTGTGGGCAGCTTTCTGTGTTAAACTCCTCAAAATGGTTTATTGAATGGAGGGACAGTGCCAGGAGACACAACGCATTATAATATTTTCCATGAGATGAAATGGTTATATTACCTACGGTGTTCCTTTAATTACTACCCATCATAAAATTCCTCACTAAACATCCACACATAATACCAAGCCACACTAGCTCTCTACATATCATGCTATTCCACGCTAGTATACTACTACCAGTGGTGTGCTAATCCGGCTGCAGGGAAAGTGGTCAGTCATAAGTGACAGGCGACGAGGTGTGCACAGGGCACCCCCATCTAGTCACAGCAGACACCTGTCTTCCGGCGAATTGCTGGAAGGGCTCTGATTGGCAGTTGCCTGCTCTGCCACTGAGGTTGAGTGTGGTGTAAGTAAATAAATTCAATAACATTAAAAGGGTGAGCATGAGAGAGAGAGAGAGAGAGAGAGAGAGAGAGAGAGAGAGAATGTGTGTGTGTGTGTGTGTGTGTGTCTATGTCTATGAATGTTTGTGTAACATGGGGAACAGCTTATTTTGAAATTCCAAGAAAGCTTAGAGCTCATAGCACCAGGAGGGAATGATTATTTTCCTATGTACAGTTCTCAGATGTGCAGAAGAGCTGGAAAAGCTATCTTTGCTACTATACCACCCGATTTTGACTCTGGACAATACATTTTAGAAAAAAGTAGTCATGCCCTGGAATAATCCCAATTTGAAACAATTGGAACAACAGGGCAATCCTGTAAAAAAAAAAAAAAAAAAAAACTGAGGCAGATGGGTGTTCCAAACTAATGTCACAACATGGTGAACAGAATTCCAAGGAAACAGCTTAAGAAAACACAGAATTGGATGCAACGTAAAATCCAGTAAGAACAAAAACGCACAACAACGTTTAAAGCTTTGTTTAAATGTCAATAAGATATAAAAATAAGGTATTAATAGATCCCTCTTCAATAGTGATATGTTTATTTTTTCTAGCTAATCTGCATGCAAAATGTGCTGAACTGAAAGAAACAAAATACTGCTCAATACAATCATTAATACAATTAAGAACATTTGATCAAAAATGCAAATTAAGAATTTTTTTTATGCCCCTGTTATTTAGCTGAAGGGTCTTTGATTGAGACCACTATTTCCTCTATTAATTTGTGTCAATGAACAGACACATGCACACATACTGATATACATGCAAATCAACACATACAAACATAGGCATTCATAACTAGACATGTATGCACCCTGCCACACAAACATGTGTCTTTATAACTAGTCACACACAAATAAACACATGCATTCATACCCACTCACACATCTATCCACCTGTACATATACATTCCTAGCCACACACTCATACCCTGTCAACACTTCCACCCACATACATAGATAACACCTGTGTAGATATATAACAGTGTCAGTGTGCCTCTAATAACAGGTACTCCTAGTATTTGAGGTCAAGGAACAGATCTCATATCCAGTTCACAACAGATGGAGTGTAGTTTCCGGGAAACAGGCAGGTCCCCAGGTTTGTTGTCAAGCTCTATTTGTTTGGTCTTTGTTTGGTTGATATGAGGTGACATGCAGTTCCAGGTTTGCCTAAACAAAAGCAGGTGGAAGCTTCCATTACTATGCACAAACTTAAGCATGCTTTATTTAGAAAAATGCAAATGGATGACCTCTTGAAATATAAGAAAAGGACATCTAAAATTGATACGGTTTCTTTAATTTTAAATAATTCAGGTCATAACAAAATAATTAAACAGTGATATAAACTAGAAAAAACATGATAGTCTTAATTTAATGTTGAAAGAAACCAAATATAGTAGTATATAGAGAGACTAAAAGTTTTAAGTCTCTGTTAGTTAAAAGTTATACCCGACACAAGGCACCGATATTCTTTTTAAACAAATAACAACCATATGGCTCTCTCTAGAAAACACATGTATATCCCCCTTGTCTCTCTCTGCATTACTGTAGACTAACACAACCATGCAATCTAGCAAAGGTCTGATATGTTCTAAAGTGCTGATATCAACATGGAATGCTTGGAGTAATATGCTGATTGATTTAGATTCCCTGTTGATGATATCACCCCTTAGATGATAGACATGTCCTTGGTTCTGCACCCCTCCCTGTCACAGGTGCCTCATCTCAGGACCCTATTTAGCCTTGTACTGCAGAGAACTCGAGACGGAAGGATTTCCCCAAATACCTAGCGCCTTAAATTTACTGTTCAAGATCCTGCAGTGGTAGTATTTGACTGTTTTAAGTGTTAGTGCTTACCTATTTATTTCATTTTCTTGGCTATTTATTAGTGTTGTTGGGTGACATAACACTGGTGATTGTAGCAACACTTAATTATTTTATTCCAGCACATTATTTTACTTGTATTTTATATATTCACTGATCTACGCTTGACTCCATGGCTTTCCCAAAGCATTGAAAAAATTAATGTTCTTTATGATGACAAGGGACTAAAACATTTTCCCTAGACCAAAAATATATATATTTATTTACCTCTGCATAAAGAGCATTCTGACAACAAAACATATATGACTCTCACATTTTACACGTTTCTGCCATGGGCAGATCTTATATGCTTGGAATAACCAAAGGAAAGTCTTTAGCAGAAAGCCATGCAAACTTATGTAAACCTAAAGAGCAGTTTAAACTCCCTTATATGCAAAAATGGGGAAAAGATTTGAATAAAACATTTACTTTACAGCAATGGTTATCAGCCATTCGCTTTACTAAAGCCTCCTCTCATAGCTTATCTCTTTGGGAAGCACATACTAAAAAAAATTTGTAAGATTTTTTTTTAAAGATTTTTTCAAACTTGCGCCAGCCCTTCATGCATTGAGTACACTTAAACTAGTCTTTGGGCATGGTACACTATCATCCTCAAAATGTCTCATTTCTTTTTTTTTTTTTTTCTTCCCCTTCTTCTTTTCTTATTTTTTTCTTTTATATCTTATGCTATTATCCCCCCCATCCCCTCCCGAATCCCTCCTTGTCAAACTTCTCATCCTTGTTTTTTTTTCTGTCTTTTTTTTTTCAGATTCTCTAATATTGTGAGAGCCTATCCATATATTTAATATACGTATCCTTTTTTTGTTTTGTGATAAGAAACCAAGAGTAAAGATGAAATTACTGGCTAGAGCAAAGGAGGGCGGAGGGTTGGGATGCCCAGAAGTCTTCCAGTGCTACCAGGCCAGCAGATTGTTTCACATAATGCTTACACAGAACAGAGCGGCTATTAAAGAAAATTGGTATAAGATGGTACTAGCAAAGACCATTGTAAGGAACTTAGCCTCACTATTCTGGACGGTTGATACAAACAGAAATATCATGAGAGAGTTGTCCAGAAAATCCCAGATACTCGAAGAACTGACGAGATGGAGGAGCAAATTTACAAAACAAAAAAATAAAAGCTGATAACAAAACAAAAAAAGGATACACATACTAAATTGTTAAATTGTTCCTCAAAGGATTTCCCAAATGTATAAAGAGGCCGATCCAATCTGCTGGAGATGCCAATCAGCCCAGGGGACAATTTTGCATGTGTTTTTGGAATGCTCAATATTAACTCAATTTTGGAGTTATATCACTGATATTGTGAACAAAATTTGTGGACTAATAGAAAATATCTAAGGTATTATTACCTATCTTCACGGCACTGAATATTCTCCATTATTGTATCCATATTTAATATAGCGCTTCACCTCCACATATATTCTATACTTTTGCTATAAGATAAGACTTTGGTGATACAGCAACTGATTCGAAATTGGGTTATATTTGTCACCATTCACACTATTCCTATATTAGCGCTGGTACTTCCCTTTTTGATAGTTATATATATATAACCATAGTTTATGTATGAGATTTGTATTCCAAATGTTAATTCTCAATCATCCAGTTTCTGTATATTACTTCCTCACTAATATATCCTAAATTCCCTAAGATAGTTCCTGTTCTGTTACTTCCGAGAAGATCGGTCGATATACTCCTAATATGGAAATGCTTTATTTTAAGATTCAAAATCAAAGTTTAATATATAAAGAAAACCAATGGCTAAAATTTAATAGAAGAAAAAAAAGGAGGGGTGGGTATTGGAAGGTTGTGCAAGATTAATCTTAAAGGACCACTATAGTGCCAGGAACACATACTCATTTTCCTGGCACTATAGTGCCTTGAGGGTGCCCCCACCCTCAGGGTCCCCCTCCCGCCGGGCTCTGGGGAGAGGAAAGGGTTAAAACTTACCTTTTTTCCAGCGCCGGGCAGGGAGCTCTCCTCCTTCTCTCCGCCTCCGATCCTCCTCTTCGGCTGAATGCGCATGCGCGGCAGGAGCTGCGCGCGCATTCAGGCAGTCTCATAGGAAAGCATTCATAATGCTTTCCTATAGACACTGGCGTCTTCTCACTGTGATTTTCACAATGAGAAGCACCCAAACGCCTCTAGCAGCTGTCAATGAGACAGCCACTAGAGGCTTTAGAGGCTGGATTAACCCATTTATAAACATAGCAGTTTCTCTGAAACTGCTATTTTTATTAAAAAAAAAGGGTTAATCCTAGAGGGACCTGGCACCCAGACCACTTCATTAAGCTGAAGTGGTCTGGGTGCCTAGAGTGGTCCTTTAAATCTGTATCCATTGTATCCATATTTAATAAAGCGCTTCACCTCCACATATATACTATATATATATAACTATGCCTATTTGCACATACCTGTTTCACCTCAACAAAAAAAGTCTACATAAAGGAAAATGTATCCATACTTACCGTAATTTTCTTTTCCTGGTCATATGCCATGGCAGCACAACGATGGGTAGCTCCTCACTATCCCTAATTAGACAGGAACTAATTAAAATAAATGTATAAGTATCTCCTCCTATCCCCTCCTCCCTCAGTCTTGTTACTAGCAATATCTCAGGGCAAGACCTTTGTGCTGCCATGGCATATGACCAGGAAAAGAGAATTACGGTAAGTATGGATACATTTTCTTTTTTCCTGGTCATATCCATGGCAGCACAACGATGGGTAATACCCAAGCACTAACCAAGGGAGGAAAGAATAAAGAAAGAAACCACAGACTCCAAAATATCATATGCAAAGTGTATTGGTACCACAAACCAAGTGACAAACACCAAGACTTCAGGAATCAAGGGTTTCACACAGAAAGGACACTTTTAGCAAACTGGTCCGAATAACCGACTCTGACATTTACTTGGTAATGTAATAATAGTTCCAAGAAAAAACACATGTCCTGTAGGGATAGGACAGGAACAAAAAGACTGAGGGAGGAGGGGATAGGGGGAGGTACTTATACAATTATTTTAATTAGTTCCTGTCTAATTAGGGATAGGGAGGAGCTACCCATCGTTGTGCTGCCATGGATATGGCCAGGAAATGCGAAATATTGATATGTTATGCTGTACATGACAATATTGGTCAAAATTGAGTTTATTTCCCTTATCTTGTTGACTTAAAATATTTTTTTTATTTGGGGGGGGGGGTGGGTGGAATAAACAGTATGTTGAATGGCATGCTTATGTGATAATTGCCATGTAATAATCTTTCTTCATGTACTTATATTGGATACTCTGTAAACTTGTAAACGCAGCTTTTTTTTTTTTTTTCTTTTTTCTCTTGAGACATAAAATGTTTTCTTATTATTATTTCCATTGTCATGTCTTGAAAATGCTTAATACAACGTGAAAATTTAAAAATAAAAAGTCATAACAGAAGCCAAACCTCATCTATACATGCATTTTGAGAATCTGGCTTTCTTTAGATGTGGACAGTGATTATTTAACATGTAGAAAATGGTTTCAAAAAATATTACTTAGATAATACCTAGGTGCTTCCAGCACAAAAAATAAAATAAACACTGAACGGAGCACTCCTTAGGAAATTTTTCAATTGTGTATTTTATAGGTAATCAAGGTTTCGATCCTCCTGGATCTTTATCGAGATCAGATCTTGATCTTCAGATCTTGATACAGACCAAGTAGGGTTGAAACGTTGATTACCTATAAAATACATGATTGAAAAATTCCCTAAGGAGTGCTCCGTTCACTGTTTATTTTATATATAGATATAGATATACATAATATGTGTAATTTGATTACATGTTCTACAAAAATGTTATGTATGCAATTTTATATTCCTGGTTGTTAAATAGGCAAAATAACCAGACAACTCAACTTTGTCTCAATTCCTCCGATATCACTCTAGGGACTTAAAACATCTTTCATAGGTCTCGAATAAGTTAAAAGAAATTTGAAGCGATGGGAATTTAGCAAACACATTAAGTCAACTGCAAATAAAATGAAACTTGATACCATAACTCCTACTGATCTAAATTCAGACTAGAAAAGCAGAGCTGGAGGTGTATGATTGTGAACACAGACAATTTATTTGGTACCTACTTTGTAGCTCTTTTTAAAAGAGGACTGTGTCTTTTTTTTTCCATAGTGTGCGCTGCCTTATATAGTCTTTTTTTTAATTTGTTTTTTACATTCTTTATTTTCTGATTTTACATGTGAATAAGACGAAAAAAATACAATGGTTGCATTTTCAACAATTTCCAGAAGAACACAATACCATCAGCTCTCACTTAGCCCTATTTATACTTCATTCTTCCATGACTTCCCTGCCCTGTCTTTTGTAGCCTCAGAGTGCTTTTTGTTGGTTTGTCTTTTCTGGTATCTGACTTCAGCTTGTCTCCTGGTTATCCTTCCTTCTGGCAATCTTCACCCTTGGCTTTGTTCTTCGTTTTTTCTTCCATCTCTAATCCTGACCTTGGCTCGTCTGATCATTCTGTTCTTTCACACGTCCGGCCATTCCAAGGACCGGTAATACGTCTGGCTTTCTGTATCTATTAAGCCCCTTAGTTTGCATGTTAGGGAGATTGACCTTGACATTATGACATGGCCATGGACCCTGCAAACCTGTGGCAACAAATGTTGGCTTGTGAATTGAGAATGGAAGGCTTAGATCATAGAATGGATCGGTTTGCTCAAGCCTTGCAAACTATCCTAACAAGAACAGCTTGTCTCCAGCAGGAAGTGAATGAGAGTGGTACACAAGGTGCCGTATCTTTACCATCCACGTCTCATCCAACTCCATCTGGCCATCTAAACCCACCTCCCCGTTACTCCGGGGATCCGTCTTTATGTAGGGTTTTTTTGAACCAAGTGGGAGTACATTTTGAGATGGCTCCCAATTCATTCCCAGCTAATAGGTCCAAGATAGCTTTTATTATGAACTTATTAGATGGCAAAGGCTTAGCATGGATGAACCCCCTGTGAGAAAACGATGATGACATTGTGTTCCATTTTGAACTGTTTCTCAAGACTTTCAGGAATGTATTCAATCCTCTAGGTAGAAAGAGACTAGCCACCAGGGCTTTATTGAAAATAAAACAGGGTTCCAGATCAGTGGCAGACTACGCCATTGAATTTCATACACTAGCTTCTGAAGTAACCTGGAACAATAGTGCCCTGACCGTTGTCTTCTTTGAGGGTCTTACTGAGTCCTTACAAGATGAAGTGGCTGCTAGGGATCTTCCTGAAACCTTTGAGGACTTAATACAGTTCATGTCAGACATTGATATAAGGGTCAGACAGAAGCATCTTAATTTATATAGGCAAAGAAGGGCCCAGGGAAGACCTACTCTGCGTCCTGTTATAACCGAGCTACCTGCGTTACCAGCACCTGGCCCTGCTTCTGAACCTGCTAGGTACTACCAGACTTTCTGAACCTGAGAAAACTTATAGAAGGAAGGAAGGTTTGTGCTTATACGGTGGTAAAAAGGGGCATTTGAGTAATAACTGCCTGTCTCGTCCGGAAAACTCCACCGCTTAAGTTTGTTTAGGGGACCGACCTTGGGTGTAATGTCTTTGTCCCCTAAACCCGCTCCACACAGGTTTCTTCTGTCTGTAACCCTTTCTTGGGGTGAAGTTTGTCATCAAACTATGGCCCTCATTGACTCTGGTTCTGCTGACAACTTTATTGACCAGACTTATTCTACATCTATTTCTCTTCCTCTAGAAGAGAAATAAACAGCCTTGGCCATTGAGGACATAGATGGTATACCAATAATGTTCCATTTGTTACACACCATACGAAAGCTGTTATCCTATCGGTAGGCTTACTGCATAAAGAAAAGATAACATTCCAAGTTATTTTTTCTCCTTCTTGCTCTCTAGTTTTTGGTTTTCCTTAGTTACAGAAAAATAACCCTACTCTTGATTGAAGAGAAAGACAGGTGTTATCTTGGAGCCCTTCGTATCAGCCATGTTAGACCCCTTTGTTCTCTTAATGCTCCTACTTCTCCACCACTGTCCACTGTAATACCACCACAGTACATAGATCTTAAGAAAGTGTTTAATGAAGTGGAGTCAGACCGTCTCCCTCCTCACAAGCCCCACGATTGCACCATCAGACTTCTACCATGCACTATGCCACCCAGAGGAAGAGTGTACCCTCTATTCCAATCCTCACCAGCAGGTGATCTTCGTCCTTGCATAGATTATAGGGAATTAAACAAAATTACTATCAAGAACGTTTATCCCATACCCTTGATAACGGAACTCTTTAATAGACTTCGTGGTTCCAAATTTTTACCAAGTTGGATCTCAGAGGAGCATACAACCTTATTCGCATCAAAGAAGGAGAAGAATGGAAGACAGCATTCAACACTCAAAGTGGTCATTATGAATATACTGTAATGCTTTATGGCCTATGTAACGCCCCTGCTGTCTTCCAATATCTCATTAATGAAGTTTTGAGAGATTATTTACACACCTTTGCTATAGTATATCTTGACGACATAATTATACATTCTCCTGATGTACAAACACATCACAAACATGTCAGAACCATATTACAGACGCTTCTTGCCAACGGCTTGTATTGTAAATTAGAGAAGTGTTTGTTCGATCAAACTTCCATACCTTTCTTGGGTTACGTAATTTCAGCTAAAGGGTTTCAAATGGACTCCCAAGAAACTATCCTCTATTCTCGAATGGCCGGTACCCCATGGATTGAAGGTCATACAAAGATTAATTGGTTTTGCTAATTGTTACAGACGGTTTATCAAAAACTTCTCTAAAATTATAGCTCCTATAACTGCGATGACTAAAAAGGGAGTGAATCATGTCAACTGGTCAATTGAAGCCAAGGCTTCCTTCACTCTCTCAAAAAACACTTTTGCCTCTGCTCCCATCTTGGTGCACCCAAATCCTTCTAGACTTTCATTGTAGAAGTAGATGCTTCCGAATACGGGAAGGGAGCTGTCCTTTCCCAGAGGGCATCTCCAAATGCCCCATTGCATCCTTGTGGGTTTATTTCTCATAAATTGACTCCTGCATAAAAGTGAAAGAACTATGATATTGGTAATAGGGAATTATTAGCTATAATTCTAGCTCTTAAGGAATGGCGTCACTTACTAGAAGGTTCTTCTGTACCTCTCATAATACTCACAGATCCAAGAATTTAACCTATCTAAGTGACGCTAAAAGGCTTTCCTCCAGACAAGCATGTTGGGCTCTCTTTCTTTCCCGCTTCAACTATCTGATTTCCTATCGATCATGACATCGTAATATCAAAGCGGACTCCTTATCTAGACAGTTTGAGACTCTTGATAGGAAGGAGGACAAACCTGAACCTGTTATACTACCTGAAAAAATTATTGCTGTAACTAGAATGAGAGTCACCTGCCCTCTTCTGCATAGTATCTAAAAAGCACAAGAAAAGGCTGTAGATGCGAATATCCATTTTGCTCTATATCCTAACTGTTCATGTAAGGGTTAATTTGAATCAAGAATAAATTTGGAATTGTATCTCCAATTCTCAGAAATGTTATTGAAACATGATTTTGTTATGTTCCTGGAAAAAAGATATTTGCATGACATGACATGACATGACATGACATGACATGGCATGACACGACATGACATGACATGACATGATAAGGATTCTGGAATGACCTTGTTAATTGTCCAAGATTTCTGTATTTGTAATCATCTGGGTTTTATCCAATATGCATACATTATGTAACATCGAATTATAACTAAAAACAGCTGTTTATAACTTGTGAAAAACAATGTCATTGTCACGCCCATATGGTCATTTTTCCCCCTCCCATCCTGCTATGAAAATGGGTTATAAATATAACTTGACGTATGAATACAATTTGAATTGGTTATTGAACACGTCTCTGCTATTCATTTCCAATTTCCAGAGCTCTGTATGAGTTGGCAAATATCCATCATCCACAAAGGGCCCAGGCTGATTTTATCTCCAACAAACTGGTGTCAGAAGTTTTTGGGAGCAATTGGGAACGGAGTAGCAGGTAAGAGGGTCTTTAGCCCCTTGGGGACACAACTTCTGGAATTTAAGGGTATCATGACGGAGTATTTCTGTCGTGTGTCCTTAAGGGGTTGGGGACCTTTGCCTGCTTCTGCCATCCTCCCACACATTGCATTTCTTGTTTTAATGGGGTTTTTCACTATTTACATTTTTAAAGGGGATTTTCACAGGATAATGTCTTTGGTAGACATGGTATTTTGTTAAGTCTTAGGTAGACTTCTATTACTCCACGGGTTGGAGGATTGCCTTTGGTAGGTAGTAGTAGTTATTGTGCACATTTCCTCTTTGGTAAGAGGTTCACCTTTGGCCAGGTGTTAAAAATAATTTCAAGCCTTTGGTAGGCTGTGATGTCCTGTGATGTACATTTACATATGGGAGACGTCCCTAGATCCCTCTTTGGTAGAGGTTGCCTTTGGTAGGTTGTAAAACAGATTTCCAGTCTTTGGTGGACTGTGGTATTTATTTAACGTAGATGTAAATTTGGCAGACTAAAATGGTTTAAAAAAAAAAAAGGGGGTTAAAAGGTATGATGGATGTTTGGCATTACTCCGGCTTGCTAATTTATGTGCTATTTTATGATGTGCAACGCTGATTTTAAGCATAAAGTCTTAATTGAGGGAATGTCAAATGTATATTTAAAGGTGATGATGAATAAGAAAAAACTAGAGGTTATTTAAGGGGGGCTACAAATTCTAGAACTAACATGATTTCTCTGCATGTATGTTTGTTTGCATAATGAGCCCCTTATTTTTATACTTGGTCAAAAGTACTATAAGCCCACTACACTTTTTCATGAGAGTGGGATGTATGATTGTTTATATGATGAGCCCTTTATTTTCATATTGGGACAAAAAGTCACTTCATTCAAAACGTCAAACACCACATTCTTTCTGCCCTGAGTGTTTGTTAAAGAGAACTTATGTTGTAAATTTAGATGATTATGAATTAGAGAGCAAAATGTATATTTTCAGCGTCCAACACATGCTTCATTTTGTGCTGTAAGCTAACTTGTAGTATTCCAGTACGTCACATGTTGTATGTGCTTTAAATTGTATGTATTCTGTAAATTATTGTATGGGGTTGCTGAGATTTTATTGCTTGCGACCCAAACTGTGAAGAAGTGGGTTTGAAATTTTGGTCATGGAATGTAGGATCAGAAAACCATGGACAAAGGTTTTAACCTGTGTTGATATGACTTTTGGAAACTCAAATTGACCGGTCAAAATTTTGCCATGCCTTTAACATGGAGTAGTATAAATATTTTGAGTCTTTGAGAGTTCTGACAAATGCAGGTGATACCATGTCTGTGTAATCTGGTCCAAATGTTCTATAAGCGTATAAGAGAGAAATTCCATTGACAGGTTTCATATGTTGCAACTGGTTAATGCAAGTGTTATACAAATGTTTAAGTCAAACGTGTTATATGGCCGTACGGGATCCCTTCTTTAAAAAAGAAAAAATAAACCCTTTGGTACCAGAAATCTTAAATAAATCTGATACAAACTAGAATTGGTATACCTTACAATAATATGTTCTGAATACAGCTGTTAGAAGTTTATTCTGTGTGAATGATGATTGTCATAAATGTTTGTTTTGGTTACTCATTTTAAAGTATGCAGTTTAATTGTCATGTATGTTAATGGGTATTTTGCTGTGTTATTTTAAATTATATTTGAATAAGTTTGTCTTAGTATTGATACAGATGAAAATGGCAGCGTAATAATCTATTAAATAACTGATTTATTATTGAATACTTGTCCAAGAGCAATATGAGTTGTAGTCTTAAGAAAGAATAAAAGGAGGGAGTCTGTTTTTGTAAATTTTAGCTGATTTCCAAAATTCTGTTGCAATAATGGACTTCCTGCCAAAATTTGACTTTCCTGTCCAGTTGCCAGGTGCTCTGATCTAACCTTAAAGTAGTACTGCTTGCATTGTTTGCAGACATGCATATTGCACAAACATGAGAACCAAATTATGTCTGTCACATAGTGTGACATTTATTAATTTATTTTGGATTGAGTTAATTGCCTGTCCATGAATATGCTTTTTGTATTGGCATGTCTGCTGGATATCTGCTACATGTTTTCTGTGCTATAAGATGATGTGTGATATTACAATGAGTATGAAGAATATTTAAAGAATATTTGCATGTCATTAACGCAAGCCTTTAGTGTCTTTTTACAACAGATTAAAAAAACGCTGATCAGCCAACAAGAAAGGGGCCCCTGGGAAAGAAAAATAAAAAAATATATCATTTGCTTTTCAAAATCGTGGATCCACGTTTCAGTATTATTAGGGGAGTATTTAGAGTTAACGCTACTTTTAAAGTGCATTGCATTATTTAAGAAAAGAAAAATGTGTTATGTTATATGGTTATATAACAAGAAAAATTATGGATGTATAGGATAGGTTTTTTCCAAGATTAAGATTCATTTAGTATGCCTCATTGATTATAGGAAAATGATGAAATGGTATTTTTAATAGAGATCAGATAATTTCTTTTGAGGCAATTCTAAACTACTGTATTATATTTGTATTGGTATATTGAAAGCATTATGCAATATGATTTTAATATTTGCAATATATTAGTCTTCTGACAATGGAAAAGTTCCTAACCGCATGTCTGTATTACACCTATGACCCAGACTGTCAGTATTGCAAACCCCATATGAAGACTCTGCTTTCACTGTTTATGTATACACCCCTAGACAACCGTGCTATACAAACACAATAAATCTTCAAAAGCTTATTAATATTATATCTGTGTGGTACACAAATAGGTGTACACAAAGAGGGGGTGTGAGTTAGGTCATCTCGACCTTCATATGGAATATGCTTCCTCCTTGTTCACTTTTGGTCAAACTGTTGGTCTGTGACTGGCCCTCTTTGAACTGAATTTCTTGGGAAGATTCATGAGAAAGATACAGCAGGTTGTTTTGGATATAAAGAAAGAGGGAAAAGTATGTTGTATCGGTCACAAAAGGATTGTGATCTTAAGCAGGCGAGACAAAGAAAGTTTGGAGGTGATAGATTGAATCAGAAAAGTTTTAGAGGCAGAGGTAGAGAATTTGATCAAAGGATTTAACTTTTGTAGAGATGGTAACTTCAGCACTGTTTTAATTGTGGGTAGCAGGGATTCACCCCAAGGTGCTTGTGTTCTCCTGGCCCAGCTGGCATTCAAGGACTCCCACCCTGGCAGGTTCCTCAATACCAACCACAACTTTCAAGCTATACCCACACCCAACAACCTCAGCCTAATACACAGATGGTTCATGTTTTTAATACTTTATATATAGTTTTGATAGATAAAACAGTATTAATGCTGGCTCTTAGAGGATGTACAAGTTGAAGTTGGGACCTGCACATAGGCTGTGCAATGTGAAATAACTAAAATAAAATAGGATAATAAGTATGCTTAGTCAATTTGTAAAGTGGTATAATAGAGGCATCTGCAATAAATTAAGTGGGTTTCCAAGACCTGACAAGTGAGAGCAACTTAATATAACATATGTCTACAGTTTGCTGTCCCTTCCTTATCAGAGGCCACTTGCAACACAGCAAGACAACTCTTCCTAAACCTGTATTAAACAAAGCACTTTAGAACAATAGTAATTTATTTTGTTTCTCCTATTTCATTCCTAGTTGTTCTGAAAAAAATATATTGTTTAAGTGGGATAACTGTATGGAGGTTCCAACATGTATTAAAACATGATCACACACATCAGGATCTATAAAAGGTTTGGGTTTCCAAAGATGTTATCAGGGTCCACAAAATTTTATTAAAGTAATTAATTGAGATTATCAAATCAAGGTTTAAGTTTAAGAACAGCATTTTATTGGGAATTATACCAATATGTATATGTTAGTGTTTTAGTACTCAACAAGCATTTATATAGAATGAGTGCTTCTCTCATCCATACAAGGCATTTTAAAGGGAAATTATGTATTAAAATTTTATAAAGGACATAAACAAAACTGAGAGACGTACATGTTACACTAATTAAGAGTTTAACTTTAGTCTCTAATTTGAGTTTAGCCTAGATAATTAATTTATTGATGTCGTACTGATCCTTGTGTTTGTATGATTATAGAGACCGTACTGGAGTATTTGTGCTGCCTGATATTTGGGACTACACACCAATCTCTCTGGCTGACCTACCTGCCTACTTACCTTTTTTGCAATTAAATCTGTTTGGTCAAAATCCATGCTGGCCGAAGAAACTGAGATGCTTACTTATGAGGACATAAACTAACTTGGAAAGTCCTGAAGATGCAGTGCTGTCTAATGCCGCTATTTCTGTATTACCCTTTCAACAATTGGGGTGTTGCACAGAGTATTGTGGTGAACATCCAGCAAACAGAAGAATTAAGAACTATGTGGAAGCTGACATTGTCTTGTTGTCAGCCATATTGCTACCCTTAGCTATGTTATGGTGTCTAAGATTGTGGAACAAAGTTTATGGTGTCTAAGATTCTTTATACTCCTTGAAAGACTTATAATATTTTTCTGGACTATGCTGGACTATTGAACTATTTTGTTATTTTTATTTTTGTAGAGTTAGCCGGAGAGAGAGGAAGTGTTAGCTTACTCAGGCATGGATGTACTATGTGTGTCATTGATGTATGTTAAGTGTACCAAGGATGGATTCCAATGTATTAAGTGTGGATATGACTGGACCATCAAAATAGGGATTTGATTAGGAGGCATAGGACGCAAGGTCATGATTGGAATTATTGCTAGAATTGCAAACTGATTAGAAATGATCTTATGATTTAATATGTAAGTGGGCCTTTTCAAACTAATCAAGAAGTGTTTCCCAATCCCGATACCTGAGCTATTTACTTACATAGTGCAGGTTTTATAAGTCACTAATGCTGTCAACGTGAGGGGATGACATGTTTACACAGTCATGGCCCTCACTTAGAATTTACCCAGATGTGCTTTTTTTCTCAATTATGAGTTTTTGCCACTGGGATTTTTGACCTGGCCCAAGTTCACTGGGTGGACTGGTAATCCAAGACCCTGGTCCAAAGAGGGGAAATAGATTTTATTCCCATTTTTGATTATATGTGTTTACGTTGTGAATTATAATAATAATATTCCCGTTGTTGGGAATAATACACTTTGCCTGTTTTGATCCAAGGCTCAAGTTGCAGATAACATGATGTGCAGTTAAGATGTCAGCTGTTTGAAATATTTAACTTGTACACTTAAAAGATGTGTACAACAGGGGGCGTGGCTTAGCGGCGAATAAGAGTGGTCGCCTGAGCACGGAGCTCTCCCGCCGACGGGTGCAACAGCGTGGAAATACAGCGTTTCAACACCGGCAACCGAGCCCAAAACGAGGGTACACCTTCATAACAACATGTCCACTAAAATCGCCAAAAAATTTAAGCAGAAAACGCTCCAGTTACAAGCGGCAGCGTCGCCGAAAAGTGCAACAGAAGAACAAAATGGCGCCGGCCGACCTCAATCCCCAGCCGCGTGTACAACAGTGGGTGAGCTTACTCACACTACAGACAGCATGCAAACTCCGGTCACCAATGCCTCCCTGCATAATATGCTTTCAGGCTTTCAGAACACCTTTAAAACAGATTTACAGCAAGTTGCTGCAGAAATCAGGGCAGACATCCAAACAATGGGTGAAAGAACAGCTCGCCTGGAGGAACAGGCAGAAGAAATAATTGACGCACATAATGGTCTATCTGAAGCCCACACAGCACTATGTGAGAAAGTTCAACGCCTAGAAGCTAAAATTGCAGACCACGAAGATAGAGACCGACGTAATAACATACGGATCCGGGGTATACCAGAGTCTATCAGCCCCCAGGAGCTGACCCAATATGTGCAAGATCTCTTTAAGGCATATGTCCCTACTCTGATGGACAGCGAATTACTTTTGGACAGAACACACCGTCTCCCCAAACCTAAGCACCTACCAACAACAACACCGAGAGATGTTATTACGCGCATACATTATTTTACCACGAAAGAGCGCTTTATGCAAGCATCCAGACGCCAGGCCCAACCTCCAGGTCAATTCTCCCAAGTTAAACTTTTTATTGATTTATCCTCTGCAACCATGATCAAAAGGCGCTCCTTTGCGCAAATCACAGCGGCCCTAAGGGCAGCGGAGGTGCAATATAAATGGGGCTTCCCGACTAAATTGCTGGTCAAACGTAATGGCATAGAATACCCGATCCTGGATCCGGAATCGGGCACGAAACAGCTGCAAGAATGGAACATTCCTCTTCCCGAGGTCCACCTCCAATCCACAGAAAGCGGATCTGCAATCAAACTACACAACGAGTGGCAGAAAAGACCACGCTCCACGGGCACACACAGTTACAACAAGAAGATCCAGAACTCCTAACTGCACGTGGACTGTACTACATGTATAAAGGACAGGTCGTATGCATAAAATGCACTCACACCTACCCCTCCTTTAGTTTACCATGCCGGTTTCATAGCTTACTCGCACCTGTCGAGAGCTAACCTAAGACATTTAGCAACCGTTTTACCTTTGTTGCTTTTATAACCGGTATACAGAATTCTTTACCCACCCCCAAGTGGCTGCAATTCAGAGCCACTAGAGAATCCGTTATACTCGACACTGCACTACCGGAGCGCAGTGAACGGAATAATGTATATAGTTGACTTACGGTCCAATTGTTTTATTGCTCTTTTTTTCCTTTTCCATATTATTTTCTTTAAAAATCAGACCCACGGATACTAAGTCCCATACCACTATCACCAGCTGGCACCATCCTAATGGTTATGCTACCAGAATGAAGCCACAACCAAACCCACCACCTAGATGGCACTCAAAATATGCTCCCTGAATGCCAAGGGGTTAAACTCCCCTCATAAACGCCGCTTAGCCTTACGCGAAGCCAAATCACTAGGTGCCCACGTAATGCTATACCAAGAAACACATTTCTTGTGGAGTAAACGACCGAAATTTAATTCCCCGCAGTATCCTATAGATTTCCACTCCTGCTACTCCGCAAAAAAGAGAGGAGTATCTATCCTCATCAGTAAAGAGGTAGCCTTCTCCTTAATACGCAAAATCGGGGATAAACAGGGACGCTATCTTATACTACAATGCTCTTTGAATAATAATGTATACACTATAATTAATGTTTATGGTCCTAATGTTAACCAAGGTGATTTTGTCGATGCTTTGATGGGATTAATGTCTGCTCACTCGCTAGGGGATGTAATAGTTGGGGGTGACACGAACTTCTTGTTAGATAGCGACTTAGACTCTTCGGGAGGCCCGAACCTGACCGCACAAACACTAAAGAGCAGATCCAAACTGACCATGGCAATACGCAACAAACTAAATGCACACAACCTCGTAGATCCGTGGCGAATTACTCATCCCACGGAAAGGGACTATACATGTCACACCGCAGCTCACAATAGTTATTCAAGAATTGATAGATTCCTAGTACACTCTACTTCCCTTATGAAAGTTGAACGTACTGACATAGGATTAATCACTTGGTCCGATCATGCCCCTATTACGTTACATTTCAGAGAACAATTCCCAAACACAGGAAGAACCAACTGGAGACTAAATGAACGACTACTAACAGACCCTGACATAGTTAAACAAATAGAACGAGATCTACAGTTTTACTTTAAAGAGAACAAAACCCCGGACTCTCCTATCCCCCAAATCTGGCTGGCACACAAGGCCTTCATAAGAGGCTGTTTAATAAAGCATGCTAGCTTTGCAAAAAAAAAGAGGCTCGAAGCATACACGGCCATAATTTCCGAATTAACCGTTCTAACCCACGCGAACAAGCACTCCCCCACGGCAACCACTCACACTAAATTATTATCATTACAATCACAACTACGGGATCTAGAATTGGAAAAAACGACTTTCCTCACACATAGGTACAAACATGGCTTTTTTGCAGCTGGCAATAAAGCTGGAGCCAAGCTGGCCGCCCAATTAAAACAGAGGGCTGCTAGCTCCAAGATCGCATCCATCAAAAATCCCAAAGGCGCCACCATCCTAGACCCACAAGGAATAGTAGACGAATTCGCACACTATTATGAAAAACTTTACAATCTGAAAGATGACCAACAGTCCATTTGCCCCTCCAAAGCAGACATTGAAACCTTCCTATTGGGAATAGACCTTCCAACTCTAGCTACTGCAGACGCAGAACAGCTTGATAAGCCTTTCACATTAGAGGAGATCACTTCAGTGGTCTCTACACTTCCACCACACAAATCCCCAGGTCCTGATGGCCTATCTAATATATATTACCGTACTTTCTTACCAACGCTAATTCAGCCTCTACAGGCAATATTCAATCATTGCAAGAGGGAAGGAACATTGCCAGAAGAAGTTACAATGGCACATGTATCCACTCTCCCTAAGCCAGGCAAAAGCAAAGACCAATGTAAAAACTTCAGGCCCATTTCACTGCTTAATAGTGATGCCAAAATATATGCAAAACTGTTCAGCGAAAGGCTAGCACCGCTCCTACAAAAATTAGTTCACAATGACCAGTCGGGATTCGTGAGGGGGAGACAGGGCTCCGACAACTCGAGGAAAGTACTAAATATCATAGCGGGGATGGAGAAGGGGCGCCTCGAAGGTCTGTTCCTAGCGCTAGACGCTGAGAAGGCCTTCGATAGGCTAAACTGGCAGTACATGACAGAGGTTATGCGCAAATACCAATTCCCCGAAGGGGCCATAAGAGGGATAATGGCGCTCTACGCGAAACCCAGCGCTAGAGTCTCTCATGGAGGCTTCCTGTCGAGAATCTTTCACATTACGAATGGGACACGCCAGGGATGCCCATTGTCCCCCCTACTGTACATCCTTTCCCTAGAACCATTAGCTTGGAAGATAAGACAACACCAATCCATATCCGGCATCAAACTGAGAGACAGGGAATACTGTCTGGCGATGTTCGCGGACGACGTCTTTGTCTCTCTATCACACCCTGAAAAATCACTACCTCAACTGCTGACATTACTGACCGACTACGGTACAGTTTCTTACTACCGCCTCAACAAAGAAAAAACACAAGCCTTACCGATCAATTTGCCAGGCCCGACCGTGACTGCACTTAAAAACTCCTTTGACCTAGATTGGAGAACGACATCCATAACATACCTAGGAGTTAAGATCGCCACCCCAATTAGCAACATCATAAAACTCAATTACAAACCCCTCATACATATGTGTATTACAGAATTACACAAATGGAAGAACGCAAAAATGTCATGGCTAGGCCGAGTAAATGCCTATAAGATGATGCTCCTACCGAAGTTAATGTATATATTCCGCATGCTCACAATAGAGGCCCCAAATGTAATTTTTAAAGTACTGCAAGCCACATGTAGCTCTTTCATTTGGGGAGGCAAGAGACCCAGGCTGCCCCTGGGCCTTTTACAGCAGACGACAAGGATGGGAGGAATAGGATTACCTAACATTGGACTTTATTATAAAGCCTCTCTACTTGCAACGAACATACACCTACATGCCCAACGAGGAACAACACAGTGGGTAGATATGGAACAAGACCAGCTCCAACACACGTCCCTAACTAATTACATGTGGACACCACACTCTCTAAGAGGCCCTAAAGTAGAGCTATACCCCACCACGAGCGCATCACTCAAAGTATGGGATAACTACATGTCCTCCCTAGGCTGGAAGAAGCTCTTCCATCCAGAAGCTCCCTTAACCGCACTGCAAGCGGTGAACCCCACGATCCCACTAGCTAGATGGACGCGTTTAGGCATATCCCAAATTCATAAAATGTGTAACGGTCAACAAGTCATGGACTTCCCCGATATTCAAGCCAAATGGGGAATCCCAGAAAAAGATATCTTCCCCTACTTACAGCTAAAACACACTATTACAGCCCACGTTCAGACTGCATCACCCACTATACCTGCCACTAAGATTGCAGCCAGATTAATACCTCACAGATGCTGGACCGCCCCAATGAAACCCAAAGCCCTCTCACTTTGCTATAAGGCACTACTAGAATTAGCCCCACAGAAACCACCGACATGCAAACAACATTGGGAATCAGAGAGGGGAACCACATTAACAGAGGAGGAGTGGCTTACTGCCCTAAATGGGATTAAAAAATGGACCAAGTGCTATTCACATATTGAAGCGCACCGCAAATTGCTTTATAGGTGGTATATGACCCCCGATAGATTACACAAAATATACCCAGATGTCTCACCCAAATGTTGGAGATGCGAGGTAGAGGAAGGGACTCTGCCACACGTATGGTGGAACTGTGGGGGGATTCAACCGCTTTGGGGGGATGTTCAGACTCTACTAAAAGAACTCGCAATTCCCAACTTCCCCATGGACATCACGTCCTGCTTGTTATTGCGATTCCCCGAAAACACACACCAGATCCACATCCAACTAGTAGGACTAATCCTCATGGCTGCCAGACACCTAATTGCCTTAAATTGGAAATCACACAGGTGCCCGAATAAACAACAACTAATAGACAAAGTCCAACAATTCTATATATATGAGAAAATGTCCACTGAGACCGCTAAGGCCACAGATAGACTTAGAGATGTATGGGAAATTTGGAATAAGTGGTACAGGGGAGGGAAGGGGAACTAAAGAAGGATGGGGGCACGATAGAGACTTTCATACCCTGACATGAAACGGCATAGGCAACAGCGTTCAATGGGATTTGCCGTGGTTGTCGGAAACTTTGTTTGTGTAAATACGTTTGTTGAGTTAATATTGCATGAGACCACATATCATACTGAAGGAAGAATAGATCACCAAGTGAAATGAGAGTGAAATGTTAACGTGTGCACTTAAACGGATGCAAACAGTGTGTTACTTTACGTTACTTTACTAACTACTGTTAAACCAAACCTCTTGTCCTTTGCATAGTCAGTTATGCTTGTTATGTGAATCAACTGTGTACTGGATTCATAGCCTTGAAAACCTTCAATAAAAACTAAATATAAAAAAAAAAAAGATGTGTACAACAGATGATTACAGAAGCTGAAAATCGACAGCTCGATCTCCTCTTAAAGGGAAAACCTACGGCATAGAGCAAATGGGGGAAATCGAGGTGAAGAAATAAGGAAAGTCCCGCAGACGTGATTAGCACGTCTGAATATACCTCCTTTCGTTTCTCTGCCGCAGGCCTCCCATGAATATTCCATAAGGTAGATCATGATATGATCTAAGAGGGGAATTGTAGATGCGAATATCCATTTTGCTCTATATCCTAACTGTTCATGTAAGGGTTAATTTGAATCAAGAATAAATTTGGAATTGTATCTCCAATTCTCAGAAATGTTATTGAAACATGATTTTGTTATGTTCCTGGAAAAAAGATATTTGCATGACATGACATGACATGACATGACATGACATGGCATGACACGACATGACATGACATGACATGATAAGGATTCTGGAATGACCTTGTTAATTGTCCAAGATTTCTGTATTTGTAATCATCTGGGTTTTATCCAATATGCATACATTATGTAACATCGAATTATAACTAAAAACAGCTGTTTATAACTTGTGAAAAACAATGTCATTGTCACGCCCATATGGTCATTTTTCCCCCTCCCATCCTGCTATGAAAATGGGTTATAAATATAACTTGACGTATGAATACAATTTGAATTGGTTATTGAACACGTCTCTGCTATTCATTTCCAATTTCCAGAGCTCTGTATGAGTTGGCAAATATCCATCATCCACAAAGGGCCCAGGCTGATTTTATCTCCAACAAAGGCCCTAGTGATAAACCTCCTGGGAGGTACTACATAACCCCTAATCTAAGAGTGTCACATCCAGTTCTGCAGAGATGTCTGGCCTTGGCTTCTGGTGTCCAGTACTCTTTTTACAATTCAAGTTTAGTTTTTCTTGGTTTTTCTGGTTTTCTATTCTATGTCTGATTTTCTTTATGCTGTGTTTTCTGGGTTCATTCCTTTATTCCATTCCTTGAATTCCCAGTCTCCTGGATTCCTTTAAATGTTTGTTTTTTGTTGCCACACCCGTTACTTTGCCATTAATCCTTTTGTTTCAGTTGGTCCCTGCAGGCAGTGGTTTCATGTCATCTGCCCCTTTCTCTGCAGGTAAGTACTGTGTGTGTTTTATTGTTGTTTATTTAGTCATGCATATCTAGGCAGTTAGGATCTACCGTATTTGGAGTATTTGGTGCAGTGGTGGGCTGCATACATCTTGGCCATTTATGTATGTCTAAATCTCCAATGTTTTACATATATAGTACTTATTTATGTCTCCTCTTGTTTTGCCTTGCATCTCTTGTCTTGTTTTATTTTGTCTTCCCACAATGTACAGTCCTGTCCTGCCCTGTTCATGTTTCCCTCATGTCTTGTGTACATGTTCTGGGTTCTGCTTTCTGTCCTGCTCTGGTTCTGGGTTCTTCTTGTCTTGTCTTTCTTTCTTGTTAGGTGTCTGTTCTAATCTTGCCTTGTATCTGCTGCAGAGCCTCACTATCCATAGCCTGGGAGGTCTGCATATTTTTATCTGCTCCTGGATCCACAGAAGCTCCATCAGGGCCCTGGTATATGGCTGCACTACAATGGGATAGTGTGGTTACACTGCACCAGACCCTGATGGTCCATTACCACGCTGAGACTCCCATCATCAAGCACTCATGGGTCCCAGTCTCCATACCACCACCCGTGACAAAGAGAAGGAATACTTCATGATTATCATGATAGTAAAATGGCTGGACGTATGGGTGTGTCCTAAACTACTGACTTAATTTCCAGACAGTATTGGCGGCTGTCTCTCAGGAAGGATGGTAAAGCCTATGTATTGTCTTGTAATATATGTTCACAATCAAAACCCTCTAATCAAGTACCATGTGGCCTTCTGCATCCCCTTCCTGTACCACTTATTCCATGGTCACAACTGTTCATGGATGTTATAGAATACCTACCGCCTTCTAAGGGTTTTACGGTTATTCTGGTTGTGGTAGACCGCTTTTCTAAGATGGCACACTTCATACCATTGAAGAAGTTACCATCTTCTGCTGAATTAGCATATATATTCATTGAAGAAATAATACGACTTCACAGCATGCCTGATGTCATTGTATCAGATAGGGGTTCACAATTTATCTCTAAATTTTGGAGGGGCTTTTGCAAGGAAATGGGTATTGAACTTGTCTTTTCTTCTGCCTATGATCCACAATCTAATGGTGCTGCTGAACAGACTAATCAAAGCCTTGTGCAATATCTCCACTGTTTTACGTCAGAACTCCAAGACAACTGGGCAGACCTTCTTCCCTGGGCTAAATTTGCCAGAAACAATGTCAAACATTCTGCCTCTGGCCATAGTCCTTTCTTTGTAACATATGGTCATCATCCAAATTTGCTCCCAGCTGCATTCTTAGCTGTCTGCAGCTGATATCGTGCGCCCGTTTGGCTATTACAAGCTAAGAGGCATGTGTCTTACTTGTCTCCGGCTTCTTAAAGGGGAAGTACAATTTTTTACAATTGAACTAGCACTCTATTTATATGTATTTAATTGCTGCCCTATTAGGTTCCCTAGTCTATCAGCTCTCACTTAGCTCTATTTATACCTCCCTCTTTCATCACCTCCCTGCCCTGTCATGGTCTTTTGTAGCCTCAGAGTGTGTTTTGTTGGTTTGTCTTTTCTGGTATCTGACTTCAGCTTGTCTCCTGGTTCTCTTTCCTTCTGGCATTCTTCACCCTTGGCTTTGTTCTTCGTTTTTTCTTCTGTTTCCAATTCTGTTCTCATATCTGTACTTTCACACGTTAAGTCCAGCCATTCCAAAGACCAGTAATACGTCTGGCTTTCTGTATCTATTGAGCCCCTTAGTTTGCGTGTTGGGGAGATTGACCTTGACAAGCTGTATCAATTTATTAAAAATATATATATATTTTAAAAGAACAATATAGGTCCTATGTTTTTAGTCTAAATAATATAGACTTCATTAGGGACTTCTACAAAAAAAAAGCACAACCAGCAAAAACTACAATACCCCTTTCCTCCCCTGTGTCCATTTAAATAAGAGCATAGTATCCATTTATTGGTGTGTCTGTGGTCGTAGACCACCTCTCCAAGAGTCTGTGGCACGGGAGATCCCATCACAAATATATTGATTTAATCTGTATGATGTAAGTTATTATGTTCCCTTACCTAATACCCATTGCTATTCCCTAAATTATATTAGGTCTTTATTATTTGATTTATTTTTAATATATTATTCTTGTACTGTATATTATCTTACAATGTTAAACTGTCTATTACTGCAAATTGTTTCAAATATATTTTATTAAAGAGATATTTTTATAATAACAAAAATTACTTTTACAATGAAAAATAACATATATATGTTATACACAAAAAGAATAAATATCAATGTATCCAGTTCATGTTCAAATCAAGTATGAAAGTATTGGACAGGTACTTTGTAGTCAATTTTCATTGTAAAAGCATACTGATATGAATGAACTATGCAATTCAATTGCAATGTTAATAAGTAAAACAAAAAATAAAAAAATGGAAGGGGGGCAAAGGAAGAAGAAAAAAAGTAGGGAAGGGGAGTGCATCCATCCACAATAGCTTTGTTCAACATAAATTCTAATGACTATAATCAATTCTAGCATACATGACACAACAATACCTAGTTCAGAATATCACATAAGAGAATATTTTTTGTTGTCAAACTATTTTCCAAATAAAGTTCTTTGTACACTCAATCAACACCTGTATTCTCTAATCTTTGTTTCCCATTCGTCCCAGTGGTGTCTAAGATTATCTAACTGCAAAGAAAGTTGTCTGAGTGCCAGTTCGTACCCCTTATTTTCTAGTATATCATTCAAAACTTCTTTAATAGTAGGAATTGTTGGTGACTTCCAGTATCTGGGGATGACCGTAGTAGCAGCTAAAAAGAAATGTCCAATAATAATGTTATAAATGTTTTCAATAGTATCAGGGAAGAATTTGAATAAAGCAAATTCTGAAGTGAGTACAGGAATATTAGAATTTACTTTTACATTTTGGATTAATTTATGTAATTCCTGCCAAAATTGTGTGAGTTTAGGACAATACCAAAAACATATATCTCTAATTCTTTGTATTCAACATATAGAGGGATCAATACCATCTATAAAAGATTTTGAAATGATTTTCCCAATGAATGGAGCACTTGTTTAAGAGCTGGTACAAATTTAAGCCATTCCTCCAGGTTGTAACAAACACCCATATATTTTTCCCACACAAGCATGTAATCATCTTTTAATTTAGGTGTGGGCATTAGATAAGAGTAACATTGAGATATTGTACCGCGTTTATTAGGGTTATGTAAGCATGTTTTTTCAAGATCAGATAATGCATTTTCTGTATAATTTTGATCTAAATTTTGAAAGGAAAATATATATTTTATTTTATTATTAAAAATAATGTATTAATTGTGTTCTAATTGCATAATACCTTCTATGCCAACTTTTTCTTGAAGTTTCATTAAAGATATTAAGGAATTACCTAAGAAAAAGTCATTTAAATTTTGAATTGATTTAGTGTGCCAATTATCTAAATTTAATTCAGGAAAATCTAGTTTTAATATAGATTACTCGCGGCATTACTTGTGACCACCCAGAGGAAGGGCCAACTACCTTAAACACAGTATGCCAAGCTTTGATGGTAATCTTAGTATTATTGGTAATCTAATGTGCCTAAAAGTTTATTTGTCTAAGAATGTGTGGAAGTCTATATCAAATTGATATTTTACTATTAAATTAAAAAACATATTATATCCATACCTACATTTAAACCACTGGGATGCATTGTATTGAGTCTGTGAATTCAATATGATTCTCTCTAGGCTAATTTTATCAGTATCCACCACCCTCCAATGTCACTCTATTTTTTATATTCCCATGTAGGTAAGGTCTTTAAATCTAAATTGTGGGCATTTGCAACAATGTACTGGTACTGAGTGCTGTTTGTAGCCTTATTTTAAATATTGTTCACATGTTCCAGTATTCTTTCATTAAATTTTATTTTTGTTCGGCCCAGATACAGCATGCCAACTGGACAGTAAATGAGGTATACTACATATTCATATTTCGAATGGTAAGTGACGGAGATCTATAATCTCAAAAGTTTCTTTAGTTGTAGTGCTTTTTAATTAGTCTGTTTCTTTTCTTCTCAAAGACCTGCGTGCTTTACAATTCAAGGTGTTTCTAATTCCTGGTTTCATTTTTTTTATATTCTTTTTTTAGTTTCTTTCTTTCTTCATAGGTTGGAGCTAATGTGTTTTTAAAAATGTTTTTTTTTTTCTACGGCCAATGGGCAGTTTTCTTAGAAGAGAAGATCCCAAAATACAAGAACAAAATTATAAATGCAACACTTTTGTTTTTGCCCCCATTTTTCATGAGCTGAACTCAAAGATCTAAGACTTTTTTCTATGTACACAAGAGGTCTATTTCTCTCAAATATAGTTCACAAATCTGGGTTAGTGAGCACTTCTCCTTTGCCGAGATAATCCAGCCACCTCACAGGTGTGGCATATCAAGATGCTGATTACACAGCATGATTATTGCACAGGTGTGCTTTAGGTGGGACACAATAAAAAGCCACTCTAAAATGTGCAGTTTTATTATATTGGGGGGGGTATAGGGGGGTTTGAAAACCAGTCAGTATCTGGTGTGACCAGCATTTGCCACACGCAGTGCAACACATCTCCTTCACATAGGGTTGATCAGGTTGTTGATTGTGGCCTGTGGAATGTTGGTCTTCTCCTCTTCAATGGCTGTGAGGAGTTGCTGGGTGTTGGCAGGACCTGGAACACGCTGTCATATATGCTGATCCAGAGCATCCCAAACATGCTCAATAGGTGACATATCCGGTGAGTATGCTGGCCATGCAAGAACTGGGATGTTTTCAGCTTCCAGGAATTGTGTACAGATCCTGCAACATAGGGCCATACATTATCATGCTGCAACATGAGGTAATGGTCATGGATGAATGGCACAACAATGTGACTCTCGTCACGGTATCTGTGTGCATTTAAAATGCACCTGTGTTTGTTGTCCATATCATACGCCTGCCCATACCATAACCCCACCGCCAACATGGGCCACTCGATCCACAATGTTGACATCAGCAAACCACTCACCCACACAATGCCATACATGCTGTCTGCCATCTGCCCTATACAGTGAAAACTGGAATTCATCCGTGAAGAGAACACCATCGAATGTGAGCATTTGCCCACTCAAGTCGTTTATAATGACGAACTGCAGTCAGGTCGAGAATCCGATGAGGATGACGACACAGCCAGTTATTAATCACTAGAGCACTGCATTTGTACTCTGGATTACCTTTGCCAGTCTCAGGGGTGAAGCAGGGCAAATGCTTTGCCCTGGTGCAGAAACAGGTGAGTAGGTCATCAATGACTTATTCCACCTTTAAAATTTTTTTCCTGCTAGTGGTGTTGACTGAAATTATGATCCCTTTTTTTCTTATTTATTTTTTCGCTTTTCTATTTTTTAAAATTGTTAAAAGTAGTGGTTTGTTTCTACACTTTGACTGTGCGTGTGGTGTGGCAATGCCAGCTACCGTCCTTCAAGCACAGCTAGTTATTCATGAGGGTACTGTGTCGGTACTCTGAATGTCTGCTTGCACACCAAAGACTGAAGGAGTACAAACGGGATGCAAGTGGGTCGTCATTTGCCCTCCCCCACTTGTCCTTTCTCTCTTTTTTTTTTTGTTACTGGTGGTGGTGACTGAAATGAAAATTCTTTTTTTTTTTATACCCTTATATTTTTAACAATAGGTAAAAGTGTTGGTTTGTCTGCTGTGTGGCAACGATTGCAACTGTCAGCTGGTGCAGTAAAAATGTATCTTGCTGCTTTCATCTAACTGGTGAAATCTCTAATGTCACCAACTCTGACACTCCTTTCTGCAGTTTACAAATATCAAAGCTTATTTATTAGCATTTAATAATTGCTTCACCTAATACCTATATCTACTAAACAGCTGAAAGATCAAAATTAAGAAAACGGTGTGGTTCATGTCCTGTCAAATCATTGTGGCGGGAGCCGTAGGGAGTGGCAACATCTTTTTTGCTTAGAGTGTGAAAAGCCAATGTATCGCCCTGGCTTTACTCCCTTTTGGAGTTTGCCACCTTCATTCATTCATTGAAAGTTTGGAAATTAACAAAACTTTAGGGCAAAGTTCTTTCAATGTTTCCAAACTTCATTTGAGTCGAAATTAGAAGATTAACAAAATTAAACTCAACACGAGGCCATGCGTTTAGACTGGAAGAAAGAAGATTTTGTCTAAGGCAAAGGAAAGGTTTTTTTACTGTAAGAACAATAAGGATGTGGAATTCTCTGCCTAAAGAAGTGGTTTTATCAGAGTCCATACAGATGTTCAAACAGCTACTAGATGCATACTTGCAAAAACAGAATATTCAAGGATATAATCTTTCAATGTAGGGTAATAACTGCTTGATCCAAGGATAAATCTGACTGCCATTCTGGGGTCAAGAAGGAATTTTTTTCCTAGCTTGTTGTAAAATTGGAAGTGCTTCAAACTGGGTTTTTTGCCTTCTTTTGGATCAACAGCAAAAAACAAATTTGAGGAAGGCTGAACTTGATGGACGCAAGTCTCTTTTCAGCTATGTAACTATGTAAAACTTTTCACGTGAACATCCCTACTAGACACACGTGCTCTCACTGTACATGCACAACCTGTCTAAAGTAACCGTGTAAGTGCTGCAGCAATGTGAGACAGCTTTATACACAGAGTAGGGGAGTCGGGCATTAAGGGTTCAACACGCTTTTGATTCCAAAAAGTCTGGTTCCCCTAGGATTACAAAATGTTTCTGTGCAAAGCAGGATGTACAATGGAAATATTTAATAAGCAGTTATATTAATTCAAACATAGAAACTTAGGGTGCAAGCAGAGGGCAGGACACCAAGCATTGGACTCTAATGCGTTTTGTGCCTCATAAGTACTTCCTCAGAGAGGACCTAGGACTTATATGAAGATAGTAGATACAGACCAATATGCCTCTCGGTCCACAGTCTGGTTGAAGAGAGGGTCGTGTGACAAAGATCTTATAGGAGCTAGGGAAGGCCCTCAAGGCATGACTTAGTATGTGATGGAAGAGAGGGCCCTCAAGGCCTGACTTAGTATGTGATGTAATGAGACCTATAGTATTAATGACTGTCTCAGGCACTCCCTGCATCCAGAGGTTATATCTTCATGATATTGCCTCTCTGTCTTCCTGGGTCACTCCATTGCTTTATAATTGAGTAAGTCTGTTCTAATTAACAGACTGCACAGCTAGTATTCTTGTGTCCTCTTCAGATCCTCATTTTTAAGTAATAGAGTAATAACATCAGCCTTCAGTCGTTTATCATAGCAACAAAGTCCTCTTAATTTTGAATCTAAAAAAGGTGAGGAGGGCTTTGATTCTCCAGAAACTGTCCCTACTGAGGGCAGTGGATATAATTTCTGCACCATTACAGCAGTTAGGACCACTAGGCCGAGAGTGGGCCAAAATTATGTTTGTGCTTTTGTTTTTGTTTTTTTGAAATGGCATATTGTGTGGACCAACTCAAAGGGACACTTATACACAATTTTGGGGTTTGTAGATGTAGGTTGTCTGGTAAGTGCCGAGTAGACTGTAGAGAACTGTTAATGAGCAACCATATTTGGCAGTTGCCAGCATACGCATCCCAGCTGTACCATATCCATTGACCTTGAAACACATTATTTTAGCGTGTTGATCAGCATCTAAAAAGTGATGATTTCTACTAATATAATTTATGCAAAATTATTTTGGAGACCCATTGTTAAATTTTGTTATAATAAATACTAAAATACTTTTGAAAATGCTACAATAATGAGCAGGATGATTAACTAAACTCCAAGTTTTTACAAATTACATCAGAATGGAAAAACTGAGGCATATTTAACTAATCTGGAAAAATTCTCCAACTCAATTTTATTTGTCTCAGTTTTGGATTTAATTTTGTAAATATAACCCGAATGTATTTAAAGCAGTTGCCTGGAGATGAATATAATATATCTGCACTAGCCACTAAATTTGGAGGGGAACCCAGTTATAACCCAGGGGCTATAGATCAATGTTCTAGATAAACTCACAAATCTCAGTATATTCAATGATGTTATTTACTACAAATAAGTTCTAAAATATTTTGCAGAAGGGGTCCATATCTCAAAAAGTTCCTTTTGAAATATACATTTACAGCACCACATAAAACCAGCCACATGGTACTAAAAATGAATCTTCTAACTTCAGACAGTTCCAGATATCAATGGATGCCCTATTCTTTAGAACTGGTTATGCATCTGTTTGTTGTTTTCAAGGTCATCTTGGAAATAGAGTCCGTAAACTGAGTAACTTGAAACATTATATGCTACAATGGCAATAATGGATTCTGTCTTCAAATACAGGATGTCTACCCATGAAAATGTTGTACTCAGTGCAATTCTGAGAGATTTAATCAATAATAGGTCTCCAAAGAATGCCAATGTTCTACACTTAAACTCCATTAATAATTCATTATCTTATTAAAAATGTAATAGATCCTTTTCGCGGTGGATGCATAGTTTTAATGGCACTTATGAATTTCATTCCAAATACAAAGTGCTTAAGAGTTGATTTCTTTAATGATAAAATGGTAGGGTTTCCTGTTATGATGGTTTCTCAGATTGTTTTTGCTCTCATTTTGTGTAAGAGGATCGGTAGACTCAATCCTTCACTGTCTGTAAACAGACAATTATACTTTAAAACTTTTAGACTTTTAGACTTGCCTTACAAATAATGTTACATCATCTCAAAAAAAAAAAGCATTAATGGCTGGTCTACTCAGCTCAGTCATATGTCTTAGATGTTGCCTTATTAGCCATAATTTCAGCTATTTGGTACTGGGAAATACATTGTACCACTGTCAGGAAAACCTTTAGATGGTTATGGGGTGCTATATCTGTGTTTTGGAATATCATTTAAGAACTACTACTGGACTTATGCTGGCTCTTATCTTTCTAGACATTTGGCAATAGATCTTGTTTCGATGTGGATCAGAAACAAGAGCACTAACTAGTCCACTTTTAAACCATTTCAACGACAAAGTGCTGATCATCAATTGTTTTCTTTGTTTTACTTCAATTTGAGGAGAACACTTTGGCTTAGTCTTAAAGGAGGAAATAACCTGATTAGCCTTATAAAATGCCCTTTGCAAAAAGTTATGATATGAAATGCTACCCAGCATATGTAGAAAATATATGCAATGCGTCATATTATAAAAGATAATCGTGCTGTGATAGAAGGCACTTAGAAAGAGTACATTATAAAACAATTCAGCAGCTTACACACCAAAAGTAGGAACTCTTCAACCTATTAACAATCAAATGTATACAAGAAAACACTATCGTGCAAATACATGCAAAACAGTGCAAAGGTGGAGCGCTTAAAAATAAAACACTTACTCCTGCAAATTTCAGGAGATAATGGAAATGATGATGAGATCCTTTAAGTGTCCATATTCGATGAAGAACCTCAAAGTGGAGACAATAAAATGGGAGAAACAGGGAAGCAATGCTGACCCTGGTGTAGAAATCCTTAATATGGTAAGTAGCAAGGTAAAAAATAACAATTTACTTCTCACCTTATCAGGAGCCTTTAACTGGGACACCGCAGTGGAAGGTACCCAGACGAAATTTCTTTGCACAAAAGGCAATCCCCAACCTGTACTCGATTATGCAAAAGGAAGTAATGGCATGTCTGGCACTGCACATTGGGTAAACCTGCTGACGGCTGCCAAGCATGGAATGCGTGGCTCTGCAGAGGAGTTGGTGACACCGCCACGACTTGCAGGCAGGCCTGCTGCCACCTCCTCTACTCCTCCTACTCCATCCTCTTCCATAACCTCCTCGGCTGAGTCCTCTTCTGCTGCTGCATCTTCCTCCACATCAACGGCACCCCCCCCAGCTCCCCAGGTACTATTCCACATCCCGGATACGGCAGTGTCACGCCGTCTTGGGGTTGACTTGCCTGTCCACCCTGAACGCACAGGGGGATCAGTGGCTGACTCTGCACCAACTGGAGATCGGCAAAGTGGTTTGTGACAACGGAAGAAATTTGTTGGCGGCATTGCATTTGGGCAAGTTGACACATGTGCCGTGCATGGCACATGTGTGTAATCTGATCGTACAACACTTTGTGCATAAGTACCCAGGCTTACAGGACGTCCTGAAGCAGGCCAGGAAGGTGTGTGGCCATTTCAGGCATTCCTACATGGCCATGGCGCACTTTTCAGATATCCAGCGGCGAAAAAACATGCCAGAGAGGCGCTTGATTTGCGACAGCCCGACACGTTGGAATTCAACACTCCTAATGTTCGACCACCTGCTCCAACAAGAAAAAGCTGTTAACGAGTATTTGTATGAAAGGGGTGCTAGGACAGCCTCTGTGGAGCTGGGAATTTTTTTGCCACGTTACTGGACGCTCATGCGCAATGCCTGTAGGCTCATGCGTCTTTTTGAGGAGGTGACAAACCTAGTCAGTCGCACCGAAGGCACCATCAACGACATCATACCATTTGTTTTCTTCCTGGAGCGTGCCCTGCAAAGAGTGCTGGATCAGGCCATAGATGAGCGTGAAGAGCAAGAGTTTTGGTCACCATCACCACCAGAAACAGCCTTATCAGCATCGCTTGCGCTACCTGCGGCAACGCTGGAAGAGGATTGTGAGGAAGAGGAGTCAGAGTAGGAATGTGGCTTTGAGGAGGAGGAGGAAGACCAACCACAACAGGCATCCCAGGGTGCTCGTTGTCACCTATCTGGTACCCGTGGTGTTGTACGTGGCTGGGGGGAAGAACATACCTTCAGTGAGATCACTGAGGACGAGGAACAGGACATGAGTAGCTCAGCATCCAACCTTGTGCAAATGGGGTCTTTCATGCTGTCGTGCCTGTTGAGGGACCCTCGTATAAAAAGGCTGAAGGAGAACGACCTGTACTGGGTGTCCACGCTACTAGACCCCCGGTATAAGCAGAAAGTGCCTGAAATGTTACCGAATTACGGCAAGTCGGAAAGGATGCAGCAGTTCCAAAATCAATTAAAAAGTATGCTTTACACAGCGTATAAGGGTGATGTCACAGCACAACGGGAATCTAACAGGGGAAGAGGTGAAAGTAATCCTCCTCCTCCCACGACCACGCCGGCAAGGACAGGACGCTTTACAGACGTGTTGTTGATGGAGGACAGGAGCTTTTTAAGTCCTACGCATCGCCACAGCCCTTCGGGGTCCACCCTCAGAGAACGACTCGACCGACAGGTAGCAGACTACCTTGCCTTAACTGCAGATATCGACACTCTGAGGAGCGATGAACCCCTTGACTACTGGGTGTGCAGGCTTGACCTGTGGCCTGAGCTATCCCAATTTGCGATAGAACTTCTGGCCTGCCCCGCTTCAAGTGTCCTGTCAAAAAGGACCTTCAGTGCAGCAGGAGGTATTGTCACGGAGAAGAGAAGTTGCCTAGGTCAAAAAAGTCTAGATTACCTCACCTTTATTAAGATGAATGAGGGATGGATCCCGAAGGGACTGACAGTGGGCAATACATTTGACTTAAAAAGGCCTGATGAGGGGGGCGTAACAGGGTGTCGCGGCTGCCGGCCCGCCGCGTGATATTTAAATCCCTAGCTCACCCCAGTACCTTGCCCTGTCGTGGTTTCCTGTTCCTGGTTTCCTAAGAGTGCTTTATCATTGTGAATCTGATTTCCTGGTATCCTGATCTTGGCTTTTCCCTGGTTATTCTGAATTCTGGTTTCCCTGACTTGGCTTGTGTAAACGGTATTGTGTATTTTCTGGCTTCCTTGACCTCGGCTTTCCCTTTGACCATTCTCTGTCTCTAGCGTATTAGTCCGGCCATTCTAAGGTCCGGTTTACGCTCTGTCCTTTTATTTTCCTTTTCTTGCCTATGTATATGTTTACATAGTTTCTGCGTGCTGGACCACACTAGTAGTCGTGACATTGGGATTAAACTGATAAGAATAGTACTACTTAACACACCACTCCTATCTGGTGGCACATTAGATTGCACGCACAGTGCCCCAAATTTGAAGAAGGAGGACCAACCAAGCATCTTTTTCCATCTCCCGGTTCCTAAAATCGATGCCATATACACGTCCCCTGATAGGGGCGTAACAGGGATTAAACTGATAGGAATAGTACTACTTAACACACCTTATAATAACGCAGAGAGAGGCAATGCAGAGAGAGGAGTCTGAAGAAGAGGAGTCAGAGGAGGAAGGTGGCTTTGAGGAGGTGGAAGACCAAACACAGCAGGCGTCCCAGGGGGCTTGTTGTCACCTTTTGGGGACCCTTGGTGTTGTACGTGGCTGGGTGGAGGAAGAGACATTCAATGACATCAGTGAGGACAAGGAACGGGACATGGCTAGCTTGGTATCCAACCTTGTGCAAATGGGGAGTTTGCGGTTGTGCAAATGGACTGTTTGCGGTTGTTTGCGGTGCATTAAACGGGGAGTTTGGTCTGTCACTGTGAAGTGGGCGTAACCCTTACACTACCTGATCGATACAACATCATACCTGATGTTTTAAAGCATGTTATTCCAAACAATTTAGGAATGTTAGGTGATTTATGCCCTTTATGGATTAAAACCAGACTCTGCATCAACTATGTAATTTTCCATGGGAGTTTTGCCATGGATCCCCCTCCGGCATGCCACAGTCCAGGTGTTAGTCCCCTTGAAACAACTTTTTCATCACTATTGTGGCCAGAAAGAGTCCCTGTGGGCTTTAAAATTCACCTGCCTATTGAAGTCTATGGCGGTTTGCACGGTTCGCCCGTTCGCGAACATTTGCGGAAGTTCGCGTTCACCGTTCGCGAACCGAAAATTTTATGTTCGCAACATCACTAGTAACAGATTTAAAGTTCTAGATTTAGAGCAAGGCTTCAATGAGAGTGTAAAGAATCAGTATGAATGAAAAACTCAACATTTTGAGAAATGTAAGGATCTGTCCTGGATCTACTTCTACTACATTTGTTAATAAATGATCTTGCAGAGATTAACAAAAACTGCATATCAGTATCAGACCCTCCACCCCCTTTCCCCCCCAAACAAAAAGGTAAAGTAATAATGGAAGATGTAGGTGTGTCTGCCTTTTGACTGGACGGGTACTGACAGTTGTTGTTAGATATAAAAACATATTTTAAAGTGTTAATCTTGAAAAATTGTTTATCTTGAAAATTGGCGTGTAGAGGAACAGGGGACTATTTTACAAAGAGAAGAGTCAGTCAGACAGGTTGTCAGTTTTCCTAAAGAGGTTTCCTAAAGACGTCTTAAAGGACTGGATACTAGAAATAGGATGAGGTAGCAAATTCCACTGGAATAGCATTGTCCTTGTTAAACTATATCAAGCTAGTTCTTTGCAAATGGAAAGTAAGTTAAGTATAAAAGGTAGACAAAATACATGGCAAATATCTAAGAAAAAAACTACAAAAGATTAAAAGAATGAGTTTCTTAATAAAGTGATTATGAAGCCTATGGTCTCTGTACTGCTGTCTCTTTTTTGGTGTCATCAGCAAACTCTCCTCTGTGCTTCATCCCGTTGCTGTACTAATGTGGAAGGTTTGTCTTGGACACTGGTAGTATGTACTACTACTCCAAAATGGACAGCCAGTGATAGGCTGAGAGCAACAGCTAAGAAAGAGGAAAAAGGAGAGGGAGCTGACAAGCGTCAAGTGGAAAATGGTTTAACGTCATAAGGTAAAATGCTGCCAATGGACTCCAGCTCCCTTAAAGACGTTATTGAAATGAAATTGTTATGGGAACTGGAGTCCCCTGGAGTATTCCTTTATGCCTGTTCAATGCCCAACAACAAAGGAACATACAATCCACTGCTTCAAATACAAAAAAATACAACAATTGTAGTGATCAAGTATAAGGAAAATAAATGTAATGTAGAATAAGAAATGGACAAGCAGGAAGAAGGAAATAGGGACAGGAAGGTGTATACATTAAGGGAAGAAGAAAGACTGAGGCTTTGAGAAGTATCTAATTAAAACATCTCACATTAAAATCTTACATCCATTAAATGTGTCAGGAAGCACTGTTACAGTACAGCTCTCAAGAGCAATCATGAATGTTCCACCCATGCCACAACCGTTTGCAATCAAACAGAAATTACTTCTGATATTGAAGGCTCATAAGTCTTCCCAGTTTGAATACGTGGAATCATTGGATAGCCTACTTACTTCGAAGACTATTCCACTTGCTGACCTACTGCTGGCCTTATTGTTTCAAACTAAAGTTATCACGTTCTTTCACCACTAGATTGTGTCGCCACCCATTTTAAAATCCAGCATAGGTAGAAGAGGAAAGGTAGCTTAGCTCTGAGGTTGTGTGTTATGTGTTTCTATTTACTCGTAGGGGATTGAGTTAAATAATTGAGCCAGGGATCTAATACTGCAAGATTGCAGCCTTGAAATTTCCATTTCTGAATGCTAAATCTTTACTTTATATAAGTACAATAAAATAACTATCTAATGCCCATTCAAGCCAAGTCTATATCAAGGAATTTAAAAAATGCAGCTTTAATTTTTCTTTTTTTTTGCAATTTACAGCTTATTACACACATATATATATATATATAAATCATATGCAAGGAACATTGACTTTATTTTTTAATAGCATAAAAACTTTATATTTTTTATTGGGATTGTCCTACAACAGCGTTTATTGGGTGCTTCACAAGCTCGAAGAAGGTTTTATAATGCCTTGAGATTCCTTTAGAAAGTTGTTTTTTTATTTTCATTATTTTCATTCAGGAACGGTACAATGAGAATAAACCTTCAGCAGTAAACAGTAAATAGCTACATTTTGAGATATAAAAGGGGCATAACAATGCAGCACTTTAGTACCAGATTTTAAGAGGATGAACAGTATAATATGTTCACAGCAGCAAATATCCAATGCTCAGATATCTAGTAATATAAAGCTATTAAGCCTAGGTACCATGCTACAATGTACAAAAGAGAAAAAATTTAAATGTGGGGAAATTATAAAAAAAAAAAAACATTATAAATTCTTAAAAATGGTAAAGGCACCAGAATGATAAGTGCCTATATCATGGTAATATAGATTACAAATAAGATAATAAAATATTTCAATAAATAAAACAACAAACAACAATGATTTACTGCCTCAGTCTTTGGAGCCTGCAGATGGCTTAGAAGGTCCTCCAGCAGAAACAAAGGGGGTGATTTTGGCAACATTGAGGATCTTATGCACAGTCCCATACTTAGAAACTGAGGTTACCCAGAGATAAGGCACATTTCTGTCCAGGGCCAGTGCAAGGATTTAGGCCGCCCAAGGCAAAAAAAATTTTGTTATCCCCACTACCCCCCATGTAGTGACATCATAATGTCCTACCCACCGACCCTGTTTCTGTCCCAAAGGACACTGGTAACATTGTGAACATACTGCCCTCATTGTAGAGCGGACCTGGACAAGTCCACATAGAAAGACAAAGAGCAAGTTTCAGATTCTTAAGTGATAGATTTTCTTACAGCCACCACATGCCACACATAGGCATGCACAGACCGTGTTATTATGGTCTGCACCCGGAAATTCTTACTCTGTGTTATTTTTTTATTGTTAGGTAAGTGAACATTTATTAAAAGATTAAGTGGATGTGTGTTGTGGGTGTGTGTCTTGTGTAGGATGGTGTAGAATGGATGTGTGGTGTGGGTGTGTGTCTTGTGTAGGATGGTGTAGAATGGATGTGTGGTGTGGGTGTGTGTCTTGTGTAGGATGGTGTAGAATGGATGTGTGGTGTGGGTGTGTGTCTTGTGTAGGATGGATGAAAGCGTTGTGGCTGTGTGTGCATGATGAATAAGTCTGTGTAATGTGTGTATAGCTGTGAGTGTCTGCGTGTGGGTAGCTGTGAGTGGTATTTGTAGCAGTGTGAGAAGCTGTGAGTGATACGTTTGGGCCACTGTGAGTGTTATGTGTGGCACTATGTGATGTGTGGAAAATGTATGTGGGAAGTAGTGACATTTCCATTTAGAACAAGATGGGAAGGGAGATTCAAGTTAGCTCCCGCTCAGCCCAATATAGCTGGGGAGTGCGGAAGTTTGGTGCTGTAGTGAGGGTTTAAAGGCAGCAGCCAGGGGTAGTGGCTGTAGTTAGGGGACAGGGGCTTAAGTGGTAGGTTAGGGGCAGTAGTGTGGTGGTTATTGGCAGTATTGGGGGTTAGGACCTGTAGTGGAGGTTAAGGGGCTGTACTAGGGGTGTCAGAGGCTGTACCTTGGGGTCAGGGTGTGTAGGAGGGGCAGTATTGGGGGGTTAGAGGTATTATTGGGTGGTTAGGACCTATAGTGATGGGTCAGTAGCAGTATTTGGGGCCTGTAGTGGGGGCAGAGGCGAATCCAGAACTTAATCTCAGGAGGGGCAATGGTAGATTATTTAAAGGAACAATCCAGGCACAATAAACCACTACAACTCAATGTAGTAGTTATGGTGCCAGGAGTGCCGTGGTGTGATAGGGGTACAGTGCGTGATAGGGGTACGTGTGTGAAAGAGTTACAGCGTGTGTGGGTTGGTGGGAAATATGTGGGGGGGCAGTGTGTAAATGTGAAAGATATTGTGAGGGGGGGCAGATTAAAAAATATATATATTGCCCCATTGCCCCCCTGGATCCGCCACTGGTGGGGGGGGTAAGTGACAATAGTAGGGGGTTAGAGTCAGTATTGGGGATTAGAGCCAGTAGTGGAGGTGTTAGGGGCAATAGTAGGGGGTTATAACCTGTAGTGGAGGGTTATGGGCAGTAGTGGGGGGTTGTGGCAGTATTAAGTTAGGGGCAGTAATAGGGGTTTGTGGCACTATTTGGGGTTAGGACCGATAGTGGGGTGTTAGGCGCACAAGTGGGGCTTAGGACTTTAGGACATGTAGGGGGTTTAAAAGGGGATAAAGCGAAGGTGGTCCGGTGGTAAATGCACCAGAGTGTTGCAGAGGTAATCCACGGCAATGCTCTAATACAGTTTTGGCAGGTGGGGTGATACAGCGCCAGGCAACTGCAAAGCAAATTGTAGCTGCTCCCTCAATCACTCTTTTTAGAGCAGCAGAAGCGCCTTTCTACTTAGTGCCGCTCGGAGTGGAGGAGACGTCCAAAGGTGCGCCCTAGTCCGGCACCTACTTCGCCTATAGGTGCCGCTGGCCCTGTTTCTGTCCCAAAGGACAATGGTAACATGGTGAGCAGACTGTCCCCATTGCAGAGCGGGCCTGGACAAGTCCACATAGAAAGACAAAGAGCAAGTTTCAAATTCCAAAGTGGTAGATTTTCTTACAGCTTCAAAAATCACTATTTTATCAAAGGAGTAAGAAATTGTACGATGAGATCCCTATACAGTGATGGAAAAAAGTATTAGATCACCTGCTGATTTTGAAGCTTTGCCCACTGACAAAGAAATGATCAGTCTATAATTTTAATGGTAGGTGTATTTTAACATTGAGAGACAGAATCACAAAAAAAAAATCCAGAAAAGCGCATGTCATAAAAGTTATAAATTTATTTCCATGTCAATGAGTGAAATAAGTATTTGACCCCTTCTACTAAGTACTTGGTTGCAAAACCCTTGTTGGCAATCACAGAGGTCAGTTTCTTGTAATTGGCCACCGGATTTGCACACATCTCAGGAGGGATTTTGTCCTACGCCTCTTTGCAAGTCTTCGCCAAGTCATTGCAAGTCATTAAACTCGAACCTTCAGCTACCTCCACAGATTTTCTATGGAATTAAGGTCTAGGGACCTTAAGAATGTGCTTCTTCTTGAGCCACTCCTTCGTTGCCTTGGCTGTGTGTTTTGGGTCATCGTCATGCTGGAATACCCATCCACGACCCATTTTCAATGCCCTGGCTGAGGGAAGGATATTCTCACCCAAGATTTGACAGTACATTGCCCTGTCCATCGTCCTTTTGCTGTGGTGCAGTTGTCCTGTCCCCTTAGCAGAAAAACACCCTAAAAGCATAATGTTTGCACCTCCATGTTTGACAGTGGGGATGGTGTTCTTGGTGTCATAGGCAGCATTAATCCTCCTCCACACATGGCGAGTTGAGTTGATGCAAAAAAGCTTGATTTTGGTCTCATCCGACCACAACACTTTCACCCAGTTCTCCTCTGAATCATTCAGATGTTCATTGGTACACTTCAGACGGGCCTGTGCTTTCTTGAGCCGGGTGACCTTGCGGGCACTGCAGGATTTCAGTCCTTCACAGTGTAGTGTGTTACCAATTGTTTTCTTGGTGACTATGGTCCCAGCTGCTTTGAGGTCATTAACAAGATCCTCCCGTGTAGTTCTGGGCTGATTCCTCAACGTTCTCATAATCATTGAAACTCCACGAGGTGAGATTTTGCATGGAGCACCAGACCGAGGGAGACTGACAGTTATTTTGTGTTTCTTCCATTTGTGAATAATCGCACCAACTGTTGGCACCTTCTCACCAAGCTGCTTGGCGATGGTCTTGTAGCCCATTCCAACCTTGTGTAGGTCTACAATCTTGTCTCTGACATCCTTGGACAGCTCTTTGGTCTTGGCCATGGTGGAGAGTTTGGAATCTGATTGATTGATTGATTGATTAATTGATTGATTGCTTCTGTGGACAGGTGTCTTTTATACAGGTAACAAGCTGAGATTAGGAGCACTCCCTTTAAGAGAGTTTGGAATCTGATTGTTTGATTGATTAATTGATTGATTGCTTCTGTGGACAGGTGTCTTTTATACAGGTAACGAGCTGAGATTAGGAGCACTCCCTTTAAGAGAGTTCTCCTAATCTCAGCTAGTTACCTGTATTAAAAAAAAGACACCTAGGAGCCTGAAATCTTGTTGATTAATAGGGGGTCAAATACTTATTTCACTCATTGACACGCAAATCAATTTATAACCTTTTTGACATGCATTTTTCTAGATTTTTTGTTGTTGTTATTCTGTCTCTCACTGTTAAAATACACCTACCATTAAAATTATAGATTAATCATTTCTTTTTCAGTGGACAGAGGTTCAGCAGTGGATCACATTTCAGATCACATAGAAGCCATTTACAGGGAGTCCTTTGGTCTGTTTAGTAGGAATAACATGGTGGAAGAGGTGGTGTACAAAATGCTGGATCTCCTTGCCTCTATAGATTTGGGGATTGCTTGGATTTAAGATTAAGATTCTTGTGACGCCCCAAAACATATATTCCATTGTCAGACCCTTGACTGGCTAGAGGTCGCTAAGACTCTAGCCACCCCCTTTAAAATAAAGTATCCCTACCTACCCCACCCTAATAGTAAAGGGGGCAAATATAAAGAATACTTACTAATAAATACTAATAAAATAAAATTATTGTACCAAAAGTTTTCTTTCTTTCTTCTAAATATCGTTACTACAGCCCCAAAAATGGGCAGATTAAAATCCATAATACGTGACGCAAATGTTGCATGTATGAAACACCCAATTTACAAAAAAAAATATATATATATATATATATATCACAACCCAATTAAAATAATTCATCTTCACCTGCTAAAGGCTATGTACAGAATGAGCTTCAAAGTAACCTGTTCAGTATTAGTCCATTTGGACTAGTGAATAATCCTGTATATTTCATGATTTTCTTCAATTACATTGCCTTTTCTCCAGTTCTGTAACACTGAGCAATCAGAGTATATGGGATTTCTGAAAATGTAAAAATAGACATTATTTTTAGATTACACCTCTAAAAGCCTAAAAGGAACACTTTAAATGCATTTCATTTTCAGCCCTCCTTCTCTTGGCTTAGCACATCACCTCATCACGAGATAGCTTGATGCTGTGTGTACAGTTAATAGAGGCTCTACCCCCAACGCGGCTTTTTAAAGAGCACTGAAGAACACTTCCTCCTAGTTCTGCAGAGGAGTAATGTAGGGGGGAGAGCCAGAACAGAAGGTCTATTTTGGGCATGGGCTGCTGAGCTGGAGATCCATCAGCCTGTCCATCAGTCTATCTCAGATCCTGGTAGGGCACCCATTGTACTGGTGGCTGCTGGGAGCTGCGTTCCCTGCCCCCCTCCTCCGCTCCCCCTCCACCATACATCTCCATGAAAGACTGTAAAAACCTTACAGCGGTTACAAATAATAATAAAAAAAAAACATTATAAACTGTGTTAATTACTACATTTTATGAGACAAACTGAAAAACTGAAAACACGAGTATATTAGATATATAGATGTTACTTAAAATATTTCAAAATAATTGCAAATTCACAAATTATTGTTCAGTATTTTGTTTTGCCAGCAACCAGAACATGTTATATCATTTGTTTTGTATGGGTCTGAGCTACTTCAGTAAAGGATTTGGATTTGTCAAGGTTATTTTTTCGACCATGACATTGAAAGAGAACTGAAGTAGATTTAAAGAGGCAGAAAATAATGTGCTGATGGTCATATGACTAAAATCTTAATCCTATTCTGTTTTAAAACACTACAAATATTATATATAGGACCATAGGGACCATAGTATAAGGGAATAAGGATAGTGGTACCGTCTCACAAAATGCTTGTGTGTAATACATATTTGACTGAATATTTTGTTTTGTAATTTGAAGAGATATATGTTGCTTCCATTACATAATAAAGGCGGTTCTTTATAAAATTTTATATATATGAACACCAGGGCTGCCGTCAGAAAGTTTGGGGCCCCTGACACAGCTCAAGGTCTGGGCCCCCCGGTGCCTGCACCCGAGTCCGCCCAAAGTGCTGCCCCTCACCCCCGAGTCCGCCCACAGGGATGCAGTGTCTGCAGGGCCGGTGCAAGGATTTGTGCTGCCCTAGGCAAAAGTAAAGTTTGCCGCCCCCCCATGTGACATCACAATGCCCCACCCATATGATCTGCCATGTTAACTAACACCAGTGCTGCAGTGCCGCCGTGTTTACATTAAAAGGCCTGCAGGGACAGGCTATAGACACCAGAACCACTACACTAAGCTGCAGTGGTTCTGGGGAATATAGTGTCCCTTTAATGTGAGGTAAATTAGAGATTAGTGCCACGAATAATATACTAGATTGCCTACTTACAACCAGATGAGGATGATGATGGGCTCTAGCTGCCGTCTGGCTCCACTGGTCTGGTGTAGAACAGGCTCTCTGGAGGCGGTTTGTAACTGTGGTCACAAAAATCAATGTTCTGGGAGAACGGGAAGCAGCTCCATTTTTTTGAGGGCCCTTTACACAGTTCAAGGTCTGGGTCCCAGGGTCCACCTTCATGTTCCACCAATGAGTTTGTTCACAGGAGGTGGAGTGTGTGTGTGGGGGATGTCCTGATGTGTGTAAGGAATGCATTGTGTGAATCTGTGTTTGTATGTGTAAGGGCTGCAAGGCGAGTTTGTGTATGTATGGGATGCAGTGTGTGCGTCTGTAAGGGATGCATTGAGTGTGTGTAAGGGGTGCATTGTGTGTTGCTGTGTGTAAGGGATGCATTGCTTGTGTATGTGTGTCTGTGTGTAATGCATTGTGTGTTTTTCTGTGTGCAAGGGGTGCATTGTGTGTGTGATGGATGTCAATCTCTCCCCCTCCCCCGTCAATTTCCTTCTCCCCTCCAATTTCCTTCTTCTCCCCCTCCCTCTCCAATTTCCTTCTTCTCCCCCTCCCTCTCTTCCTTCTCCCCCCCTCAAATTTCCTTCCTCTCCCCCCTCCCTCAAATTTCCTTCCTCTCCCCCCCTCAAATTTCCTCCCTCTCCCCCCTCAAATTTCCTTCCTCTCCCTCCCCTCAAATCTCAAATTTCCTTTCCTCTCCCTCCTCTCAAATTCTCTCCTCTCCCTCAAATTCCTCCCTTCCTCTCCCTTTCCTCAAATTTCCTTCCTCCCCCCAAAATTTTTTTCTCCTTCCTTCCTCTCCCTCCCTTCCTTCCTTCCTCTCCTCCCTCCCAAATTTCCTTCCTCCTCCCTCTCCCCCTCAAATTTCCTTCCTCTCCCCCTGACACCGGGCGGGCGCGCGAGGGAGCACTCTCCTCTGTGTGCTTTCTCTTCAGCTCCCTCGCGCGCCGCGTACTGATGCCGGAGCCGGAAGATGACGTCCTTTGTAGATAGGGGCGCTGTACGGATACTAGCGTTACCCTCAATTTGTAAATCCAGGGAATGGTGTTACCTTGTAGCTGTCCTTCTGGGCTGTGGGAATGATCCCACCACTGCCACCAATTGTAACGGACCGTTTTGCCCACAAGAGGTTAAAAAACCGTTTAGGCGATATGCCCCTTTCAGATGCACAGACAGCTGCTGCAATCACCAATCTCCCGAACTGCAAACTACACGAATTCTCCAACTCCCAAACAGGAAACTCACAAATACTGGAAACAGCTGAACAGGAAAAACCATACAAAAGGTTTACACACCTGGCAGTCAGCATACAATCCAATTCCCCCAATAACGAGATGACACTTCGTTTGAGGGTTAAGCAGAATCTGCCTGAGCTGTAGGTTTATTGTTCTTATGTACACATTCTTACACATTAGTACCACCCACAGGGTTTTGGAAAACAACCAATAAACATGTACAATACACTCAGACACTCCCACACAAAATCCTCCCCTGTGCCTGTGATACAATTACCTTACACAGTGGTTAATGTAATTATCACAGCCAGAGAAATACAGTTTTTCTACATTATTCATAACTTGAAAAGTATGCATCACATTCAAATAAAAATTTTCACACTCAGCATACTCCAAATTCAAACATATGTCAAAATCATGCAAATTGGTCCATTGGTTCAAAAGATAGATCGAAGTCCTTTGTGACCAAATTAAGCATGGCTTTTCTGCCCAAAACCAGTTCCACAGAGTCTTCTATCCTGGAGATAATTGGGAAGTAATCTAATTTTATAACATGACAGGAGGCTTCCTATTTTGCATTAACTCTCTTTACTAAACTCCACAGCAGTAAAGAAAAACGTAAAGAGTAACAAATAAATCACTGAGCAGCATAGTATATAAGGGTCATGCTGCCTGTACACTCCCTCTTTCTTTACTGCTCCATCGCAGACAGGTCAGAATATCTGCTCCTCTGGAGCTTTATACATTTATACATTTATTGTCATTATCTATTTGTTCCATTCTATTGTTATTATCACTATCATTACTTTAATTTATTCCCTTTTATTTCTGTTCTGTACTGGGCTGTGGGACTAGGGGCTCTCTGTGGGTTTCTATACTCTTATCTGCCCCTCTGTTTATTTTGGGACCTTCCCTGGGCCTCCCCTCAGTCTCCCCAGGTCCCCCCACTGCCCCCCTCACCTGGAGTGCCCTCCTGGGCTCCCTCCTTGCGGCCGGAATCGTTCGCGGCCGTTTTCGCGCCGGCCTGCTTCCGCCCGCGGCCGGCCTCAAAATTTAGTCCCCGGCTTGCGGCCTACACTCGCGGCCGCCATTTTGGATCGCGGACATCGCAAGATTCCCGCGGCCACCTTAGTTTTGCCTCGTGCATCTCATTGGGGACTCAGTGTGGCTGTGCTAACTTGCTGTTACCTCTGCATTGCTGTTTTTCACACCTTTTGTGTCTCACACTGTGACTGAAGGATTACCTGCTCAGCACTCCATCTAGCTGCTATCACTCTGCTACTCAGCCTCTGTGCCTCATCTGCTTCTATCAAGCTATATCCTGTGGCTGGGTCAGTCAGGTCAGTGCTGCTGCCTGTTTATTACTGTGACCTGCACTTAAGGGTCCCAACCCTGTGCAACCGGGGTGAGCCCCCACTATAAATACGCTGCTTACTGGGAGACTAGCTGTTGCAGTTCTCTCTAACTGGGTGAGCCCCAGTTTATAAGGTCACTACTATACCCTGCTGGGGTTATTCTGGGCTTGGTCCCACCATACTATCAAATCTGACCCTACGCCTATTATCAAGACCTGGGTGCCCGTTTATTGCTGTGCCTTTCAGTGACGTATCAGCCTACCCTAACATGGAAGTTTCCCAGAACGTCCCTGTGGACTTCCAGGCTATGATTAACGCAGCTGTCGCTGCCTCTGTGGAGAAGGCACTCTCCAAGGCCCGAGCTCCGGCTCCTGACGTACCAAAAACCCGCAGACGTACACGCCACGAATCGGATTCCGACTTGTCCGACTATCAGACAAGGGATGACTCCCGCCCTAAAAAGCGCCATGACAAAGGCGAGGATTATGCACCCAAACCGCCTAAGGGTAAGGCACCTGCCAAGCGCAAATCTGCCAAACTACACACCCCGGCCCCGCGTCAGGAGTACTCTTCAGATGAAGAGCAGGGCCCTGCCCAGTCCATGTCAGTGCTGGATGAATGGCAAGCTGACGCTTGTGAGTCGGACTACGACGCATGGGGCTCGGACGAGAAATCTGTCTCCGCTTTCATGCGGGAGACCCTCCTGGGTGCTGCCCAGACTGGAGGTGTTGAGGACACTGCGGACGCAGAACCTCCTCTAGAATCAGACACCATTTTGGACCCCTCAGGTCAGGCGATGTTCGACCCCCGCAACATATGGCACCCCAGATCGGGTGACTGGTCACCTCCAGAACACCTTTCCAGGTTTATGCACCTGTGGCTCCGCAAACCTCTGGAGAAGGAGGTCCGCAGCCGACTCAGGTCTGAATGCCCACGCCCTTCCCTGCCGGATAAGGTCGCTCAGACCCCTGAATTTGACAAGGTCATGTCGACCTTCATGATGCGCAGTGGTAGAGACCCTCGCCGAGGGGTAGAGAAAGGCCTATGGGGCGCCCAGGATAACCTGCTGGATTCCGTAGGCCCCCTGGCTCGCATTATGTATCTGGCAGATGATGCCTACGCCAAAGCCGACTCCTTCTCTGCCGAGGACATCAGGGAATGGGCACATGACGTTCGTGAATGGGCACAACGGTGTTTTGTTTCATTGGAAACACTAATGTTACGCTCTCTTCGGAGAGACGAAAAGCAGCGTTATACCGTATTAACGGTAAATTGGCAGACCTTGGCACAAAGGAGATTGGGCCCCAGGCACAAGGAAAACTATTTGGCAAACCGTTCCTCAAGGAACTCAATAAACACGTAAATGTGTTCACCTCCCTTAATAAGGCGCAATCCTCTATGCGCAGAGTTTTCAGGAGCAACCCTACCAGAGGGGTTTTTGGAAGGGCTGGCCGGCAGCGGGGCCGTGCCGCCAGCTGCTTTTGGCCTTCAGGCCCCAGCACCCAACCAACACCGTCCTACCCCACAAGGGACTATCGGCAGCAACCCTTTTCCAGAGGCTCGGATAGAGGTCGTGGACCCCGCGGACGCGGGCGTTCCCGCTTTGCTGCAGGTAAGGAACCATATTCCTCCACTGTTACCATGCACCCGCACTGCGGGCCGTATTTCCCTTTCTTTCCAGAATTGGGCCGCCCTATGCTCAGACACATGGATCCTACAAACAGTACAGGGATATATCATAGACCTAGTGGGGACCCCCTTTCAGGTTCAGCCCCTCGCCCCATCCACATGTCGTCCTCCGACCACAACCTCGTCAACGCGGAGCTACGCGAGCCCCGAGACAAAGGGGCCATCCAGCCGGCCCATGACGAGGGTGGTTACTTCAGCAACATCTTCCTGGTTCGGAAAAAGTCAGGAGAATACCGACCGGTCATCAATCTACGCGCCCTCAACGCACATGTGGTCTATCGCCACTTCAAGATGGAGGGCATCCACCTCCTGCGAGACCTTCTTCGAAGCAACGACTGGTTCACCAGGCTCGATTTGAAAGATGCATATCTGTCAGTCCCGGTGCACCCGGACTGTCGAGCACTCCTACGTTTCCTCTGGCACGGACGCCCTGGGCAATTCACTTGCCTCCCTTTCGGGCTCAGCTCAGCCCCATGGTGCTTCACCAAGCTTCTAAAACCAGTGGTGGCCCACCTGAGATCCAGGGGCAGTCGATACATCATCTACTTAGACGACCTTCTCCTTTTCTGCTCCGATGAACACAGACTACGCCAACACACTCACTTGGCAGTGTCCCTACTGGAATCTCTGGGTTTCGTGGTAAACCAACCCAAATCGGAACTGACCCCTACTCAGACGATACAATTCCTCGGCTTCGAGATCGACCCGACGACATGCACTCTGAGACTACCAGCCTCAAAGATCACAGCCATTCGCAAGGAGATTCGCAGGGTTCTCCGTCTCGACTCCATTCCACTACGCAACCTGGACAGGATTGTAGGTCTCCTCTCTGCTCCCATTCAAGCCATATTTCCAGGTCCCCTCCACTACAGGGCCATGCAACGTCTCAAGGCGAAATACCTACGCCACAGACCTACTTACGACCAACCCGTCCCGGTGACGACGGAGGTTCGCGAAGAACTATCATGGTGGCTGGACAGCATGCAAGCCTGGAACGGCAAGGCCATATTCGGAGACACTCCAGACTTCGTATTGGAATCAGACGCCAGCCTGTGGGGATGGGGTGCCACCAACGGAACCATCTCCACGGGAGGGACATGGATGGCACAGGAGCTCTCCATGCACATCAATTGTCTCGAACTCCTGGCGGGATCCTTTGCGACCCGCAGCCTGGCCCGGGAAAGATCCAACTGCTGCATCCTCCTGCGCATGGACAATGTCTCCGCAGTCCAGTACATCAACCATCTGGGAGGCGCTCGCTCACGCCTACTGTCGGATATCACAAGGGACATCTTCGACTATTGCCCCTCGCAACAATCACCAGACCCCGGAGTTCTTCAGCTGGCTCCCGGACCCGGAGAGCAAGGCGACAGACGCATTTCTCCAACAATGGCCGACGACAGGAGCCTACGCCTTTCCCCCATTCTCCATGATTGCGAGAACACTACACCAGATGCGGACGCAACAGATCAAACTGGTTGTCATAACGCCCTTGTGGCAGAGCCAACCATGGTTCCCGGACCTCCTGGCCTCCTCCTACAGGGACCCTCTCCTCCTTCCATCCTTCCCGGACCTGCTCACGGATCCCAAAGGGTATCTCCACCCACTACTCCTGGAAGACCGGCTACCCCTGGTGGCTTGGTCTCTTTCCGGGGTTCCTGGCGAGTCAGCGGACTATCGCAGACTGCTAGGGACCTCTTATGGGACTCATGGGCCCCGGGAACTAGACGCTGTTACCTTTCAGCTTGGGCCTCCGGGTCTACTTGGTGCATGGAACGGGACTCCGATCCCTTTACTGCATCTATTCCCATGATTCTTAATTTTCTTTCCTCCTTGTTTTCATCTGGCCGCTCTTACCGTTCGGTCAACGTCGTTTGCTCCGCGATTTCAGCGGCTCACACCCCCGTCGGGGATCTCCCGGTCGGCAAAGACCCTCTGGTCTGCCGTCTACTCCGTGGTATGCGGCTCCGCCGCCCCCCGGCCCCCAGATACCCTCACCTATGGGATGTGGGACTGGTTCTCCGTTTTTTCAGGGATTGGCTTCCGAATGACCGCCTCTCCCTACGCCAACTATCCGCTAAGTGCGCTTTCTCCTTTGTCTAGTATCTTTCCGACGGGTTTCGGATGTTAGGGCCTTCGACGTGGACGCTTTCGAGGTGGCCCCGGAAGGGGTCACGTTCCACATTTCCCGCCGCACTAGGTCGGGTTCGACTTCGGTCTTCTACCCCTTTTTCCCCCGACGACCCGCAACTCTGTGTCGTGTCCACCCTTCGCAGGTATGTTTCCGTTACCTCCTCACTCCGATCCTCTACGTCGGGCCAACTCCTAGTCTCCTACGTGCGCCCTCACGCCCCAGTCTCGGTCACCACACTGGCCCGATGAATCCGCTGGATCCTTTCCCTCGCAGGTATAGATCCCGCGTTCGGCGCCCACTCCGTTCGCGGTGCGACGGCTTCATCAGCCTTCCTGGCAGGGGCGTCCCTCTCGGATATTCTCCGAACGGCGGACTGGTCTAGGGAATCCACTTTCCGTACATTTTATTTTCGCACTCCCCCTTCTGCTGGGATGTCACTTCTTCAGCGTTAAAATTGCAAAATAGGAAGCCTCCTGTCATGTTATAAAATTGAAGATTATGCTAGCTTTAGTGTACTAATAATCTTAATTTTAATAAGGACAGGAGGCGAGTATTTTCCCTCCCTTTTGTTCCCTACCCTGACTCCTCGGGGGAGTGGATCTTAAGGTGATGGACTTTGAGATTCATATTAGTAGTTCCACTATCTTCTGGACATATTCGGTATCCCTTCCATCTCTATCCCTGTGTTTCCACCTAGACGGACAGTTTAGTTGTACAACATGCTTACACCTAACACATATTTAGCCTATGGCCAGCTTACAATCTGTCTGTACTGTTTAATTTACACCATTCTGTTAAAGCCCACAGGCATGAACAGTTACGGTTCAGTACCTAACCGATTTTATACTCTCCTTTCAGTGTAACCCTCTTCAGGACCTCCACTGGTCGATGGTTCGTTAACCTCACAACTCCGTAAGATGGGATGACGGCTTCGTTTGGTCTTTCCTCCTATCTCGTTACCAGGAGTCTCCTCAAGTTCCGCTCGCCAGAGACCGCAGTTACTGTTTCGTTGAGTTTCTGGATGTTCGAGCTCTATCTGGACTTGGATGTCGCTTTAAGAAAGAGGAAGTGTACAGGCAGCATGACCCTTATATACTATGCTGCTCAGTGATTTATTTGTTACTCTTTACGTTTTTCTTTACTGCTGTGGAGTTTAGTAAAGAGAGTTAATGCAAAATACTCGCCTCCTGTCCTTATTAAAATTAAGATTATTAGTACACTAAAGCTAGCATAATCTTCAATTATCTCCAACGACAGAGGCAAAACTCCATTGAACACATGGCAGCAAAAGACAATAAAACACATAAAAATATATAACTCTGCAGCCATTGCACAAAACAGGTACATTCAACATATCCCCAGATAGCTCAGATCTGAGCGCACATTATTACTGAATGGCGCTCAGAGCACACACCATGGAGCCAAAGTCTTTCCCATAGTCTTTCATTATACGAATGGGCTCCATGGCATAGCTATCTTGGGTATCACCGCTCAAACAGGGCAAGCACCGAATGACCCGGCTTTCGTGTATTCGCAGGGAAAAAAACAAACGTTTCAACGTGGGGCCATAGTCTAAAGGCAGAAGGCGGGCAACCAGGCTTCTCCAGTGCATAGTGGCGAGGTTGGTTCCGCCACACTATGTTTTTGAGATGTAGAATATGTGATGACATGCCACACCCATGGTAGACTGCAGAATAGAGTTTAGATACTCCGCCCCTCAGGAACTCCTACACCGAACAGCTGATGGCCATGTTCCATCAGCAAAAAGTATTTAAATGAAACAACAAGCTGCTCATGTACACAGGCTTCTGATGACGGCGTTGTGAACATGCCGAAATGCGTATCAAGCATTTTCTTTTTCTTTAATCTCTGCACTTGGTAGCACTTTTTTAGAACTGGCAATAACTGAGCCTGGCAGATACCCACATCCAATGGTAACTGTCTAAGCTCAACCTCTTGCTTATTACCAAGGATCTAGTTGGTTTGGCAACTCTTATTTGTTTTGTTTTGCTTGTTTTTTCTGTTTTGTTCATGTTAAGAAAATCGCAAAATAGTGAATGTACCTTACCGAATAATAGCTTAAAAGCATAAATGATGATGTCACTCGTGTTATATTTGTGTACCATGCATTTATAATAAAAATGGTTTTGGAAAAAAATTTATGAAATGTAATACTTTAGTGAGTTTCAAAATTAGAGCACCTCTCAATGTATAGTGTATGAAATGAAATGCACCTGATATGTCCCTTCCATTTCACAAACCAAGTCCTACTTTCATGGTGTTTCTCCAATATCCTTCTTCCCTAGGACAGAGGACATATATAATGGAAAGTTTTCAAGCTCACAAATGCAGGAGCACGAAGCAGCCGAGCTGAACAGCCGCTTGACAAAAGAGCTCCGGCATTTTCGGGCCCAAATTCATCTATTATACACAATTAACCCCGGTTTGGGCTCCCCTCAGGGTCCAAGGGTGACAAAACAACAAGATGGAGCGCAAGACCAAGAAAATAAAACCGGAAAAACCACGGCAGGGACCTAATATTGTGGATCTCCTACAGCAGACACGCGAGACCGCTAGGCCCAAAATGGCAGCCTACCCAGAAACCTATTCCGAATTATCAGACAATTTCTCCTCAGGGGACGAGGAAGCGGACTTAACACCCATGCAAAGACCAACACCAGCCGCCCAAAAGGCGGATGCCTCACCGGTAACTACGGCGGTACTGAAGACGCTCCTCGCGGACCTCCAAAAGAACATTCAAACGGATGTAGCCTCACTCCGCAACGACATACACGGCCTGAGAGGTCGAATGGGAGCACTGGAGACTGCCTCCAATGTCTGCTCAGATCAAATTACCTCACTACAACAAGTGGTCCAAGGATTGCAGAAACAGAACGAAGAGCATGAACGCCGTTTCACGGCCCTGGAGGATGCACGCCGGGCTAATAACATCAAGGTACGGGGCATCCCAGAGGACACTCCACAGGCCGAAATGCCGCACCTACTAGTGGCCCTACTATCACCACGGCAGGCAAAAGCAATTACCATGGACAGTTTCTTCCGGGCCCCAAAGTCGGCCTCGGCACCAGCGGCAGCGCCACAGGACCTGATCGTGCGGTTCCAGCAATACCCAGCCAAAACCACTGTCCTGGCTGCGACCAGAAACTGTTACCCCTACAAATTCAAAACAATGGCACTATCTTTTTACACAGACCTCACAGGGGGCACTTTGGCTCAGACCACTCACAACGCTTCTGCAGAAACGTGGACTAAAATATAAATGGCACAAGACCCGCAAATTGATGATCCTACACGAAAATACCACACACGAGGTGTGAGACCTCCGGGAAGCCAAAGCACAACTACCCACACTGGGATTCCCTCAGGACTCTCTGCTGGTGCTGAGACTCAGGGAACAACCAAGCCAGCACATAGATGGATCCCCGAAAGAGTGACACCCTTCATCCCTCGCGGACCCACGGCGGACCTGATCAGGACTGTGACTACCTGAAACATGTTGGACACTGAACCATGGTATGCCGGACTTAATAGTTGAATATACTTACCTGTTACACAGCCACGGTTAGATTATTAGGCTGCTAAAGTTAATTGTCTGTTGGTTACACTTCTTTAAAAGGAAGGTCCATCGACCGCATTGTTTCCCCCCCACCCCCCCCGCCCGACACTAGTCTAGCATACCTTCCAAGCATAACCCTGCCATAGCCGGGCATAATTTTTACCAGATATAGGCACAACTCGCCCTACAAGAAAAGTCCTGGTGGCACTACAATGGTGAATAAACGCCAGTAATGCTCACTAAGATAGCAATACCAACCAGGATAAAACACTAAATTATGTGATTGTCCCCAGTACTGCCTCTGTACTTAGTTATCTTATTTTATTTTATTTTATTTCTATTTCACCAGGGAACAATAAAAGCACTCTTTGAGACAATAGAGGAAGCTGCTCACTCACTCAAAGCATTATAGGGAATCTGGTGTATAGGCTAATGCTTTGATAGCTTATTTTATTGCAGGTTGACATACCTCTTTGGAAGCAAAATCGTTCATCATTCTACCCTGTCTTTTTCCAAATGTCCGTTGGTGCAGACCGTTTCAGTGCAAAAGTATAGTATCTGTTTGGCTCCCTCTGTTAATTCATCTTCCTTCTCCTGCAGATTAAAAATGCAGGAGAGGACAGAAGAAAATTGTTAATTTCTGCCTTTTTTAAAACTAGTGTGCTCATGGTTAAGAGAAGCTTGCTATAGCATCATATTGTTTTCTGTCAGTGACTAACTAAGTTGGTAAGTGATAGAGGGTTACTAGAGGGTACCTTTGTTTTCCAATATGGTTATGGGCATTCTAAGACCTGTCACTACAATGGTGAATCTTCAAGTCAGATGCTCCCGATGTCTTCTCAGTCTGCAGTCAGCATTCCCAAGGCCACCACTCTGTTTTATGGTGCCCCAAACTAAGTGAGCTCTTTCGTGTCATACATGGGAGCTAAATATGCAAATATGCATTGCTTACACTTGCACTCTGCCAAAATTGTCATGCTTCTTTGAGCACTTAGAATTAGAAACTATACACTCCAACTGTCTTCCCCACCAGAAAACAAGGGATCCAAGATTAGGATTATCAACCTGTATGCTGGATGTTCTCTAATTTTATCACATGACAGGAGGCTTCCTATTTTGCATTTCTCTCTTTACTAAACTCCACAGCAGTAAAGAAAGTGAAACATTTAACCAATGAAAAAAATGCAATAGGGAGTAGGAGTTCCCAACAATTAGGCTCCTCCCCCTCTTTCTTTACTGCTCCATCGCAGACAGGTCAGAGTTTTTGGCTCTCCTTTTATATGCATATATATATATATTGAATTTTATTGTTTATTACTATAAATTTTGGGGATTACTATTTTAATAGCTTGTAGTCCATCTACATGTTGTACACATTCATCCACTTATAATTTACATATTTCTGGTAAATTTGACTTTAGAGTTTATTGTTTTTTTCCTCAGGGTGTTATTTACTTATTTGTATTTCTTTATTTAGTTAGTTTGGGGGGCTTCCCCCTTGGTAACCACCCTGCTCGTTTTTCCCTTGTTGTACCTCTTTATGAGGTAATCTCTTTCTCTGCCTGGCTTCCGCCTGGCTCCCTCTTTTCCCCCGCCCGCGGGAAGACCTGGCCACATAGCCCTTTTCCCGCCCGCGCAAGAAATCAGCCGCACGACGGATTTTGCCTCCGTCGGACACCTTATCCCCTATCCCGGCCCTTTCAGCCGCTTCGCAGCTCTGTCACTGCGCGTCTTCCCTCACACCACGGCTCCCAGCCCAGCCGGCATTCTCGCGGCGGCCATTTGCAATCTCGCGTCTCGCGAGATTGCGGCCGCCATTTTGAGTATCCTATCAGTTCCGCGAGCCTGCGACCGGAGACAGTCCTGTTACCTCTAGAGGTCAGTCCCTAATATAAAAAATAAAACTGCTGTATCCAGGCACTTAAGGGATC
>OW240916.1:85933895-86238788 GCA_933207985.1 Pelobates cultripes | reverse complement strand
CACTGTTAGCGTAACACACCCGCTTTAAGGACACCGACTGCTATTCAATCTATAACAGTGAAAAAAAGTGTTTTTTGTTTTTAAATACAAGCTTTGTGTCACCAGATCTAAGTGGTGGCACTGGTCACCGTATCCACTGTTAGCGTAACACACCCGCTTTAAGGACACTGACTGCTATTCAATCTATAACAGTGACAAAAGTGTTTTTTGTTTTTAAATACAAGCTTTGTGTCACCAGATCTAAGTGGTGGCACTGGTCACCGTATCCACTGTTAGCGTAACACACCCGCTTTAAGGACACTGACTGCCATTCAATCTATAACAGTGAAAAAAGTTTTTTGTTTTTAAATCCAAGCTATTGTGACACCAGATGTAATTGGTGGCACTGACTGGGGAAATGGGCACTGTGAGCCTGACACAGAAGCTGGCAGCAGTGGCAGACAACTAAGTGCATTTACATTACATAGAAAAAAATAATTAAAAAAAAGCATACCCTTATCCCTAACCTAGCTATGCTTTTCCCTATCTTATGAACAGCAGCTACACTTTCCCTCCTCTTACTAAGCATGCAGCTTGAGAATGAATCTAAAATAGATGTCTTCCAGGAGGTGGGAGGGTCTGCTAGGGAGGGTGTGCTGCTAATTGGCTGGAATGTGTCTGCTGACTGTGAGGTACAGGGTCAAAGTTTACTCAATGATGACGAATAGGGGGCGGGTCGAACCGCGCATATGTTCGCCCGCCGTGGCGAACGCGAACATGATATGTTCGCCGGGAACCGTTCGCCAGCGAACCGTTCGGTACATCACTAGTCCCTAGCACACTCTACTCTCTTCTACACTCTTGTTATGAAATGTGTTTGGTGCCAGACCACCGCAAATTAGGCCTTCACCCTGGCACTTATTGTGCTGTTTTCTGGTCTCCGTGCAGTGCAGCCATTTTCCTAGTTGTCCCTGGTGCCCCCTTCCTCTCCTTCTGCACTCACTTTTAGCATGGTTTCAGTGCTGGACTGTCATAAAATAGGCACTGGTTTTACCACAGCACCACGTGGAGGCCTTCTTGCATCAGCCCTTTTGGGCTGCTCCCCACATTAGTGATCACATGCTGGCTGTGTTGCCAGCTCTCCTGCCTCCTCATCTGTTTCCCTCTGCCAGGTGACCCCAATTTGTTCCTGGAGTTAGGCTCAGACCAAAAGAACACTGGACCTTGTTACAGGTTTCTATTTTCATTGACCCTTCTTTGGCTGACCCCCATTGCTGGCCATGACCAGGCCTTGTTTGATTGATGCACATAGGGCACATTGCAGTGTTGAGGGTGACCCCCTCCATTGTCATTCTGGGACCCACTTACCCACTTACTTCAAATAGGCCCTACTGGTAGTTTGAGAGAGATCCTCTATAATGTTACATGTGAACCTGCCTATATTTGACTTTGTCCTTTCCCAGTGGGTGACCCGCACTTGTGCACACTGGGTGACCTCGGCCTCCTCTGCTTTGCCCCTAACCCTCGGTTCTGTATATATTTCAATTGTATTTGCAGAAAAAAAGGCAGAAGAGACAGATTTCAACATGCCCATAGGCCTCCAAGAGTGCCTTGGCTCAGCCCTAGCTAATTCTTTTGCTAAACCACTGACTGCTTTCCACCATGATGTGCCTCCCTCTGCCCTCTCCCCTCTTTGGATTCTTTCTTTTGTTTATTTCTTTTTTTTTTATTTCATAATAAGACATAAAAAAATGACAAGTATATAAAAAATACACAACTTTAGCAGTCATTACAGAAAGATTTTTTACAATATAATAATTTGTAGGTCTTCCTGTCTTCCATTATCTCTTCAGATTTTGTTAACAGAATGGAGGCTCGTATTCCTACAGAAATGTATTCCCAATTATATTTAAGTATACAAAACAACTCCCACCTGGCCAGAAATTCTATCTAAGGATTAATATATCTTTTATTATGGGTATCAGTTTAGACTGTAGGAAATTTGATCAGCCATTTATCCCATATTTTCTTAAATAAGGACAATTTCTCCTGGACAGTCTGTGGTGCAACGTGGCATTGGTGGATGGAGTGAGACATGATGTCCCATATGTGCTCAATTGGATTTAGGTATCGGGAATGGATGGGTCAGTCCATAGCATCAATGCCTTCGTCTTGCAGAAACTACTGCCACACTCCAGCCACATGAGGTCTAGCACTGTCTTGCATTAGGAGGAACCCAGGGCCAACCGCACCAGCATATGGTCTCACAAGGGGTCTGAGGATCTCATCTCGGTACCTAATGGCAGTCAGGCTACCTCTGGCGAGCCCATGGAGGGCTATGAGGCCCCCCAAAGAAATGCCACCCCACACCATTACTGACCCACTGCCAAACCGGTCATGCTGGAAGATGTTGCAACAGCAGAACGTTCTCCATGGCATCTCCAGACTCTGTCACGTCTGTCACATGTGCTCAGTGTGAACCTGATTTCATCTGTGAAGAGCACAGGGTGCCAGTGGCGAATTTTCCAATCTTGGTGTTCTCTGGCAAATGCCAAACGTCCTGCACGGTGTTGGGCTGTAAGCACAAGCCCCACCTGTTGACGTCGGGCCCTCATACCACCCTCATGGAGTCTGTTTCTGTCCGTTTGAGCAGACACATGCACATTTGTGGCCTACTGGAGGTCATTTTGCAGGGCTCTGGTAGTGCTCCTCTTGTTCCTCCTTGCACAAAGGTGGAGGTAGCGGTCCTGCTGCTAGGTTGTTGCCCTCCTACAGCCTCCTCCACGTCTCCTGATGTACCGGCCTGTCTCCTGGTAGCGCCTTCATGCTCTGGACACTACGCTGACAGACACAGCAAACCTTCTTGCCACAGCTCGCATTGATGTGCCATCCTGGATGAGCTGCACTACCTGAGCCACTTGTGTAGGTTGTAGACTCCGTCTCATGCTACCAGTAGAGTGACAGCACCGCCAGCATTCAAAAGTGACCAAAACATCAGCCAGGAAGCATAGGAACTGAGAAGTGGTCTGTGGTCACCACCTGCAGAACCACTCCTTTATCGGGGGTGTTTTGCTAATTGCCTATAATTCCCAACTGTTGTCTATCCCATTTGCACAAGAGCATGTGAAATTGATTGTCACTCAGTGTTGCTTTCTAAGTGGACAGTTTGATTTCACAGAAGTGTGATTTTCTTGGAGTTACATTGTGTTGTTTAAGTGTTCCCTTTATTTTTTTGAGCAGTGTAGTTTTACCAGAGAGTAGAGATGTCGCGAACCGTCCGCGAACTTCTCGCGAACGGTTCACCACGGTTCGCCACGAGCTGTTCGTGGCGAACTCCGGTCAGCTGACACGTCCCGGCCAATCTCCAGCAGACCCTCCCTCCTAGACCCTCCTACTTCCGGTCAGCTGACACGTCCAGACCCTCCTACTTCCGGTCAGCTGACACGTCCCGGCCAATCTGCAGCAGACCCTCCCTCCCAGACCCTCCTACTTCCTGGACAGCATCCATAACATGGATGCTGTCCAGGAAGTAGGAGGGTCTGGGAGGGAGGGTCTGCTGCAGATTGGCCGGGACGTGTCAGCTGACCGGAGTTCGCCGCGAACAGCTCGTGGCGAACCGCAGCGAACCGTTCGCAAGAAGTTTGCGGACGGTTCGCGACATCTCTACCAGAGAGTAGTGCCATCTATATGCTATTTTGTAATGTAGCTCTTGAATTGTTAAGCAATGAGTGATTTTACCAATTTGAATCCAAGATGCGTCCCATTGTTTGTTAATCTATTAATTTTGAAAGCTCCTTTCCCCCACTTCTCAAAAGCTTTAAATTTTGTATTTAGATCTTTATTTTCCAGATAGTCAGATAAGTTCCAGATAACTTATTAAATGGTAGATCAAACAATCTTCTTGTTTGATCTACTATTTAATAAGTTATCTAAGTGAGTGGGTTCCTTTAATCTGGATTTTTGTACACATTAGAAGTAATAAAATGTTTTGCTCTAATTATGGAGAAGTAATATTTTAAGGAAACATCGTAGTTTCCTATAATTTGATTTGTTTCTATAAATTTAGAAGTTTGATACAGATTTGAATTTCTCAGGTTTTTATTATGGAAGCCTCTTGATAATTTCATATGTATCATATTAAAATCATGAGTTTCTAATGGCATAGCCATATGGCATTTATCCTTTTATCCATTTTTCTGCTTAAATTTAAGCCATTCATTGATTAGTTGAGTTATTATTCTAGATGTACAATAACGTAACCAATATTTTGTGTCTTTCTCTCCAAGTCATAATGTTATTTCTAAAATTAGGGATTCCCATTAACTGTTGTTCGATTAAATACAATTCTTCTATTTTATTAGTCTCTAGTTGAATTTGAGATATATGAGTTAAAAAGCTCGCTTGTTGATATCTAAGCATATCTGGTAAACCCATTCCTCCTTGTTTTTTCTTTTTTTTTTTTCTTAAAATTTTAACCTTAGAATAGCTGTTTGAACATCTTTTATAGTGAAAGGAGATTGTAGATAAGAATTTTGTTCTAAATTAGGAGAAGGAAGTTTAATGTCTTTAAGATAGTTATTCATTTCTTGTATCTTATTTTTTTGGCATGGAATATTATATAGTGAGAAGTAATATTTCAAAAAAGTATTACCTTTGCCTGCAGAACTAAATACGTTGCAATTAGCTGTATTAATGTTCAAAATCCAGGCTTTTACTAGAGTTTTCCTTAGATAATTCGTAAGAAGTTTATAGTTTGGTTGCCCATATAATATGCTTTCTGTTTAAAATAAAGTAACACTTATTAGCTCTATTTATTAAATATTCTTTGATCAGTGATTTAACTTTGATAGTTGTATATTCAGAGTTTGGGTTAATTTCATTGAATACATTTACATTATGTAGTTCTATATATAGATTGGAGTTATGTATTTGTCATGTTTTATTTAGCTCAGAGTCCATTTTAATTAAATAAACTCTCGTAACACATTTAAAAGCGCACCACACATTGGCCACACTAGTGTCGTTATTCCAATTTTCTTCAAAATAATTTGATGCTTTTTCATTTAATTCTTGAATATTGGTAGGATTATCAAGGAGGTTTATCTTTTATTCTCCAGTTTCTTTGTCTTAAGCTCTAAAAGCTTTTTATGTTAATGATGACTGAGTTGTGATAAGAACATCCACATGCTTTTATTTCTATATTTTTAGAATCTTTCACAGCTTTATCTATTGTTAAAATCATGTCCAATCTGGAATAAGATTGGTATTGCCGAGAAAAATATGTATAATTATATTCCATAGGATTCAATGTACACCAGATAGGGGTTTGAAATCTCACCACTCCCTGGTTCCAGTTGCAAAGGCCCTTGGACTGGCCACAATGCCTCAGCAAATTAGGAATCTCAAGGTTCCCTCATGCGCCCTAACGAGTACAGTTTCTCTGCCGTGAATGGGCACAACTTGCACTCTGCTTACTGGGCATTGCCAACTCGACTGCTGAATGCTGCAAAGTAGCACTATTCAAACTGGATCTAAAATTGGTGGACTTCTCAGACACAAGGCACCAATTTTCTGAATCCTTCTCCACATCACCCTATAGATTCCAGCAACGCTCACTATTTCCACGTGGTTCATCTCGTGGACGAGGCTCACCATCCTCCCAGGATAGGTCTCCCAGATTTGTTCACTCTTTTTCAAATATTCCAATTGCGGGCAGGTTGCCTCACTTTTTCCCCTCAGTGGGCAGCACTCTCCTAGGATCCTTGAGTACAAACAGTATTTGGTTCACACAGAACTAGACAGCCTCCAGACAAAAGGGGATATAGTGAGGGCGATGGGTTCTCCCTGTTTTCTAAGCAAAATTTATTTAATGTGGAAAAAGAAAGACTGAGCCCTCATAGCATATGTGATCTACCGCCACTTCAAGATGGAGGCCATTGATCACCACGAAGACTTACTCTGCAAGGGCAATTGGTTCTCACATCTAGACATCTAGATCTGATGGATCCAATTCATCAGGAAAACAGAGGCTTCCTGCAATTTCAGTGGAATGAACAACTGTGGCAATTTACATGCCTTCTCTTTGGCCTCAGCTTGTCCGCTTGGTGCTTTACTGAACTACTGAAATCTGTCATAGCATGTCTGAGGTCCGGTGCATTTTCTATCTGGATGACATCCTCCTGATGGCTTAGGTTCAAGTGACTCTCTGTAGGGATACAGCCATGAATGTTCATCTGCTGCCCAGACTTTGAGCTGGAATCTAAGTTGTAATCAGGAAGGAATGAATCCACATTCATCTTATGCATATGAAACCTGGTGAGTTGCTGGACCTGAGACTAGCAAACCTCATACATAAATGTAAAAAAAACAATGTAATCCAGGCATTCAAAGGTAGAAGATTTTTTTTTATTTATTTTTTATTTTTTTGAGTGTGTCGTAGTACATGACAATTGCAACAGTATATAACATTAGTATGCGTTATACATAGCTTTATGGTACACGTGACGTTCATCTGTTTACTTCCCTTGCAATGGTTTGTGTAGTCGACTCTTCTGCATGGGAGTCTTTCTTTCCGACATCACCGAATTTTATAACATTCAACATGTAAACATTTTTAATTACAGAAGAGCTTGTCATTTCAAAACTCTTATGTTAGTAAGTAGAGTAGATGAAAGAGAATTGGTTAGGCCTCAATTGTAATAATTGTGTTACATACATAACGATGGGCCCAGCAGGGGCTTCATGACGTTCTAGGTTTTGTGTCTTGCGTGCCGGCAGGCCAAGGTTGGGATTCTTGTTACTGGGTGTGAGAGCTTATGGTCTCCCTTCTCAGCTCCCACTCCCTAGTACCCCCAGTCTCCAGCCAACCACAATGCCCAGATATTTTTGCATGATTTCATCATGCCTCTGACTTGTGTTGTTAGTTGGTTCATTATGTGTGTGTCTTTTATTTTGTGTATGACAGCTTCTATTTGGGAGGTGTCATGTTTGAGCCATACCTGCGCCATGGTTCTCCTGGCTGCTAAAGTGAGTTTATGTAGTAATTTTTGTTCCTTTCCCATCCAGTCGTCTAATGGTCTGGAGAGTAGGAATACCCATGGGTCTCATTTTAAAAAGGTAGCAGATTTATTTAGAGATGCAAGCTCCCTGGGCTAGGGTGCAATGTGCGATGGCGTGGCCATGAGTTGGGTCTCTGGACTCTGGACAAACGAAATCTAGACATCAATTGCCTAGAATTGATTGTGGGATCCTTTCCATTCGCAGCATCAAGAAAGGCAAGAACCATTGCTCTCTGGTTCTCCAGATGGACAACATGTCAGTGGTGAACAATATAAATAAAATGTATAGTTTAAAAATGTTGTGGGATCTCACTCGAGATCTGTATCAGTACTACCTGGACCGCCATCTTTCCATCAGAGCAGAATATCTCCCGGCCAAGACAATCTAGTAGTGGATTGGTTCTCCTGTCACTGGTGAGATGCCAGCGATTGAAGCAAGCCTGCACAACATACGGCCCGTGGGAGCCAGTCCCTAACTCCTAACAGCCTCAGGCTGCAGACTGAATATCATGAAATCAACTCTTCAGCACCCAAAAGGTAGGAAACTGGAGGGTGGTCATAAAAGAGTATATTTTGACCTGCATGTGTATATGTATGTATGTGTGTGTTTCTGTCAGTGTTTGTGTCTGTCTGTCTGTGTGTGTGTGTGTATATATATATATCTGTTTGCCAGTATGTATCAATCCGTATGTCTGTTAGTGTGTGTATATATGTCTGTCAGTCTGTGTGTATCTGTATGTCTATTCATGTGTAGTGTGTATCTGTATGTCTGTCTGTGTGCGTATCTGTATGTCTGAGTCCGTATCTGTATGTCTGTGCCTGTATCTGTATGTCTATGTCTGTCTGTGTGTGTGTATCTGTATGTCTGTCAGAGTATATATGTATGTCTGTGTGTGTATCTGTATGTCTGTTCATATGTGGTGTGTATCTGTATGTCAGTGTGTGTGTGTGTGTGTATCTGTATGTCTGTCTATTTTGTCAGTATGCATAAATCTGTATGGGTGTATCTGTATGTCTGCCTATCCGTGTGTTTGTCTGTGTATCTGCATGTCTGTCAGTGTGTGTGTGTGTGTGTGTGTGTGTGTATATATATATATATATATCTTTATTTTATATGCGATTTTATACCTTTACTTGGAAAGTGAGGTGCTTAAAACCAATCTGCAGCCTGAAGAAGTTTAGCCTATTTTACTTTTGACCCCATCCTACTGCCAAGTTGTGCAGGTCTGGATTAGAGGTTTCATACAGATGTTTTTTTTACCCCCTGGAAAGTCTTTGGGCCTCCTCCATCTGGATTTAGTCATGTCCAGGCCAAATTGCCTGTCAGACAATTTTTTCAGATGCTTACAAGATTCTCTCAGCTTGGCAATGCATGCATTTCTGCAGACATGGCCAATCGTCGGGAGCATATTCTTTTACCCCTTCTCTATAATTCTGCAAACTCTTCATCTTCTGAAATGGCAATGCATGACAGTCCTGCTGATAACATCTTGGATTCCTTTATGGTCAATGTTGTGGTCATCTTACATTTTCTATCCTACCTTTTTTTCCACGGCAAATTCTACAGGGCAATTCCATTCGGCTATCTCTGTGGCACGTGTCCTGTCTTCTCCACGGGATTCACTAGGCTAAACCTCCTCCATCTCACTGCTCTTCTTTTTTGGATGTTACCACAGTTCTCCATTTTTTTGGAAGAATGGACGGATAATAATTTGTTGTTGATACGTCCATTATCGGCACAGTTGGCCCTCCCTTTCTATCTGGTGGTTTCAGTCTGTCAAGTTTCTGATGTTTGAGCTTTCGAAGTTTACTCTTTTTCTTTTCCCCCCAATGGCATCTCTTTTGCTATTTTTCATCAGACCAAGTCTAACTCTTAGTTATTTCCCAGATAGGTCATGTTTCTGCGGGGCTCCCTGTCTGTGTTGTTACATTCAATTATGTCATCATTGCGCTCCTCCCGCGTGGTCAACTCCTGATCCTGTATGTTTGCCCATTTAAACTGGTATCTGCTTCTACAGTGGCTCAATGGGTCAGTGGGCAGCCATGGACATGGGTGGCTTGTTGTCTAAGATATTGTCAACGGCAAAATGGTCACGGGAATTTACTTTTCAGACGTTTTACTTTTGTCCCCATTTGCATGCCTCTTACTCCTTTGTTTCTAGCTTCCAGGCTTTAAAAATATAAAAAGTGTAAAAGAGAGGGAATTATTAGATAAAATCTAATAAAATATCCAGGAGTAATCAATAGTGTACACCTTTAAATTTATAGCCTTATAGGCTGAAAAACACTATGCAATATGCTTGCATTAAATGGTTAAAACTTATTATGAAATAAAGTTTGGTGTTATATAATATTCAGCAAAACATATAGATAAAATGAAAAATCTTAATAAATGTAGCTAATCCAAATAAAATGATAATTTCCAACTTGCTACATATAATTCAAATATAATGTGTTTGAGTCCAATAAGTGACAGTCTCAGGATGGATATTATTGAATCAATAAAATAACAGTCATTTGATATGTAAGCTTATTCAGTTTCCTCCAGTGATAAGAGAACTGGGATATGTAAACTGAATTAGTTTAATTCATATAGTACAATATTGATAAGATGTCCTTGTAGGTTCAACAGGGATTGTAATAATATTTGTACCCTTCACGAGATGCAAAATAGCATTACTAACAGGTCATGGTACGTGACTCTTAGTTAGATGAAGATTACTCTGTTCTGAAAGAAACAGAGTTGCAAAACCATAGTGCTTACTGTATAAAAAAAAATAATTTATTGAAGAAATGAATAAAGTTAAAACATGCACTCACACTTGGTAAAACTTCTTAGTGCTATACTGTAGTCAGGATATGTGGTGTAAGCAGCTGTTAAAGATCTGCAGTCCGGTCGTCGGATGAATGGACTGTCTGTAAGCCGTGTGCGTGTCACCGATCTCTTCTGCTTTCCAAGTGTAGCTCGCTTGGTATTACAGTAAGTGCCAGAAAGCAATGCTGTAACGTCCTTACGCGTTTCGTGAGATTTAGCTCACTTCATCAGAGGATGCTGAGTGAATGATTCTTACGGGTTTACATAGCCAAAAGTGTTTGGCTTATATTAACCCTTCATAGTTCATACTTGATTCAGCACTCGGCATATATTACAATAGATTATACATTGTTAATTGTTCGTAGGCACATATGGTAATGAACTTTTGTATACTATAAAAAAAAAAAATCACAATTATAAAAATATATAAAACCTGTACATGCTAAAATTGATTTCTATGTGGTTCATAAAGGGTACAAATTTATAAATGACAAAATACTAATATGATAATTAATAATATATATTGGAATAAAAGTATTGTGGCTAGTTAGAGATTCTGATATACAAAGTAACTAATTAAATTCAATACATTTAAAACTATAAAGCATTCAGTCTTGCTGTAAACTTGAGGATTATTGCCATTTATATAGCGCCAATAGATTCCGTAGCGCTTCACAATATTATGAGAGGGGGGATTTAACTATAAATAGGAAAATTACAAGAAAACTTACAGAAACAATAGGTTGAAGAGGGCCCTGCTCAAACGAGCTTACAGTCTATAGCAGTGGCGGATCCAGAGCCTGATCTTGGGAGGGGCACTTGTAGATTATTTAAAGAAATAATCCAGACACAATAACTACTACAGCTCAGTGTAGTGGTTATGGTGTCAATAGTGCCGGGACCCCCTCCCAGAGTAAGTAGTCAAACCGTTTAAGAACAGTTTGACAACTTACCTGAGGTCTGCTGGGAAATGGGGCGGTAGTAGGGCATAGGAGCAGTGGTGTGTGTGAGTGGTGCAATGTGTAAGGGGTGCAGTGTGTGTGTGTGTGTGTGTGTGAAGGTTGTAGTGTGTGAGTAGGGGGGCAGTGTATGTCAGGGATGCAGTGTATGTGTGGGACAGTATGTGTGTGTAACAGTTGCAGTGTGTGTGTGAATGTGGGCAATGTGTGTGTATGGGGCGGCAGTGTATGGGGGCAGTGTGTGTGTATGGGGGTGCATGTGTGTATGAGGGCAGTATGTGTGTATGGGGCAGTATGTGTGTATGGGGGCAGTATGTGTGTATGGGGGGCAGTATGGCATGTGTATGGGGAGGCAGTATGTGTGTATGGGGGGGCAGCATGTGTGTATGGGGGGCAGCATGTGTGTATGGGGGGCAACATGTGTGTATGGGGGGCAGCATGTGTGTATGGGGGGGCAGCATGGGGGGCAGCATGTGTGTATGGGGGGGCAGCATGGGGACTATGTGTGTGTGTGTTAAGGGTAGGGGGGGGGCTTTTTTTTATAATATATATCTTTATTTATTTAATTTAAAAAAACAAATATTCTATGTCCCCCCTCCCTTCTTACCTTTATTGAGGAGGAGGGGGGACATATTTTCATCCCTGGTGGTCCCAGTGGTGATTCCCTGGTGGTCCCAGTGGTTACAGTGAACTCTAGCCCGCGCTCCTGGGCTAGAGTTCACTCTCGCGAGATTTGGAGCGTTGCCACGGTAACGCTCCAAATCTCGCGAGAGGAGGACCCGGAGGAGCTGCAGACTAAGCTCCCGGGTCCTCCCTCTCCCTCCCCTGCCGGCTCTCAGCACAGTGCCTGCGGACCGGGGAGGGAGATCTCTGATCTCCCCTCCGGTCCGCAGGCACATTGCAGGGCTAGCACCTGCATGTGCTGGCAGGGGAAGGAGACCGGCGGATTTCTCGGGGGGGGGGCAATTGCCCCGTTGCCCCCCCCCTGGATCCGCCAGTGGTCTATAGGAGGTGAGGTATAAAAACACATTAGGACAGGAAATTGCAGTCAAATTAGGTGGGAGTGAAGCAGAGCTGGAGGAGAGAGTCGAGTGCTGCCCTTTAGGAGAGAGCAAGAGACAGGTTTGTGAGGTAGAGGTTAGTCTGGGAGGCCATAAGGCTTTCCTAAAGAAATGGGTTTTAAAGCACTTCTTAAACGATTGAAGACTAGGGGAGAGGCTATTCCATAGGATGGGAGCCGCCCGCGAGAAGTCCTGCAAGCGCGAGTTGGTCGTACGGGTGCGGGCAGAGCGAAGAGACCTAAAAGGGGCATGCCTATGGATCTGTGAGGCGATATAAGAGGGGCTAAGATTATTCAGTGCTTTATAGGTATGGGTTAGCACTTTGAATTGACTCCTATAGGATACAGGAAGCTAATGTAAGGAGTGACAGAGGGGTGAGGTGTGAGAGGATCGACTAGAGAGGAAAATCAGTCTGGCGGCAGCATTCATTACAGACTGTAGCGGGGCAATACGGCTATTGGGAAGACCAATTAGGAGAGGGTTACAATAGTCCATGCAAGAGATTACTAGAGCATGGACAAGCTCTTTAGTAGCAAACCATTATGAAATTACTTGGATTCAGAACAATAACTAAAAATCCTAAAAGCTTACATTCTAATCTCAGGCTTGGTGTTTGAATAATCTAAATGTTATAAAAGACAGGAGGCAAAATAATTTCCCCCACACTTTTTTACTTTCCTGTCCCTCTGTTTTCTTTTAATTAATTTGGCATGGCTAAGTCTATAATGCTTTTTTTTTCTTGGGAGGGGTTGTTTTTATTTTTGTAGTATATATATTGCACAATTGTGTTACTTTGATTGGCACTGTAGATGTGTGTGATATCTTAATTATACAGTTTCCACTTTTCTTTTCATTTTAATCTGAATTACCTTGGCTGCCATTAATTCCTCTTCTGCTGTTTTTCATCTGTCCTTCTATTCTTGGAATGTGCTGATCTTCTGATCATCCTCAACAAAGAAAGAGGAAGTGGGGGGTCTTTTTGGGAGTTTACAAGCCCATCTGTATGCTGACTCGTTGATTTTTTTTTTTTTACTAATTATGTTATTTGTTTCTTTGCTGCTTGAGGTGTTGGGAAAGCAAATATTTGCCTAGAATAATCATCGATTCTAACTGACTCAAACCAGTTTCCATCAATTGAGAGTAGAATGTAAGCTTTTAGGATTTTTTTTCCCCATTAAGAGAGGGCTATTGTTCTGAATCCTAGCATTTTCATAATGACTTGCTACAAAAAGCTGGCCAATTGTATAGGCATTAATCCAGAAGTCAAAGACTGTGTCGGAGGGATAAATGATGTTTTTCATCATTTCAACGTAATAGAAAAAAAACGTACTACTTAAACTAGAATTTTTATTTATTTTTTTTATGCATAAAATAAAGCCAGAGAGAGAAAGTTATGTAATTTTTTGTTTTACTTCCACCGTTCTTTACGAAATTAAGTAAGGAACTAACTTGGCTTTTTCAGATGCTACATGAAATAGTTTAGAACTACATAACCAAAGAGAAGTTTTCACCAAAACCATAAGCCTGCGCTGTTTAGCCATTTATATTGTAAGAGTCTTTGATGCATATTTAAAATATATAATAAAAAATTACTAAAACTCTGAAGAAAAATGAAACAATGTCATGCTTCTTAAGTGCACTAGTGTCGCTGAATTTATCTCAAATTGGGCTCCACAAGGGTAATTTTGATCATTCCCATTGACAACACTAGGATAATGCCTTACTGTATTGATTTGGTTGCAGTCCCTGATATTAAGGTTTAATGATTTTAGCGATGTACATTTAAGTGAAGTTATTTATGTGTGCAGTAAATCTGCGGGGTTTGTTTATTGGATTTTTTTTCCTTTATATACTTACTAAACAGTGGGGTGGCCCCTGACTGCCAGGAAATAAATAGCATTGCTGGGGTTTTGTGTTTGTTTTTATAAAAAATGTAGCCTATACAGAAATTTGGTTTACAGGAAGGATATATTATTTCAAGTTTATTTTCTGGTTTATTTCAGTTGTTCACTGCGACACTGTCAATAGGAAAAGATTCTTACAGAATCTTGTAAAGGAAGCTCACAGCAAATTAGTAAATATCAGTCTCAGTCATTACAGTATTTGTATCTGCAGTATCCTTGTTTTGGCATTTATCTGAGTGGTTTTTGTGGATTGTACTAGAAATCTGTATTTTCTTTTTTTTTTTGCAATTTAAATTTTCTTTATTTGCAATTAATTTAAGGGGAAGGGGTACAGAAAGGAAAAGGGAACAGGGTTACAGTCCAGAACATTTGAGTATTCAGTTTATCAATACAATTGTCAAATAAGCCGTATTGCAAATGTTTCAAATTACATTTTAGTAATAAATAAAATACATCCAACATATCTAACCTAGTGGATACAATTATATCTACTCTATATTGTTTCTAAGGATAGGCTAAAAATAATAGAGGGGAAAAAAAAAAACAAGGGGAAAAGGGTTCAAAGCGATAGCAATCAAGTGCTTAATCATATCAAGATATTCATAGTCTAGTAATAGAGACTAGTGATTCACTCGGTTTTAGTTGCTTGTTATTATTGAATGAGTTATCTATCCTACCTGGTAGGCATGTCTGTAGCTGATCAGAATCTCTAGTTGGCTGGAATCAGTTGTTGTTACATTTGATATTAATGCATTATTAGTATATGGGTCATAAAGAAAGATTTTAGGTTCTATTTTTTTATTTTTACTATGTTATTGCTGGTGGTGTCGAAAGTATGAATATGATTCCAGGTTCTTATTCTGGGTATATACGTCGTGCATCTATAATACTTGAGTGTTTGAATGCTGGACTTGTATCATCCTTCTGTTTGTATATAAGTTCTCCAGCAGTTGGCTACATTTGAGCTTAATCTCCCTATTTTGGTCTGGTTCCACATAATGAGTTTATAATCTACAGTAGAAGACATTAGTGATTTAATTTCGTGTAAAGAGGGTAACTTTGTAGTCTTCCAATTTCTAGCTAGAAGTATTGAAACTGTAGATAATAGTAGAAATATCAATTTCTGCATAGATTTAATAATACTATCCGGGAGAGCTTTAAAAAGTATAATTTTTGTTGTGTGGTCTAGTTTATAAGAGGTCACCTCTTGAATCAGTGTTTCGGCGTTCTTCCATAAATTATTTACTCTTTCACATGTCCACCATATATGTATCATAGTGCCTTTATGTGAGTGGCATCTCCAGCATACGTTTTGCATTTCAGGAACGAAATTGAACTAAGGCGGATGGGTACCATATACCATCGATACAATATTTTCGGTGATATTTCAAAAATGTGCGGTGCATGAAGACATTCCTTTATGTGCAATGAAGATTTTATCCCATTCATCTTCAGTTATAACTTCTTGAATGTCAGTTTGGCAATCTTTCATAAATTTTGGTGGTGTTGTTTCTTGTGGATTAATTAGAATGTTATAGCTGATCGATAATACTTTTCTAGGTAAAGAAGGCGCTGCACACATCTCTTCAAATTTCGTGATTAAGTTACGGATTGTTTGGTGCCTTATATGTAGATTGTTATTAGACATAAGAGCTTTAATCTGCCAATATTAAAAAATAAATTGAGGGGGGAGTGCAAATTCCATTTGGAGGGCCGAAAACGGCTTTAAGCCATCTGGCATGTAGAGTTGAAAAATATGTGTAATTCCCTGTCGATGCCATTGTAAATTAGAAAATGTGTCATTGCAACTATACAAAATTTTAATAGGGGTTGCCAATGACCATGGGTGCGCCGAACATAATCTTTCTCTATTACTGTCCCAGATTTTAAGTAGATGTCTAGTAGAGGGTAATGTATCTGGAGTTATTTTCTGTTTTTGTTGGGGCAGCCATATCAGAGAAAAAAGGTCAGGGGTTCCACAGCAGTGTTCCTCTATTGCCACCCATTGCAGAAATTATATACACACTAGCTATATTAGTTAGATTGGCCGCATGATAATAAGTTTTCAGGTTGAGTGTGATATTTGGAACTCTTCAATATGATATGTCTTTGTACTTCACACAAATTGTCACAGGACACTCCAGATTGGATTTGATCTCCCATTTTTTAATATATTATGGAGATAACACATTCAATTTTATCAAATAGAAAATAAAATAAATATTCTATGGATTTAATTTTTTTACTATAAATCTAAAGCTTCAACAGAAACCAGGAGAGGCTAACATTCTTCAAACAATCCCGGTCCTCCCACTGTGCATATTCCATAAGTTCCTGCCCAGCAAGGGTTTATTTCAACATTATATTAATTTGGAGCAAGCATTCAGAATTTAAATTCTACCAATATAGACCTAGAGTCTTTTCCTGGCTCTGGTACTTTAGTGATGAAGAGTAGCAATCCGATTTATAAATTCTATAGATCTTTGTTCAAAAGTTAATCCAGGTTTTGCTTTACTGCTCACTAAATATAAATATATTAAGGTATAGTTAACCATGTGGCAACTGAGATTGACTTAATTAATGTAGGTGTTGTGATTTGTAGTGTTGCATTTGTGATTTTCTGGAAAATGTGCATATAATTTGCTGTATAAAATGCACACAATGTTTCTTAAACACAGGCTTAAATGGATACTCCACTGCCCAAAAATAAAAATTACTGTTTAGTACATATACCCCAAATACAAATTTGGACACATTAAACTATGCATTTTTTCATTTGGGTATGTCTAAAAGCAACTTGCAAAACCTGCAGTTCTCCTGTCTGCAGCATTTACAAGCCCTACCCTTCTATCCCCACCCAGACAATCATAGACTTACCAATGTAGCACAATAAGAAGTCTTTGCAAGGTAGGTGCTCTTGGCAATTGTTGCCTCTTGAGTTTAGCTCCACTGAGCTAACCAACCCAGGAAGTAAAAGAACTAGTTGTATGATCGACTGTCTTGGGAGTGTAGACAGGTTAATTTACAAATTGAAATCTTCACTTTTTTAAAAATGTACTCACTATTTACACATAAATCTTTTCAGCAAGCACAAGTGCTTTAGGTGTCTGGAGTGATCCTTTAAAAGGAACACTACAAGTACCATAACCACTCTAGCGCACAGTAGTGGTTATGATACCAAGAGTACCTTGACACTCCCCTATAGTGAGATATCAAATTTTTTTAGCATGGTTTGACAACTTACCTGGGTTCTCTATCAGACAAAGCTGGATGTCACTGTAGGGTAAAGAATGTCAAATGTAGGATTGCACTTGTTGGCTGTGGGTGCTCAGCCAATGAAGGCAGTTCTGCATGGTCTCTCTATGCTCTACAGAGCACTCAAGCTTTTTCTGCTAGAGAAGTCTAGATATGGCAGACCCAGGTAAATTGTCAAACCGAATGAAAATAGGTATGACATCTTATTATTGCATGGAGCCAAGGCACTTCATGCCTCATAACCATTACAGCAGGGATGCAGGGGTTACGGTGCTCCATTAAAAAAAAAAAAAAAAGACACTTAAGTCTATCTAAGTGGGCATTGAATAAACACCCACAGTACCTGTTCACAGTGTTGTATGTTACTATTTTTTTTCTTTTGGCATTTATATAAATTCAACACATTCTGTAGAATTTCTCAATATTAAAGAAAAACTCTAGGCACCATAACCACATCATTGAAATTAAGTGGTTATGGTGCCACAAGGTCCAGTGTGCTTTCTTACTGGAAGGGGTTAAACCGTTCTCAAAGGCTACCTTCAGCACCGGATCTTCAATTCCCCTAGTGGCATCCAGCTTCTGAATTGACTCTAAGTGCCTTTTTTATGAATGGGGAACTACTAATTGGCTTAGAGAGTGAGCTGACCGCTCTAGCCAATATGTGGCACTCCTGTGTAACGGAGTCTTACCTGATAGGGAGTCCAGCTCGCAGAGGTATACGCTCACCCTTGCAAAGTAGACACAGACCAGGGTGACCAGGTAAGACGCCACCTGAGTCACCCTGGTGACTGTGCACGGGGGCTTTCCAGGAAAAGTGCTCCAAGTCTCAGTACAGCAGGTATTAGCAGAAGCGTGGTCAAGGGAAGCCAGAGGTCAGAGTAGTCCAGGAGGAAAGCCAAGGTCAGAAGCCGGAATTAGACAGGAATCACTGGAACGCAGGTACGGCGTAACAGGAACCAAACAAGAGAACCAGAGTCAATGAACTGACACCCCTCCCAGGGTGAGGCAGGCTTTTATATCTTGTTGATTAGGTATCAGATTCAGCTGGAGAGTTACTGACAGATCTGAGCCTTTGGTGAAGTCCAGCCCCCTAGTGCTGCAGGCAATACAAGAATAAACAAGCGTTATCCAAAGTCCTGAAATGGATAAGAGGGGTAAATAGCAGGATACGGTGTAGAAGAACCACAGTTCAAATCCCCTATCAGGAGCGACCATGTCTGGCAGACTGGATGTCACGGCGTGAACCGTGACATCCTGCCAGGCAACACTCCACTCTTCTGGATAGTCAATGTCAGAAGCTGCTGGGAGAATTAGAGATCTGGGGCTGAAGACAACTTTTGTGGTTTAACCCCTTCAGGACAGAAAGTGCCTGCGGACCTCCTGACATCATAACAACAACTATGTTTATGAAGTTGTTATGGTGCCCCAAGTGTTCCTTTAATGAAGGGGATATAAAAGCAAATAAGAGACAGACTTTGACAGCAATGTTATAACTATGCTGAAACTATTTTACAGCTCGAATTACTTTACAATCTAGAGAAGCTTCATTACTACGCTATAACTGCAAAGGTTTATGGGTTTGTAGTTCGGCATACCCAAATAGTTTCATCCATAAAAGGCATACAGAAACCTTGCTGACAAACTAATTAGTCACAGCATGATTTTATTAGCTCACATAATGGGGTTTTTGTTTTAATGCATGCAGCTGCAATACAGGACCTGTAATAGGAAGCTAAGACAACCTGTACAAAGCAAGTCGAACAAGGTCTTGCATGGGCAAAGGGAAGCTATTCTTCCTCTGTCAGGTCTCCATAAGGAGGCTGGACTTTATGCTGCAGTAACTCTAATAAATGAGTGCAGCTATAATTAAAAGAATGATGGGAGGCAGGTGCAGAGAAGCCCTTCACAGTAAAAAGGTGCCATCGTAGTTCTAGAGCTCTAAGAGTAAATTTATTGAGGCTCTGCTACTTAAGAGTGGAATCATAGTTTGAACAACTGTGTACTGATGCTGGTTTATATACAGATTTGGAACCTGAGTTGACTGCTGTGAACCGATACTTCACATCCTGATTTGACCTGTCCAACAATGTCTTCTTCTTCATTATTTGCTCTTTCCTGTTAGCTGCTTGTGGAAATTTAGTCTTATGGGTATACAATCCTAGGTGCACAGTGAAATATCAACTTTAGTTCATTCTTTATTTAAGTTCCAGTTGCACACAGTGGCATTATAAATGGGTTAAAGTACAACAATTATTTTGTATAAAATCATGTTGAAATAACAGTAAAAAGAAAAAGTAACACAAATAAGAAAGATCCAAAGCAATGATTCCCAAATGGATATTTTGTCACAATCCTCCCATATATCCCCCTACATGTGCCTCCCTCCACAGATCAGTTTCCCAGAGCTGGCAGAACAAAGTGCACTGTAGAGATGGATCCCTATTGTCCCATACACCTGCTTGTTGAAGATCAGCCACTGTAATCACATAAGGCCCTTTATACAGCTATAGTATCTCTTTAAGCACGTTGCCCCAACCCGCTAAAATCCTGGGGAACCGTACCCGGGCGGGAAATCCCTATTTTGGAGGAAAGGGGTTATAGGGGACAGATGCAACATAAGGAAAATTTTATTTAGCGTTTTCTACAGCCCTATGCAAAAGAGCTTGAAACCACGTCCTAGTAAGGTGGTTATCCAGCCACATGAAGAATTCGGACATAACCCATGAAACTTGCATTCCAGGTCTACTAATCTCCATTCCCCTGGAGTGGAATTCCACTGAACATTTTCTGCTTATTGAGCATCCCCAGCTTAAGTAAATAAATGAAGAAGACTTAATCCACCCCTCTGCATGTGGCAGCTCCACTTTTAAAACATTTAGGCCCTCCCCCCACCCCCGACAATAACATATTTGGTAGAACCATCATTCGTATTAGTTGTAGATATCTAACATTGAATTGAAACCTGTGAAAAGGGTTTAGCACTGGAAAACTCAAGAGAGTTCTCATTATGGCCCAATAAGTCCAAATGATCACATTTCAGGTGAGAACCAACTGGATGACATGGGGACGTATAAACAGAGTCTTGGAGCCTAATCACTTGTTTTCATGCATTAAAACCAAAAGGTATTTTGACTGACTGAGATTGGGATCAGTAGATGGAGAAGATGTTGCTGTCACCTTTAAGAGAAGACCTGTGTAATGTAATATGATATAAAAAAAAGTTAGAAGGGAAATAATAAATAAATAAAACATATTTGGGGTTTTTTGAGCTTTGAAATGTAGAATAAACGTAATTAAATGACAGTCGTATAATTGATACAGAATTTGGAAGTTATATTCAAAACTGTATTCTGTGATGCTTTAATGCTTCTATGGTATAACATTACACTCTAGCCTGGAGCAGATTGAAAATTTTGTGTTGCATAATGAGACCGACCGAGTACTTCAGTTCCTGCACCTTTCTTTGCCATGTGGGGCGTTAGAGGTGCCACATCTTAAGGAGGCAAAATACTTATTTCTCTTCTCTTCAAACCATGTTTGATCGTGGTATCAATCACTACACAAGAAGAGACACGTATCCATACTGCCTTGCTTCGAATCTCCATGGGTATTTGTTGACTTTATCCCAAATTAAAAAAAATCAAACTGCAGGGAAAATGGGGAAACAACAAACATATGCATTCAAATTCTTAACATTGATAAATGCATATAGACAATGCTTATTTGTTACATAGTTTATTGTTAGTGCGGGTTTTTGTTTTCCTTATCCGATGCCAATTTTATTGTCATTGTCAAGATTGCCATTTGACCCGTGCCTCGCATTTATTGTGAGCAATCATTTATCACACAAGCTGCTCTGCCACTGCAGGAGTCACAGTCCGCAGCAGTTCTGGTAACAGAGGTCTCTCCTTGTATGTAAACTTCCAAAACAAAAGCACCAGGCAAAGTGCCCACTAAAAGCTAGTATTTACTTTTACCAAGTAGCAGCTATGTTCGTGCCAAGGGTCTGAAAACATCACATACTGGGCCTGTACATACAACAGATTAACATGTATCCAGTCTAGAATGCCAAAGTTCGCATACTGAAATACTCGAGTTGTTGCTATGCATAGCACATTTATTCAAGCTGCCCCTCACCCATAGTTGTTGCCTAGTGAGCTCAATCCAAAAAAAAAAAAAGAAAAGAAAAAAAGATTTATTTGGCAATTAACTAGAATAAGTGGGCTGCTTCTCGAGAATATTTGCACCATTTTGTTTAATTGGTAGGTATGCAAATTCACTGAAAGGAAAATATCAATTAACTCGTTAAATTGTGTACGTATGACCAGCAGTCTTGCATCTGTTTTTTTTTTGTTTTTTTTTCGTGCTTTTCTTTTTTTTTTTCTCTGTGCAGTGATCACACAATGAAGACACTCTCTTTTGATACTTCTTGTCTGTTGCACCATTAACCTCTTCTCTGCTTTGAAGATAGACAGGTTAAAGATAGCATATCTAGGGGAGGGAACTAGCTCTGTGTAGACTTCATGACATCAACTGCTAAGTGATTGGTTTTTCTCTAGCCTAAAACGGACTGGCGTGCAGCAGAGCTGGCTGGTGTGAAGTCTGACAGGCTTCCTTTATATTTCTCGGCACATTCTCTTTTATTCCTCCCTCTCTCGCATCAATATTTAATCTCCTTGTAAGAGCTATGAGATAATGCAATGTGCAGATTCAGAGAAGGTGCAGTGAGGGGGAGACGTGCTGCTGCATGCTGCTGCTACTGCTGCTGGTGATTTTGACTGGACACGGCGAGCTGGGAAGAAGCTGCCGGGAGACCAGGTGTATGCAGCTCTCCAAAGCCAATACTTAAAGCATGTCCTCCCTGGCCACCACCACCTCCTTCCTGGGAAGGGCAGCTGGGGAGGAGGACACAGGAGGATGAGGAGAGAGAGTCGGCCGGAGCACAGGACGAGGAGGAAGAGGAGAAGGAGAGGAGGAGGGGGTGGTGGAGGAGAGGCCAGCACAGAGGATGAAGTGGGGTGTCCGCGGAGCTTGCGCCGCCCTCTCCAGCTGCTTCTTGCTTGCCTGCGCCCTGAGCGCAGCTGCGGTGGGCCTCAAGTGCTACTCATTGGGTTCTGAGTTGAAGGGTGAGCCATTCCGCCTGGGTACGGCTGCTGGCGCCTTTTACTCTGGGGTGCTGCTTACTGCTGGTCTTTCCCTTCTGGGCTTTGCTCTGCTTTGCTGCCAGGAGGATGCTGCTGGGGAAGCCAAACCTGGAAGCCAGAACTTTCTCCTGTTTGGAGTGCTGGTTTTCATGTTGGGGGTACTAAGCGCCTTTGCGGGTGCTGTTATAGACGGGGATACTGTATCACTTGTAGAGAGGAAATATTCACACTACTGCTTACAGCAGCCACTTCCCAGTGGAGGTAGCAGTGTCACCAAATGTCAAAAGTTAAAGGATTACCAGCGTGGTTTAGTGATCTCCACTATTTTTAACTCACTGGAGTGCCTGCTAGGAATGATAAACCTTCTGCTGGTAAAAAACTACAAGTCCTCGCAGCAACGCCGCAGAAGAAGGAGGAGATGTGGGAGCAGGAGGCTTCAGAGTCAAAGCAGAGGCTCCATCTTCTCTAATGAAGAACATGATTTTTCCCCTGGGGATTTTCCCTTCCAGTCAGTCTCCTACATCAATGTTGGGGTGTTCCATCTATTTGATGAGGCAGGGGTGGAGGTACATTGTGGGGGGCATCCATCATTGGAGTTGCCAGGGTACTCCCCCATGGACCCCGATTTAAACCCATCCTACCCTTACAGCTACCCTTTGCCCAATGAGCAACCCCCTCCTTACGATGAGATATACCCTGCTCATGAAAACTGCAGCAACAGCAGCACCACAACCACCTAACAGCAGTCAGACTGATGTAGAGGGACTCTCCTGCTCCATGATCTGCACTGACAATCATAATGCCTGCATATAGGACAGGGGCATGCCACATAAAGGCAATTTTCACAATGTTACTACATGGATGTGTTGAGACAGTGCTCATAAGCAATGTAAGTTCTAGGGTGAAAGGTCAAATGTTTTGATGTGTGTGCGTGTGCCTGTGTACCTGTGTGCCTGGTCCCACAAAATGCACTGTAATCACTTAACATTCATTTCACCCATGTGGAAATGATGGAATAAGTTAGGAATTATCAGTATTCCCCTTTTTCTTTACATATATATTTTTTGTTATACCAGTGTAAATCAAAATTTTGGTGTTCATTATTGCCATGGTTACGGTGTCTAGCTACAAAATGATTATGTCAGTATAAATAGGATTATTATTTTTTTCACATCTGATGATGAGATTACTCATCTTTATCAAATCTCTAGATTTTATCGGTAAATGCTTTCGGTAATGTCAAACCTCCTACCATTTTTTCTTTCCTTATAAATGAATCATCAACTAATGGTTTTCTATCCCAAGAAAGCTACCTGACTGCCACAATCATGATTAATATGCAAAGAATGAAAAAAGGTTAAAAAAAAATGCAAAAATCCTTCCTTGGCTCTTATCTATAATATTTGTACCAAACAAGTGAGATTTTCATTTCACTTTAACCCTTTTTATTTTCAGAGGGTCAACTCTTTTGCCAGCAGAGTTAATATAGTCTTTGACATTTGCAGGTAAGGGAGAGACCTTACGTTTACATTTTTGGATATGTTAATAAAGATTTTTTTTAAAGTGAGAGAACATTCTATTGTATTTAACCATTCAAATACCTGATGAGTAAGCAGCCCCTAAGTGATGTGCTCTGCTCAGTTAATGTTTATGATATAAAAACCAAAAGTGGAATCTGAATGTTAAAATGCATTGTTTGGTTTCCCTTTGTGCCTGGTTTTTACTGTAAAAACGTGGTCACATGCAATTAGAAAAAAAAATCAAAAAAAATCTGTGATTTAAAGCACTACAATAACCCCCATTTAACATTATCAGATACTAATAAGATTACATTACAGACCAAAAGGCCAGTAAATAAAGCACTTTATCAGTTATGTGAATATTACTTTTGTAATAAAAAAAAAAGATGAATGAAATATTTTTAATGCCATTTAAAGAGTAAAAGAACAATTTATTTAGACATTTCTTCTGAGATGTAGCAAATTGTTAATATTATGTTCTTGGTTTTATGCAAATTCATTCAATCTGCACTTGTGCGTATTATTTAGAAAATGAATGTAAATTTCATAATATTGCATGAATTCATATGCTCAATGTATATCACATTCCCATTTTTATTAGTAACTTTGATTAATGTCTGTCAGATCCTTATGTCTGTGTTGCATGCTTTAGTTACTTAATAGAAATTACAATTCTGACCATCTTTGATATTTTTATTTGAATAATATAAGCATTGGGTATTATACAATGCCATTTTTTTTACTATTCATTTTGATGCTTTATAATGTATGTCAGGTAATTTAATCAAATTAAAATGGGGATTTTAATTAAATATATATTTTAAGTAGGTTACCATAAGTTAAGATGTATAGATTTATATTTCTATAGAGTATATGGCCACAGACCTTTTACGTGAGTATATACTGCTCTAATCATTAAGGCTGCTCTAATCAATCAGACTTGCTCCATCCAACCCACTACTGAATGAAGAATGCTTTATGGCTGTTTAAACTACTGACCCCTGTCACACATCTAAGATTATTACATTATAGGAAGGAAGTGGCTTACACATTCATAAAGTATAGATCAATTCTGGAAAAGCATAGAAAATGGAAGGGCCATTTACACAAAGAAACAATTTAATCTATTAAATAAAAAGTTGTTGTAGTGAGAAATGACTTGCAAAATAGTAAAAAGTAAGAATAGTTTATATTAGTGATTTTTTTTCTAAATTATATTTGTTCTCTTTGTTTAGTTAACAAAAATATATACTTTTCAATAATTACCTAAAGAAAATAGTCACTCAAAAAATAAAGGAGCAGATATGTTTATTTCAACCTAATAAATTATATTTTATTATTCAAAGTACAATTTACCTTGAAAGCATAGCAATGAGAAATGCTAAGCTACTTAAGTTGAAAACTGCATATCATTATCACTGGAATTAGCATTTATAGTAACACTTTCGCAGTGATATTATCAGTAGTAGGAGAATCCTCTATGTGGAATGTATTATGATATCATCGTTTATAGATGTAATAGCTCTTAAAGGAAAACTCCAGACCCCTAAACCACTTTAGCTTGCCAAAGGGCTTTGGGTGTGAACTCTGCATCCTCTTTTTTTCAGTTTACAAAAAGTGCAGATTTCAATAGAAATTGACAGTTTTAGAATTTGACCTTGTCACACCACCCTAGCTGTCAATCGGTCAATGGGTCATGTTACTTCCTGGTTTGGTTAGCTCAGTGAAACTAAACTCAAGAGGCAGCAATTGCCCAGAGAACCTGCCTTGCAAAGACTTCTCATTGAGCTGCATTGGGAAGACTGATTGGACAGCCACAGAAAATCTGGGTTAAAAGGGGAGTGCTTGCAAAGGCTTCGGGCAAGAGATCTGCAGGTTTTGCAAGCTATATTCAAATATACCCCCAATTGAAAAAAAAATGCATAATTACATACATACACGTTTTCATTAAGAGTATATTTACTAAGCATTATATTTATTTTTAGGATTTGGGCAGTGGTCTTTAACAAAGAAATTGCTAGGACACTTTAAAGCATTGCACATTTAATAAACCCCTCCTCTCCCATGCAAGATTCACCAATTATAAGACATTTTATTAGGGAGTGCATGCATTTAACCAATGGGACTGGGCGAGTTCTAAGCACAAGCTCTAAAGCCAGCAAGTGTCCAAGTATGCTTAAATAAACCTTATATGAATAATAAAATAGGACAACCTTATTTTAAAGGCAAAGTTGCAGCATGTATTTACACATGATTGTTCTTAGAAAAATAAAAGTCGAACTGACTAGCATATTTAATGGTTGACCATAAAGCTAATTTTATTACGAAAGTATGGCATCAATGCTATTTTTTTTAGGTTACCTAGAAAGGTGAAATAGTTGTTTAAGTGGTATATTCTTTACTATCACTTTGGAATACAATATAATAGGTTTTTATTTTTAACAAGGCCCACACTTATTTATTTGCCATCCTGGACTAGCTGTTCATTAAATTGTGAGGTTACCAAACTGTTTTAATTTGGATTTTATATATATATTTTTATATGCATTGTAGCATTTAAAAACATATATTCAACAAAACATTGGGTCGGGGGGGGGGTGGGGACTATTTTGCTTAAAAAATACTTTAAAAACATTTTTTTTTGTCACAAATCTTTCCAGGCTCCCTAGCCAATCCTGATCTCTACAATCTACAAGCACACATGACTTTCCTTGAGGAAAATGGTAGCCATTCAAGGTAGTCACTCATAGCTGAACTGCGCATGTGTGAGTGGCTCATATTGATTTCAAGGAAACATCATCCAGGCACAGTAATAGAAAAACAGCTGTATGCTCACTACAGCCTTTGTGACAAAATTAAAGTAATATTAAAAAATAGAAGATGAATAAAGGGTAAAGCAAATATGTTTTAATCTATTTTATAATTAGGCAAATAAAACATGCCGTCTGTGAATATCTATTCTAAAGATGTCTAGTAAATATGGTGTTTGCCCCTATAAACATCTTGCAATGGATCTATATATCAGTGAGGAAAGGAAATCAATGAAAATAAAGTAAGAAACGGTTATTTTTACATTTAAAAATTAAACTAGGTTTATATTACATTTTAAATGCTTGTATAGTGTTTAGATTCCATATTCATTACAGTACCTATAAAAAACTGTTTAACTGTTTTAACAAATATTATACCATAGACAGGTTCTATGTTCCTTGCATAAATGTAACACTATTATTTTAGCGACAGGTTCACTTGAAATATACGGAGCTTCAGAATATCTAGACATATTAACCTGTAACAGAATGGAACTCTACCAAGACATCTTGTAGTATGTCCCCTTTCCATCGTTAAATCTGAAGTAGGGAATAAAAATCTTGGTTACTCATTAAAAAAAATTTAAAATGAGTCACAGCTAGAATTTTAGCAAGAAAGATCAACAGATATAGGAAATATGCATTTTTATTCGCTTTTGCCTCAGGGGTATCTGAGAAGGGATGAATTAGATGGACTTTTTATATTCTTACTGACTATGTAACTATAAAATGCCAGAACGTACTGTACTAGAATTTTTAAAAGAGTATTCATAGAGTGAAATGTGTTAATCATAAATGACTGAATTGAAAATGCTTTGATCCTAAATTAGATTGTACTACGTAAGCCCAAGATATGTCTTAAAATTCCTACCAATTCAATCAAAACCGTTTAAAATGAAAAACATAATGATAAAAGCTAAAAATGTAAAAATAAAGAATGTTCCATAATCATTTATACACTAGAGTCTGAAAGTAATTATTATACTTAAAGTGGCAATACAGAAACAATTTCAATATATATTCACATGGGTAATTGTGTTTGGTCCAATTTGTTGACACTTTTTGTCCTACCAGCTCTCAAGGCAAACACACAAGCGGGGCCAACTTCAGATATCATTCAGGTATCATAGGCCAATGCCCTTGGTATACCTTTGGTGAGGAGTGGTGGCATATCGAACTTACCCATGTTCATGACAATACTGTGAACTGGCAAAGGAAAGGATGTGGAAGTATCTGCCTGAAGATGTGGTTTTATCAGAGTCTATACAGATGTTTAAAGGGACACTGTAGTCACTATAACCATTTCGTCTCTGTGGATTGGTTATAGTGCCTGGAGTGTCCTGGCACTGTCCCTCCATTCAGTGTTGCACCATGTTTGTGCAGTATGCCACAAAATAAGTCCCTGGCTACCCACAGTCTGGCCTCTTCAGTATGTGTAGCTAAGGCAGATATTACACACTTCCTTGTTGTCATTCCTATTCATACCGTCAGTTGGGGCTCTGACAGGCTAAAAGCGGTCAGCTGACACTCTCAGCCAATCACAGCTGCCCATTGCCTCTCAGGCTAATACTTCCTTATTAGCCAAAGCAGAACATAAAGGATGGACAGCCGGGGTCTCTTGTTTAGCATTAAAACATTACAACATTAAAAACTGTTTAATGCTGAAAGAAATGATGGTACCAGGGGACTCCAGACACTATAACCAGTTTAATGAGATGAAGCAGATACAGTGCCTAGGGTGTCCCTTTAAACAGCAATTGGATAAATACTTGTAAAAACATAATATACAGGGATATGTTTTAATTAGTGGGGTAATAGCTGCTTGATCCAAGGAGACATCTGACTGCCACTCTGGGGTCAAAAGGGAATTTCTTCCTAGTTTGTTGGAAAATTGGAAGCGCTTCTGACTGGGGTTTTTGCCTTCTTTTGGATTAACAAAAACCATATGTGAGAAAGGCTGAACTTGATGGACAAAAGTCTCTTTTAAGCTATGTAACTGTACTGTAAACAGAGTCTGACTCTGTTTTTATAGGAGGGTTTCACCAGTTATGCAAATCCATGCATATGTATATACAAGGTGTACTTGTCAATTTACAGTTTACTTTGTGGTGGAGTGTGTGTTCAGAAACTGCAATAGTTGAACAGGCATTTAGACAGTAGCACACAGATACAGAAGGGATGTATTATTATATTTCTGTGTGAATAAAGACATAGTCTTTAGGAGTTATTAACATCATTGATATCCTGATAATCATGGTAAATGGATTTTGTTCATGTTATCATTGAAGTGCAGGTGAAGCTTCATATAAACATGACTTAACTCAACAGCAGTGATTGTGACTATGATCTAAAGAAGAGGTCAGCAAATGGTAGGTCCCCAGATGTTTTCGAACTGCAACTTCCGTGATGCTGTGTCATTCTAAATGGTGGCAAAACATCATGGCAGTTTAATTCGATAACATCTAGGGATCAACCTTTTTCCCAATCCTGCTGTAAATTTTATTTTTTTCCTGTACATGCCTAACGCTGCCTCACCGTGATGTTAATTTTTCCGAGATCTGGGGAATACAAGCAAAATAACTGTATTCAGAAACAAATAATATCGCTGCCATAGATAGTAAAGGTTTCTGTTCAGGTTGCTTTTCATACACTACATAGAAATGCGCACACTTTGGACATCAATAAAAAACCAATTAGTCATAATTACAATCCATTCCTATTGTAGGATACTAGTATGTATGGTTGTTTGGGGGCACGGAAAGGTGAGTTCTACTTACCTCCACCCAGTGGCTAGAAGTGTCAAGCGTAGGAAAAATACATAAAACAAAGTAGTCCCTACTTTGTCTTATGTTTTAGTTGGAAATGGATGAAAAAAATTTAAAAAGAGAAAGTCAGCATAGGAAATAGGAAGCAATTGGGAAAAGGCAAGTACTGTGTGATAGTGCCACTTTAAATATCAGTCAAATCCTTCAAAGGAGCATGTGGTCTGCACCAGCAGCTGGTGCATATCACTTTAATTGCTCCCTCCATGACCACAGCAATCAGTTTTCATGACCATGCTCTGCTCATTCACCGAGCGCCAGACACTTTGAATTTCTGTTCATTCACAGTTTAGTGAATAACCCTGAGGGAGTATCAGTGTAGATTTCTCAGAATGTAATAATTCAAAAAGTATATTGTCATCACAGCCCCATTTATAATGGACTGCAAAATACAGCTGTATATACCACACAATAAATTGGTTTCTTTGGGTGAAATCCCTGTCTGTCATTGCCTCTAGGCATGCTGTGGACTGTTGGGCTGATTGAATTAGATGGGTGTTCCATAGAATCATCAATACATATAACCCTTCTCTTAAATCTCCCTAAAACGAATGCCGTATAGCCTAATGTAAACGCCTAACCCCAATTATTCCTCTTACACTAATACTTAGTCCCCCTTACCCTACATGCCCCTATCATGAAAGGAGCATTTAAAGCAGCTACAATCATTTCAGTGCTGTTCAAAATATTCTAGACTTTTTAAATAACACAGCATTTGACATTTTAAATGCATAGTAAAAACTTGTTCTAGATGCTGACAGGCAAAGCTAACTGCTTTCATTAGAATTCACTGGCAGGAGTAAAATTTAGAAGCGCCCAGATATTGTATGATAAATATAGTTGTTTGGATAACAGTTTGTAATGAGGTGTATTATCTAGAGGTCTACTCACTAAAAAGTGATTTATGACAGTCTGTCAACTGACTTGTTGAATTTTTCCTAAAGTATTTAAGATGGAGAGATTTAAAAAAAAAAAGAGATTGCGTTGGAGTGTTTTTTTATCTGCTGTGTGGTCAATAGTTTGCAAGTAATTAGCCAACTTATCAGTTAGTGAATGGGACCTCAAGTGCTGTCTCTCAGATTTTATCTGTGAAGTTCATCACAGATAACAGATTCATTTTTTATAATTGACTTAATTGATAATTGATAATTGACACATCCAATACATTTCCATTTACTCACTACACATATGAGCCAGGGCTCTAAATGGCCACTACAGCATGTAGGAATACACATCTGTTAAATACAGATTGTAAACATTGTTTACATTGTTATTACACAATTGTGCATGTCACCGTGTATCAGAATATATTTTAAACCAAATTTGCATGGTAACTTTAAAACACCATTTGACGTTTTACCCTTGGCACTGTGATGCAAAGGGATAGCGAACATTGAGTCTGGCATATCAGACAAGTACTCATGGGCCTGATAGTGGGTGTACCCTGAAATATTTTAAAATTGTGCAGAATTGTCGGGGGGAGGGCAAATGAATGAAGCACGATAATGTACCTTGGATAGTCGAGCCACATGAAGCGAGTGACTGAGAGCTGTTTTAGCCCTATGGATGTTCCCACAAATTTAGCCTTCTTGTCATATAGCTATAATTCTATTTTACTACTTTTATTTTGCTGAAATCTAATAGTACCAATGTTAGTTTGTTCATTTTCACTTGAGAATTATGGACATTAGCAAGCTCTAAAGAAACAGGATACAAAAAACATCACTCCCTCTCATCTAGACAGACTTGAAAGCAGACTTTGAATACTTATAAGCCATAAATCAATGTAGCTGTTTTCACCTTTGGTTTTCCTAACAGGAATGTGCAGTACCCTGTAAGCCCCACTGCATCCTGCATTGCTCTACTTACAGTGCCTTGCAAAATTATTTAACCCCCTTGGCATTGTTCGTGTTTTGTTGCCTCACAACCTGGAATTAACATGCATTGTTTGAGGATTTGTATCATTTCATTTACAGAACATGCCCACAAATTTGAAGATTTTCTTTTTTTTTTATTGTGAAGCAAACAGCAAATAGCACAAAATAGCAGAAAAAGTAAATGTGCATAACTATTCACCCCCCTAAAGTCAATACTTTGTAGAGCCACCTTTTGTGGCAATCACAGCTCCAAGTCGCTTTGGATAAGTCTCTATCAGCTTGCCACATCTTACCACTGGGGTTTTTGCCCATTCCTCCTTCTTCAAGTTGGATGGTTTGCACTTGTGAACATCAATCTTTAAGTCTTACCACAGATTTTCTATTCGATTGAGGTCTGGGTTTTGACTAGGCCATTCCAACACATTTACATGTTTCCTCTTAAACCACTCAAGTGTTGCTTTAGCAGTGTGTTTTGGGTCATTGTCCTGCTGGAAGGTGAACCTCCGTCCTTGCTCAAGAATATCCCTATATTTAGCACCATCCATCTTTCCCTCAACCCTGACCAGTTTCCCAGTCCCAGCTGCTGAAAAACAACCCACAGCATGATGCTGCCACCACCATGTTTCACTGTGGGGATGGTGTTCTTTGGGTGATGTGATGGGTTTGGTTTGCCCAAGACATAGCATTTTCTTTGATGGCTGAAAAGTAAATTTTAGTCTCATCAGACCAGAGCACCTTCCTCCATACATTTTGGGAGTCTGCCACATGCCCTTTCGCAAACTCAAAACATGCCATTTAGTTTTTTGCTGAAAGTAATGGCTTTCTTCTGGCCACTCTGCCATAAAGCCCAACTCTATGGAACGTACGGCTTATTGTCGTCCTATGTACAGATACTCCAGTCTCTGCTGTGGAACTCTACAGCTCCTCCAGGGTTACCTTAGGTCTCTGTGCTGCCTCTCTGATTAATGCCCTCCTTGCCCGGTCCGTGAATTTTGGTGGGCTGCCGTCTCTTGGCAGGTTTGCTGTTGTGCTATGTTCTCTCCATTTGGTTATGATAGATTTGATGGTGCTCCTGGGGATCATCAAAGATTTGGATATTTTTTTTATAACCTAACCCTGACTTGTACTTCTCAACAACATTGTCCCTTACTTGTTTGGAGTGTTCCTTGGTCTTCATGGCAGTGTTTGGTTAGTGGTGCCTCTTGCTTAGGTGTTGCAGCCTCTGGGGCATTTCAAAAAAGGTGTGTATATGTAATGAAGGATCATGTGACACTTAAATTGCACACAGGTGGACATCATTTCACTAATTATGTGACTTCTGAAGGTAATTGGTTGCACCAGAGCTTCATAACAAAGGGGGTAAATACATACGCACATGCCAATTTTCTATTTTCTATTTCTAAAAAATAGTTTTATGTATATATTTTTCTCATTTAACTTCACCAACTTAGACTATTGTGTTCTGATCCATCCCATAAAATTCAGATTAATAAACCATTGAACCTAAGGCTGTAATGTAACAAAATAGGTAAAAAGTCAAGGGGGGTGAATACTTTTGCAAGGCACTGTATGGCTACTCTAGTCATTATAAATTAAAATCATTAGAATGTTACTATTGTAAACATGTTGGTTATTTCTATGTTGGTGTGAAAATGATTGAGCATACCATGGCAACACAGCAGTTTTGCACAGAAGCAGCTGCAGACTTGTCATGCATAACAAGCAATACAATTTTACTTAAAGTATTAAGACATTCACATGATTTTTCATCAAACTAGGAATTATAAGGACTTGGCCGTGGAATTGAAAATTTTAGGTAGTAGTGGAACTAGTTTATTTCTCTTCATCTATGATTCCACTTCAGCTGATTTAGACATAATTTACAATTCCAAACTTTATGGTTAAATTTATCATCAAAATGGGACAGACCATGAAATTTCACACATTAGGACAATTTTGGGAATTACAAAATATCCTATTTTTTTAATGGACTATTCTGATCTTAAAATGTTTAATTTCCTGCTCTATACCCAATTGCTGGATTGGAGGGGGGAAAAACTGTAAATTAACGTTATTACAATAACTGTCAATGCACTCGGCAATGATGTACTTATCAAGATAGATATTTTTTTCTTTATTCTAAACTGACATTGTATGACTAATTTCTTTATATTGTATAGTTAAAAAAAATACATTAAATCCACTTTCTCAGTTTACACTTTTGTGATTTATGTTTCATAATGCAATATTAACAAGATAGGCAATTAGACAAACTTTAAAATGATTTGTTTGCAGCATATATATATATATATATATATATATATAGTGTTGCAGATAATGGCTGAAAATCTTGACAGATGTGTTCATAAGTATAAATAGTTGTTGCATGTCAGACCATTACAAATGCCTTTTGATGCCGTTTGTTGTCGTCTTTCAGAATTCAGGTTCAAAAGATATCATTGCTGTGCAACAGCCAGCTGATCACATGAATTTTAGCGAATGTCAAATATCTCCTCGTTAGCTCTATTCCCATTATCCTACTATCTCTAGAGTGTTTGGTTATCTCACCCGTCTCCCAGGCCTTACTTTGTGCATCTTTTTTTCTCATTCTTGAATTCATCTCATACATGCCCTTACCAGCTTCTGTTCTGCTGCTTTATGTATAGACCCTTGTTTTCACTATAGTCCCTTCATTTCTGATATCTTCACACTTTTGAACTGACCAAATAGATACACTTTTATTATGTTTGGTGTAGCTTGTGGTATGGCCCAAGGCCAATTTGAAACACTTCAGGTCATCAACTGATAATTATTTATGCATCTGAAAATGTAATTTAGAACTAATTTCGTTATACATTTAGTGTGATTTAAAGAATTACTCCAAGCACCATAACCATTTCATTTATGTGAAGTGGTCATGGTGCCCGAAGTGTATATCTACAGCATATACCTATGAAACACTGTGCATACATAGATTAACACCTTAGCTGCCAGACTATTACTTATTTCCCACAACCTGTTCACAGATCATCCAGTCCACTGGTTATATCTGGATCTGGTAACATTCACTGCACATGTTCAAAAACTTGCATTAAGGAATTCTGTAATTGAAAGTTGGAAATGAAAAATATGTTCAGAGCAATTGTCACATTACCAAGACAATTCAATCAAAACCAACACCATATCAAATGGGGCAAAACCACTCGGTGCTGTACAAGACCATTCAAAATGCAAAATCCAGATATTGTTGATGCTATTTAACAATGTACAGATTTTGCTATTCATGCTCCGAACGAGCGCCATGGCCTAAATGGGAACCTAAATGTTTCATATGCAGGTCTGGATGCTTTAAAATTGGATTTGGATTTTGAAAAAATCTGAGCTATTTGCTAGCCAGCAGTGGGCTAATAGCTAAAACCCTGTCTGATTTAACCAAGTGGCGACTGGCCAGCACTTGCTAGCCAACCACCATATTAATACATTTTAAAATAAATTAAAGGAATATGTGTCAATAAGATCCCCATATTACTATAAGGGAGGTTTTAAACCTCCATACGCTGCCTACTTCCAACGAGGCAATCGGGGCATATTTACTTAATATTTAAAACCTGGCAGCCATTGAGCATATGGTGGGGGACTTTAAAAAATAGGGATGTAGACAGATAACTATTTAGCCCCCTGGCCAACCATGGTCTGTGGGTGTGGGCTATTAAATCTGTGGTGAGTGGGTGGAGACTGCTTACTAAACTAGAGGGACAATGTGTTCCTACCCCAGCCTCTCCCATTGGTAGCAGGTGGGGGTTACTATAATATAATGGAGATAACTAATGACACCACCAAAGCCCCCTCCCATTGCCTGTGGGAGTCCCCAAACATAATATTCAAGTGGGGGACCTGTTCCCCAAGGCCTCACCTATGGGCAGCAGGTGGTGGCTCTTATCATATGATACAAGGAGAGGGTTCTAGTGTCTTCCCACCAGTCCACACCCACTGGCGAGGGCTGGGGACTCTAAATAATTATATAGTGGTTGTGGACATTTCATTGTCTACCCACCTAAAATCTGGCATTGTCCAACACCACACCCCCGGCTAGTTGTGAGGGGATGTTTTCCTTGGCACCAAAAAAGGCCAGACTGAAATCCATAATATGCATCTATTAAAAATAAAAAATACAAAAAAACATTTTTTTAAAAACAATGAAAAAATCAAAAGACTTCACCCGGCAAGGGCTCTAAGTTCTGCAGGATAACAAGAGGCTTGGGGACCCTTAGCCAGTCAAGTGATGGGTGGGTGGACAAATGCACAATTTGGGGGGCAGGATAATGACATGTTCACACCTTTGTATAATCATTAGAACCCCCATCTACTACCCATGGGTGGAAGCTTTGGGTACACTAGGTTTCACCCCTTAAATATTTTAATTAGAGCCCTGTTTGCACCTCGTATAGGTGGGGCAATGGGTGGGAACATCCACTCATGGGCAGGTGGCTCTGCAAGCCAAATGGGAATTCTTAAAAAATTCCTTCTTAAAATACACTAAGCATGTGCAAAACCTGCTGAAGCAGGGCAGATTTCAAACCAGACCCATTTTTTTACATGCCTAGATGCTCTCAATGAATGTTTTCCCAAACAGCTGCCATTGAGGGGCCCAGCAGAACGGAAACATATAACATATAATTTGCAAACATGCATACTCTCCTTTTCATTGTTACTCTCTCCTTAGGTATCACGGCAATTTCTGCTAATCCTGTCGAACTGACCAAATTCGTCTTTGGTTTATATGAGAATTTCCATTCAGGTCCATTCGGCCACTTACATTGGATTATGTTCATCGTGAATCATATGCTGGTGTTGCAAATAATGAACAATAACATAGTCAAACTGATACAAAAAACTCTAAATAAACCATTTATGATATCGTGCAGCAAGATGTTTGTCAATGATGCCTTGTTACGCTATGTATTAATCAATTGTTTAAATGGTTTTATTATACAGTATTATCTGTGAAGAATGCAATCTTGTATAATATAAGTATGAAAATATGTAGGGAGAATCACCTAAAAAACATGTAACAAACACGAAACTTTTCATTGAGGTCCTTCCATGTACATATAAATATTTATTTGATCACAAACTAGTATTATTTTGGAACAAAATAATGAATATGAGTACTCTGAGACCTGGCAAAAGCTTAGAGAAACTCAGTAGTCTGCCCTTAGGTAAAACACTACTCAGGTCTCAAACTAGTTTTCGCTCACTTGTGCCATTACTTAATAATTTATTTAACCAATCATTGTTAACAGGAGTAGTCCCAGAAGATTGGAAGTTAGCGAATGTTGTGCCCATTCACAAGAAAGGTAATAGGGAGGAGTCAGGCAACTATAGGCCAGTAAGCCTTACTTCAGTAGTGGGGAAAGTGATGGAAACCATGTTAAAGAATAGGATTGTTGAACATCTAAAAACACATGGATTTCAAGATCAGAGACAACATGGGTTTACTTCAGGGAGATCATGCCAAACGAATCTTATTGATTTGATTGGGTAACTAAAATTATAGATCAGGGTGGTGCAGTAGACATTGCTTACCTAGATTTCAGTAAGGCTTTTGACACTGTTGCACATAGAAGGCTTATCAATAAACTGCAATCTTTAAGTTTGGATTCAAATATTGTTGAATGGGTAAGGCAGTGGCTGAGTGACAGGCAACAGAGGGTTGTAGTTAATGGAATATATTCGAAGCTTGGACTTGTCACCAGTGGGGTACCTCAGGGATCTGTATTTGGACCCATTCTCTTTAATATTTTTATTAGTGATATTGCAGAAGGTCTTGATGGTAAGGTATGTCTTTTTGCTGATGATACTAAGATATGTAACAGGGTTGATGTTCCAGGAGGGATAAGCCAAATGGCAAATGATTTAGGTAAACTAGAAAAATGGTCAGAATTGTGGCAACTGACATTTAATGTGGATAAGTGCAAGATAATGCATCTTGGACGTAAAAACCCAAGGGCAGAGTACAGAATATTTGATAGAGTCCTAACCTCAACATATGAGGAAAGGGATTTAGGGGTGATTATTTCTGATGACTTAAAGGTAGGCAGACAATGTAATAGAGCAGCAGGAAATGCTAGCAGAATGCTTGGTTGTATAGGGAGAGGTATTAGCAGTAGAAAGAGGGAAGTGCTCATGCCATTGCACAGAACACTGGTGAGACCTCACTTGGAGTATTGTACACAGTACTGGAGACCGTATCTTCAGAAGGATATTGATACCTTAGAGAGGGTTCAGAGAAGGGCTACTAAACTGGTTCATGGATTGCGGGATAAAACTTACCAGGAAAGGTTAAAGGATCTTAACATGTATAGCTTGGAGGAAAGACGAGACAGGGGGGATATGATAGAAACATTTAAATATATAAAGGGAATCAACACAGTAAAGGAGGAGACTATATTTAAAAGAAGAAAAACTACCACAACAAGAGGACATAGTCTTAAATTAGAGGGACAAAGGTTTAAAAATAATATCAGGAAGTATTACTTTACTGAGAGGGTAGTGGATGCATGGAATAGCCTTCCAGCTGAAGTGGTAGAGGTTAACACAGTAAAGGAGTTTAAGCATGCGTGGGATAGGCATAAGGCTATCCTAACTATAAGATAAGACTAGGGACTAATGAAAGTATTTAGAAAATTGGGCAGACTAGATGGGCCGAATGGTTCTTATCTGCCGTCACATTCTATGTTTCTATGTTTCTATTACAGAGTGATCCTACACCACTTGCATATAAGGGCAGTCCAGAACTGAAATGCTAGCAAGTTCTCTCAGCTTGAGTGACAACAATCCCGGGCTATCATTAGTATAATTTTGGGACAGTGACACCTGCACACTAAATAATATGTGCTTTCTACTTTCAAGTAGGTCAAAACGTACTTATTGGAAATTCTAAAGTGGACAGCCTGTAGAAGTGCTTGTTGTCTATCTACAGTTGTAGAAATTGTTAAATTGTCTATGCCATGCAGTCCTTAGCTATTCAGGATCCTACACGTACATACTGTAAGTAGGCTATCAGATTTTTGTGTTGCTATAACATAATGTTAATCAGGTAATTGTTTCAATAACTCAAGTTACAAATGTGTCTCTTATTAAAATGTTGCAGAATCCACAGATGGTGAAAATTAATCTACCTTGTGTTCCAGATAAATATATTCCCTTGGTGGGGAAAAGGCAGACTAGTCTGTTGCAACTTATTGATTGTTTAATCGTGCATTTATTGTAGAAGATAAAATTTAACAGTCCGGTGAAAATAACTAAATGTGATGAAAGAAATTCAGACATTTCCCAAATTTTATGTTTTACGCTGAGATAATCTCTTTAATTATAAACCTAACTTTGTGCAAACAACTTGAAATATGTGAACCCTATTATACATAATATAGTTTTATAGAAAGTTACATAAACTACCAAAGATCTACTTTGAAATAATCAATAACAAAGAAACAATAAATATGAAGAGGAATGAAAAGGAATCTAAAGGCATTAACTATGAGATAAGCAACGTAAGGTTACTCTATGCACTATGACACCTTAGTTATTTTAAGTGGTAATGGTTCATGAAGTCTGCATATGTAGTGATTCGCTTTGAAACACTGCACATACCGAGCTAAAAGGGAAACTATAGTTGTTTTCCTGGCACTGAAGCTTCCTACAGTGCACCCCTTCCTTCCTGTGTTGCAGATGTGTCTAAAAAAGCACTTCTGTCACTTAACTGAGTCCAGCTCTGATGTCCCTCGGTGCTGGTTCAGACTCAGCTTCTGCTCCTCCACAAACATCAGATGGCGAGGGAGATCTAATGCGCATGCACGGCTGTGGCCGCACTCACATTAGGACTTACGGGGTTTCAAGTGACGCTGGGCATCCTTATGGAAAGCGTGAGGATGTCCTGCATCAGTTAGGTGATCAGAATTGCAATCACTGGCTGTGAGCTGTCAGATAATGCTCTCATCCAATGATTGGCAGCAAGATTAGAATCCAGATTCTAACAGATGCCGGATGCACATCACATCAAGTCAGAGGAGACCTTACATATCTAGGTCCAGGTAAGAGGGGAAACCATTGGAAAATGACACCATGTTACTTCTACTCTCTTAACCATTACAGAGGGCTATAGTGGTTTTGACTATTGGAGTAACCCTTTAACTGTCAAATTATGACTTGCACAGTGCATTTAGAAGCTTACTTTATTTTATAAAATTTCAAATGGCTGGAAACAAATAAAATGTAAATTTGTTGCAAAGCAATGTGAGCATCACACTTCTGGCACTGAAATGGTTAAAAACAAATAATTGTGTGTTACACAGTATACAAAAAAACTTCCAATCAAAAGATTAACACTATCCCTACTCTGTTACAATAACTAGATACAATAGATTGGAGAGAAAAAAAAAGTATTGAGGGTACAAGACAATACAACAAATGAACTGAACCTGGAGGCCTGGGATAGTTTGGTAGCATGCTACAACAAACACACAGTGTTGGAAATGAAGGACACACTATCAGCATACCATAAAATAGTAAGACATTTGAACTATAACACACAGGACATCCTGCTCATTTGAAATACTGGAAAGTAAGAGAAACAGTTCAGAAATCACCTCCAGGAGCAGACTGAGCATGCCCTGAGTACTCTTATATAGGTTATTTATCACAAAAGACCCAATTCTCCACTTATCCCAACAGCCATCATTCATTATTAATGAGTCAGTCTGTGCTGTGTAAGAAGAAGGGAAGTGGAAATTATAGTATTGCAGTACTGTATGGTATCTGCTGACATGTCATTTGTAAATAAACCCTCACCCCTCAGAGAAACAATATCAGTAGTTTACTACTTTACTACCTGCAATAGTTGTTGTTTTTTTTTTTATTATGACAATTACCTGGTTGGGGCTGCCCTAAATGCCTCTGTAGATATGTCAACACTGCCTATGTCTCTGTTCTGCAAGCTCTAATATCACCCAGTGTAAGTGAATGAGTAACATAACATATCAATTTCTAGAGTAGACTGAGGATGTGTAAAGTCTATTCTCACACAAACCATTTTAGACAACTCATTATGCTCTGACGTACCTTGCAGCAGTGTTTTCTGGCTACTTACCAGTTATCTGCTATCATAGTTAAAGGGTCACTGTAGTCACTATAAGCATTTCATCTCTTTGAATTGGTTATAGTGCCTGGAGTACCCTGGCACTGTCCCTCCATTCAGTGTTGCACCATGTTTGTGCAGTATGCCACAAAATAAGAGTCCCTGGCCACCCACAGTCCGGCCCCTTCAGTATGTGTAGCTAAGGCAGAGATTACACACTTCCTTGTCATACCCACTCATACCGTCAGTTGGAACTCTGACAGGCTAAAAGTAGTCAGCTGACACTCTCAGCCAATCACAGCTGCCCATTTCTGCTCAGGCTAATACTTCCTTATTAGCCAAAGCAGCACAGAGGGGATGGATTGCCGGGACTCTTGTTTAGCATTAAAACTTTAAAACTTTAAAAACTGTTTAATGCTGATAGAAAAGATGGGACCAGAAGACTCTATAACCAGTTTAATGACTGTTCATTTCATGTTGAACCATTTTAACAGTAAATAAGGATCTCTGGCTAGACAAAAAGTGGTGTACCTAGACAGCCCAGGATAGAAACTGAAAATTCATAAATAAATGTCAAAAATGACAGATAAATAGCTACCAAACAGAGTACTAAGTTAATAAAATTGAAAAAAAAAAATTTGAATTATAATCTAATGTGACAAAAATATATATATTGAACGTGCTTATGTATAGACACTGAATATATAATAGGTACTCAAAATCAGTACCCTGTTAAAAAGTACCCTATCGGTACTGAAACAAATAGCAAACAATCACTCCGAACTCAAGGATCCCTGGCCACCCACAGCCCAGCCTCTACTGGAGGTGTGCCTTAGTAAATGAGGAAAAACTTCCATCTAGCAATAAGCACTGTGATAGGCTGAAAGCAGTCAGCTGACAGTCTCAACCAATCACAGCCCAGGCTAATGCTTCCTCATTAGTTCTAGCAACATAGAGAGGATGGGCTGCTGGGTTTTGTTATTTAGCATTAAAACATTGAAAATGGTTTACCGCTGAATGGAAGGATGGAATCAGGGAGCTACATTCATAAAAAACACTTCAATGAGATGAAGTAGTTACAGTGCCTTAGGTGTCACTTTAAGCCCTTCCGTTTTCCCTATGAACAAACCACGAGTGTCAATTAAGCATTCTCATGGCTGTCTCAGTTTTACACCTTCCCCTTCCCCTAATCTAAGACGATGGCTACTTGCATTGGATACTGGTCAACCAAGGAACCTCTGGAGTTGTGTGTCAGGGTCTTACCTGAGGTGGGAGTTCGTCAGGCAGAGATTTGTGCTCACTCTTGCAAATAAACACAGATCAAGGTGACCAGATAAGAAGCCACCTGGCCTATGCATGGGGGCTGTGCAGGATCAAGCTCCAAGTCGCAGTACAGGCAAGGACACAAGCAGGAGGATTGTCAAGGAGAAGCCAAAGTCAGAGGTCAGGATAAACGAGGGTAAGCCAAGGTCAGAGGTCAGGATAAATGAAGCTAAATCAAGGTCAATCTGGAGAACAGGTTTTCAGGAGACAAAACAGGAACAATACACGATCACCAGAATCAAAGAACTGACAAAGTTCCCAGGGCAAGGCAGTGCTTAAATACTCAGATGATTAGCGATCTGCCTCAGGTGAAGCACAGGTATCAGCCACCGATGAAGGCCAGCACCCTAGTGTTGCAGACAAAGCTAGGAATAGCAAGGATAGAACTTATAAAAAAAAAAAAAAAAAGATTCTGCTGTGGCTTAGAGGCATATTAGCAGATGAAGGACCCGGGTTAAAATCCCCTGTTGGGCACTTCTGGAGCGACCACATCTGGCCGTCTGGATGTCACGATGAGAACTGTGACATTATGACAGCGATACATGTCATGCCTCTTAATTTTTGTAATTTAGCCTAAATCCTTAAAATCACCAGACATAGGCACTGTCCACAAAACTATTTCTATTCTAATTTTACTCTTTGTTAAAAGTGCCAAAATGTGTTATCTTTATCTTGTCAGAGAAAATGATAAATGATGAATCCCTCTGCATCATAGATTTATGCATTAAATCTCAGGCCATGAAAATAATTTATCTCTAGACAAAAGAATAACCAGAACCCTTTAATGGTAATAAAGGAGGCTCTTGTAGAAGCAATAAAAAAATCTTTATGAATATCTTAAGTGCCTCTCCACTAGTTAACCTCTTTCTATATACATAGTAATGGAAGAATATAAATAGTACACATTGATTTAACATATAACCTGTGTCAACAACTATGTGCTACACACCATATTAATCTAATGAGAGCTATCATAAGAAAAAACAAGTACCCTTGTAAATGTTATTCAGTCACATATTAATATAATGTATCATACCACATATTTATTTCAGCATCATAAATTATTTGATGTTATAAGGGCTTACAGGGACTATTACTATAACTACTTTTGGCTAAGTCATTCATTCATTTAGTATGCATAGACATAAATATTTAAATGCACCTATCCTATCACCAAGTAATGTATAAATGTACAACCTTTTAAATTATATCAATACAGGCTCTCTGGGGATTTTCAGTACTTGAATGAATCCAGTCCAAGCATAACAACTCCAATTCTTTTAAAAACCTGCCACAACATTACATTTGCAAACAGGAAACTATGATGTGAGCATCTCACACTTAATTTATGTGATGCATTTCATTATTATTATTTTTTGCGCTGATATTGTTTTCTTTTTGCAATCATTGTTTTCATTTGAACGCCATATAATAGTGGGGATGAAATTTCAAACACTTTACTTTGGCATGTATTGACTACCTTGTGATATTTTTTTATTTACTCTTTTGATTGTGTGCTTCACTTCCAGAGATGTGGTCCTGCTATGGGGACTAAATGTCCCCTTTCTTCAACATATCACGGAACAATAGGAAGAGTTCTTCATATTTGGAGAAGAATATACAAAACTTAAAATGTCAAAGCGGTTTTAAGAAATGTATTAATGACCTCAATCTGATTTGAATTAATAAATACTGTACATAAATATTAGGCAGTTTTGTCGAACTGTGATTGAAGTCTAATATCAACTCATTTTCTTAATTTCCAAAGGTTAATCAACTTGTATCCATACTAAATCTGAAACCATGAAGTAAAATCTTAATATTACACAAAGGCAATAAATATCCTATATACACATATACATTTACTTTGGACTATTATAGTCAACTCTCTGTGTTGAGATGAGGTCACATTTTGACAACGTTCTACACATCACTACATCTACACTATTACTCTAAAGCAAATAGCATGAATATTAAAAAAAAAAAAAAAGAGAGAGAAGACAGACTGTCAAGTGTAAGAAAAATATCTGGACTGCCAAACACAGACTCCATATTTTAAAGATTAAAAAGTCAGTATATTTACCAATTGTACTGTATATGCGAGCATCCATTAGATGGTGACCTGGCAAGTAACAAACATGAAAGGAATGGATCATACAAAAAGGTGGTCAAAAACAGGGGACAGAAACAGACAAAGGTAGAAAAAAACAGGAAGATAGAACAAAAACAGGGAAGACAGGTGTGTACTGACCTATTATTATTGCAATACTAGATTTCAGGTTCCAGATTGAGTTAATGGGCAAATGCCTGTCGAGCAGAATTTTTTGTAGATTGTCAGCCTGCAGGTAATCATTAAGGGTTAATAAGTATATAGGGGTGTATATAAAAAAATACCCCTCTCTGTCTCATTAGAGATATCTTTGCCAGAATCTCAAGGAAGCAGGCTGAAGGGTCAGTGTTAGGACCCGCTTAGAGGGGTCTGCCTTGACATTGGCAGGTGGGCATTCCCTCCAAAGGCCATTGAAGCAACTAAATGACCTCCATTTGTCTAAATATACGTAGGGATTAAGGAGAGAGCGCAGGTAACTTTTTGTTTTCTTAGGTAATCATAAGAGATGCACACAGCAGACATAGACCAGTTGGAACGTTCAAGGGAACTATTCAACTAGCACAGCAACACTAAGCAATTCTAATTGTGTTTTATTAGGACATTATATCATTCTATTGTATAACTTTATTTAATTTATTTAATTTTGGGTTTCCTTTTTGCTAGTTTTTGCAAATCTCCCCATCACATCTCAATAAATATATTACAAATTCACTTTATTGTCCCGCCATATAAGTTGTTCTATTGTTCAGATGTTCAGAATACATTTCTAAACGGATGGCCACCTCTGCCCCATGAAGTATGTATTTTTAGATACTAAATAGTTGCTTACTTGGTATATAAAAATATTATGAATTATTAAATTACTTTTGTGAGCCGTACAAGTAATAAAATTGGTTGCTAAATTTTGAAGGCAGGAGGTAACACTGTGTATGCTCAGATGGATTAGAAAAGTTGAAACCTTTTATGCTATTCGCTGGAGTTTATCACCGAGGTAGAAAATGAATCTCCATTAAATAAAGTGCTTTCTCTAGCTGTCTCTCCTCTTTCCACCTCAGTAAATCTCCTAGATATGATGGAAGTGACCTGGAATAACATCAGACATGTTTTAGGTGTATCTATAAGTAGGTTTATTGAATCACATCTTACATGTGCTGTCTTCTTAGCCATTCTCAAGAATAGATAGTTCAGATTTTATGTAAAGATTTGGTGGCCTTTGTTTCACCCTCCATTATGGAATTGTTACGTGAATGTTTTCTGTGGATCACTGAAGCCCAGGATTTCTCTGATTACACTCAGTCGCTGCACTTCATACTTGTGAAAAGGAGCATCTGGTATAAGAAACAGACAACTGTGAGTATTCAATCAACCAACAGGTCTTCCTGACACCATATGGACCGTTTTATTAACATATGTGTTTATTTACTTGACTCACCATAGCTGTTATCTTTATTAGCAATAGGCTAAATTTTCTTCTTCGAAGTTCAAAAAGTAGCTCCAAAACGGGAGTTACTGGCTATGTCAGAGAGAAATGGGCAGGCTATGTTAATCCTGATCAATTGTCTAATTTGGAAAGATAATAATTCCACTGTAAACATGATTAGATCTCATGGCTATAGTGACTAGTGAACTGATATCGTGGCTTAAATAGAAACATATAAATTCGCAAAACTAACTGTTAAATAAGCACCAATGAAGAAAACATCTGCCCACCTTAACCCTTTAAGGACTGAGCCAAATGTACATGTTTTGATCAAAATAAAACATAAACAAAACTGGGAATATGACTATATGTCTGTTCAACCGTAATTCACCTCTTTCATATTATGTGCGCCCACACTTATTATATATCATTTTATTCAGGAGAAATAGGGCTTTCATTTAACATCAAATATTTAGCTATGAAACAATTTAATATGAATAAAATATAAAAAAAAAATTAGAAATTAAGAAATTGTTTTATTTTTTTAGTTCTGCATGACATTTTAACTGCAAATGTCATAATACTGCAATAAAATACACATTTGTATTCAGCAATGTCTCACATGTAAAACAAAACCCCCTATGTACAGGTTTTATGGTGTTTTGGGAAGTTACAGGGTCAAATATGGCATGTTATATTTTTCAATTTTTTTCACATTGAAATTAACCAGATTGGTTACGTTGCCTTTGAGACCGTGTGGTAGCACAGTAATTAGAATTACCCCCATGATGGCATACCATTTGCAATAGTAGACAACCCAAGGTAGGGGTATGTCAAATCTTTTTTAGTAGCCACTTAGTCACAAACATTGGTCAAAGTTAGTGTTAATATTTGTTTGTGTGTTAAAAATGCAAAAAACTAATTTGAACGCCAATTTTGGCCAGTGTTTGTGACTAAGTGGCTACTAAAAAAGACTGGTCAAATCTTTTCTTTAAAAAAAATAAGTAAATGCCTGTCAGTGACATAGAGCATGCCGAGGATGAGTGGGAGCTGGGTGACCCCTAGTGGTGGTAATGATAGCAAACATGAATTGGACTAAGCCTCTGTTTGCCGCATGTTTTAAGAGACAGTAAACACCATAAGCAGAGGTTATGGTAAATGAAGTCTTTGGGAGCTGCCGCTATGTTTTTCTCAAACTGGCCACAAGGTTGGCCACAGTGCTGAGTACAAGAAAATGCAAAAGATTCACTTCCACATTATCAGTATAAATTCATACAAAAATGGATGGCAGTGAGTGACAGGTTGTGGTTTGGCCCAGTCTATGTTTTTAAAGTGTATAAAGATGTTTTAGCATGTGTCATTGAATAACAGCCATTAATTTCATTTTTGGACATGTTCGTTCACCTTGCAGCAGGGTCTTCAATCACAATTGCTACTTCCCAAGCAGTCCCTCGCCACACCACTCTATTCTAGTATTCATGGCTTACTAGTATCCTGCGGTTGTGTTGCATTAGTGTTTGTGCCAGTGATGGTTCTGCTACATACATCAAAGGAAAACATTCTGAATCAGTTGTAGGGTAGGGTTCTTAAATAAATTGGATGGGCACCATAACAACTTTATTGAAATTAAGTTGTTATGGTGCCCTGAGGTCTCTGGCGCTTTCTTAATGGAAGGGGTTAAACTGTTCTCAAACAGTTTAACCCCTTAGGTGAGAAAGCGCCAGGAAACTCTGGGCACCAAAACATCTTACATTTAATGAAGTTGTTATGGTACCTATACAGATTCTTTAGATAAGTTTAAGCTCTCTCAATTTCTCTAACAAATGCATGGAAGGGTCAGGTGATGCCTACTGTGCTTTTATTAGGGTCCTAGAGTCCACTGGCCATAATGCCGCAGGGAAAGCCCTTGCAGAACAAGGGAAAGCCTAATCCCCTATTCCTGGGTGCAGGACACTCTGGTGAATGGACAAGGCAGACAGGGCAACAACATTTAAAATAAATTATTTTAAATACACTAATTCAAAATGTTTAATAAAAGTAAACAAGTAATTTGTCCTCCAGTAGATTCTCTGCATCATAATCTCCTGTTTCCTAGAGTGATTTTTTATCAGACACAGAAATTGACTAATTTTCTATCATTCATCTTTCAAACATGTAGGTAAGAGAAAGAATTCAGCATTGAAAAGGTCTTTTTTTGTTGTTTTTTGTTTTTTTGTTTTTTACAGTGAAGGCCTTTAAAACTTATGACTCACTGCCAAATTCCTTTGTCTTGACAGATTTTGCAATACTTTAAAAATTTTTTTTACTTTTCTAGCAAAAGCAGGCACACAGGGTTATTATACGAGTAGATTGCTGAGCTAAAGAAAAATTGACTGCCTGCCATTTTGATGCAAAATTAGAAATGGCAGAAATAGACTAATTGCTTTATTCTAATTTAACAAAAATTGCTGATGAAAAGGTTACGTTTGGCATACTTATATCTTTTTTTTTAACATCATTAACAATGTAACCACAAAAGTGTTAAATTATGTGGAAGAACTAAATGATTTTTCAGCTAAAATCCATGTCTGATCCAGAGATACCATACAGTGAATTGTTTTGTACACTTGAGACAATAGCAAAAAGCTTGTTATACTCCCCATGACTTCTAAGCTTCTTGAGCGACTTGTGTTTATCAATCTAACCTCACTTTCTCAAAACTAACTCTCTCCTGGATCCTCTTCAATCAGGCATCCACTCCCTCCATTCAACTGACTCCGCCATTAACAAAGTGACTTGTGACTTAATCACTGCTAAATTTAAAGGTCATTACTCTCTCTTAATTCTCCTCAACATCTCTGCTGCCTTTGACACTGTTGACCACTCTCTTCTTCTTCAAACCCTTCACAACCTTGGACTCTGTGATACTGCACTTTTGTGGTTTTTATCTCAATGGGTGACCTCTTCTTTATTGTTTACTCCTACTAATAAACAGGTTAGTTCATAGCTATTTGTACTGACCCTGTAAATATTTGTATAGTGTTATTATATCCTCTCGGATGTGTCTTTTTTTCTAAAGCAAACAAATGCAGTTTTTCTAGTCTTTATTCAAAACTAATGTTTTCCATCCCCCTTATTAATTTTGCAGCTTGCCTATGCATCTTTTCTAGTTCTCCAATATCCTCCTTTAAAACTGGTGCCCAAAATTGCACCACATATACAAAGTGGGGTCTTACCATTGATTTATAAAAAGACAAATTTATCATTTGATTGATACCTCATTTTACGCTTGAAAGCACCTTACTTGCTTTTGAAATGGGAGACCGACATTGCATACTGTTACCTCTTGTGCTATCTCTGATTGTTCCCAAGTCCTTTACATTTAATAAGCAAAAAAAAAAAAAAAAAGATGCTACACTATATAAATTGACAATAGCAGCAGTCTCAAAACAAAGAATCCCCAACACCATTGGAATCCAAGGAATTCCCTTGGAAAACAAGGAATCCCCAAGAATAGGTACAAAAAAGAAGCAAAGTTGGAACCGTGCTTGAATAGGAGAATACAACCCCTAGTGGAACGTATATATACATATAAATTGTTTTATAAAGACAGTGTTCTCAAAATGTGTAAAGAGAAAAAAAAAAGACACACATTTATAGGGTAGTACATATATAGTTGAAATAAATTAGATAACAAGTCAATTGTTATTCACCCCATACAGATTTCTGGGTGTAATAGACGTCCACGGTACAATCTTTATTTCCAGATATTTCTAGGCTTTTAAATATAGGCTTAAGATAATGATGACTCCCAATGCATATGAAAAGATAGAAATACAAAAATACAATGGTACAATAACCAAAATAAATAATAATATAAGAGTCTTAAATATATTACTCATGACTTAAAGAGAACTAATTTGTTCAGGTATAGTAAGTTTGGGTGGTATTGTACCATTCACGGACACTCTAGGACACAGGATACTGGAACAGTGTGGAAAATACTATTCTTTATTAAGTCTAACTGCTAATGAAACATACAATATAAACAAAATTATTTAATAAAACTCACCAACATGTCACCACTATGGAGCTTTAGCAAAGAGTCTCTGACACATTTCGCTATGGAGCTTTATCAAATCTTTTCAGAGATTCAGTGAGAAAAAAATAACCAATAGAGGGGAAAGGAGGAGGAACAGTAAAAAAAAAAATCTGTATTTATTAAATATATAATATAGAAATAAAGAAAAAATGTCCTTTTTTTTCTCCTCTGTTGGTCACTTCTCACTTCATATGTGAATAAATTCAACTTTTAGTGAATGTCAGCTAGCTATTAATTATCTTTTTTTCCCCATCAATCATTTATTTTATTGGCGACACAGGCAGGGTCCTATTAAGAGTCCATTGGGCCTGGTGCTGACAATTATGATGGGCCTAATTACAGAATCTTTCAAGTAAATTCATATCCCCCTAACAGCAGTGTCCGGTGAAGTAGGAGATGGGTAGGGTAAAAGGGTGGGCCACTGATGTGAATCACGTAACCAGAACCGCCCAAACGGACGAACGTGCCCAAAAGGGGGCGTGTCTGCAAAAACTGCCAATCATGCAGGATGACCAAGCAAGGGCATACTGTGCAGACAGCACCCTGAGCTTGGCATAAATGAGTCTAATGATGCTCTAGCTCAATGCTTTCTAAGGACTGTCTCCTAGCACTCGCTGGTCCACTCCTCTCCTAATCTTCTTACTAGCAGGCAGAAGCTCTGGAACAAAGAAAAAGTGTATGTAGTGAGTGTAGAAGAAAGATAACCTTTTTTTTAATTCACCTTAGTGATTTAGTTATAAGAAAAGTAGGAATTCATTTTTCTTATGGGGAACATGGACTTTGGCAGTTGGTGGAGCTTAAAGGGGCACTGTATGTACTAAAACCATTCTATAGTGTCTGTAGACCCCTGGCGCTGTCCCTTCATTCAGTTTTAAACATTTTTTGTTTAACACTGAATGAGGGACCCTGGCTTGTCATCGTCCTGCCACCACTGGAGGTGTGGCAAAGGCAGAGCTCAATAGCCAGTGGCGTACTAAGGGGGGGGCGGGGGGGGCGGTCCGCCCCGGGTGCCAGCCGGGTGGGGGGTGCCATGACCAGCCCCCCTTCCCCCCCCATGCTGCAGCCGCCCGAGCGCTCTGTAGAGAGCCTCAGGTGGCTGCAGATTTGCCCGGGCGGTGCGTCCATGAGGGCGGACCGCACCGCCCGGGCGCAGCCTGAGGAGAGGCTGACAGCATGATAGTCCGCTGGTACAGAGAGCAACTGTCTCCTGTACCCGGCCGGACTAACAGGAAGCACACACTGAGTGTGCACTTCCTGTTAGTCCGGCCGGGTACAGGAGACAGCTGCTCTCTGTACCTGCGGAATATACTGGGCTCGGCCACGCTACAGCAAAGGTAGTGGGGAGGGGGGGAGAGAAAGGGGGAGGTGAGAAAGAGGAGAAAGGGGTGAAAGAGGGGGGGGGGTGGAAAAGAGGAGGGGGGGAAAAGGAGAAAGTGGAGAGGGGTGAAAAGGAGGGGGGTGAAAAGAGGAGGAGGGGGTGAAAAAGGAGGAGAAGGGGGGGTGAGAGAGGGGGTGAGAAAGAGGAGAAAGGGGGGTGAGAAAGGAGGGAGGGTGAGAAAGGGAGGGGTGAGAAAGGAGGTGAGAAAGAGAAAGGAGGGGAGAGAAAGAGAAAGGAGGGGGAGAGAAAGAAAAGGAGAGGGGGGGTTGAGAAAGGAGAGGGGATGAGAAAGGAGGGGGGTGAGAAAGGAGAGGGTGGGTGAGAGAGAAATTAGGAGGGGGGAAGAGAAATTAGGAGTGAGGGAGAGATATTAGGAGGAGGGAGAGATATTAGGAGGGGGGAAAGAGAAATAAGGGGGGAGAGAAATTGAAATTAGGAGGGGGGAAAAGATATTAGGAGGGGGGAAAGAGAAATTAGGAGGGGGGGTGAGAAAGAGAAATTGGGAGGAGGAGAAGGAAATTGGAGCGGGAGGAGAGATTGACATTCATCAAATACACACAATGCACCCCTTGCACACAGAAAAACACACAATGCATTACACACACAGACACACATACACAAGCAATGCAACCGTTATCGTTAACACACATATCAGGACATCCCCTACACACTCCACCCCCTGTGAACAAACTCATTGGTGGAACATGAAGGTGGACCCTGGGACCCAGACCTTGAGCTGTGTAAAGGACCCCCAAAAAATGCAGCTGCTTCCCGTTCTCCCAGAACATTGATTTTTGTGACCACAGTTACAAACCGCCTCCAGAGAGCCTGTTCTGCACCAGTCCAGTGGAGCAAGACTGCAGCTAGAGCCCATCATCATCCTCATCTGGTTGTAAGTAGGCAATCTAGTATATTATTCGTGGCACTAAGCTCTAATTTACCTCACATTAAAGAAACACTATAGTCCCAGAACCACTTCAGCTTAATGTAGTGGTTCTGGTGTCTATAGCCTGTCCCTGCAGGCCTTTTAATGTAAACACGGCGGCACTGCAGCACTGCTTAGTTAACATGGCAAATCATATGGGTGGGCATTGGTGATGTCACATGGGCGGCAAACTTTACTTTTCCTAGGGCGGCAAAAATCCTTGCACCGCCCCTGGCTGGAGGGGGCTGTGTGAGCTGTGGCCGCACAGTGTCCCATGGTAGTTAGGGTGCCGTGCGGCCAGTACAGCTCACACAAGCAAACAGCTGATAAACTGGCCGCACGGAGGAAATGTGTATGTGTGACTGTCTGCCTGTGACTGTATGTGACTGTCTGCCTGTAACTGAGTGTGTGACTGTCTGTAACTGAGTGTGTGACTGTCTGCCTGTAAATGTGTGTGTGGGGCTGCAGGGATTTTGTAGAAGGGGGCGGGGTTTTGTATTGGGACAGGAGTCTTTATAAGGGGGGATAAGCAGGGGATTTGTGGAAGGGGGTTGCGGGGGTTTTGTAGACGAGGCAGTACAGGATTTGTAGAAGGGACAGGACAGAGGTTTTGTAGGAGGGGCAGGACAGGACAAGGGTTTTGTAGGAGGGGCTGACAGCGGTTTTGCAAAGTATACAAATTGTAAAAAAAAAAATCCTTTTTACAGGTTTTTTGGGGTGCCAAGCACAGGATCCGCCCCGGGTGCCAAATGCTCTAGGTACGCCCCTGTCAATAGCCATACCGGTTCATACCTAAATGAGCACTGTGAGTGGTTGAAAGTAGTCAGTTGACACTCTCAGCCAACCACAGAAGTCCACTACTGGTCAAGCAGCATGGGGGGGGGGGGGGTGGAGGGGATGAGCTGCAACCACTTCAGTTAGATGAAGCAATTACAGTGCCTACAGTGTACCTTTAAGCACCATTCCATTCCAGTTGTTAAGGAATCCTAGAGATTCAAGAGAATCCTACAGACAGACAAACTGAAAACATCATGGACAGAGTAGACTGAATGGCTGGATATTGAGATAATGAATCAGAATAAAGGCAAATGGCAAGGGAGGAGGACAACCATTAAAATACAAGGGACATATGTAAGGAAAACTAAAAAAATGGAAAAAAATATGAGAGTGCTGCCTAAATGTTTTTAATTATTAAGATATAAAGTTTACAGTTTTACAGGGATCAGTCTTATATGCAAATTGTATAGGTTCCCTCTGTAATGGCAAAAATGTGCAAAAACATTTTTGATACCTGAGTGGGGAATAATCAAAGGGCATGCCCAAGTAACCGAACTGGAAGCATAGCTGACCTAGAGAATTTTTCCAGTTGAGCCATTTTGACATTAAATTTAAAATTAATTTTTAATCTCTAATTATTAGTTTAATCATAAATACAACCTGTTTAGATCCTCTAATAAGAAAACCAATTGTACAACAAATGTTAATGCTTGTCAATGATTTTAGTGATATACAATATAACTAAGTCTACTTTGGACCCTCCTAACTGCTTTTGGAAGATTTTATCCAAAAGGACTCCAGAAATATCCTTGGTGGGGATTATAGCACCTATGCTATTTGGATTGAGCAAAAACATTTTTGCTCTCCTTTTGTGAGTATCGCTCTTTTTTATTTTATTTTAATACTGCTTTTTTTTTATCAGTGAGCACTATTGGTTGTTTTTATATTCCTTTTATGCCACATCTGCATCGGTGAGCTTTTATGCCACATCTTGCATCTTACCCACGCCAGGACTCCCATACAGTGCATCTGGATCCTGACATACTTCCTGGAAAATTATTGCTATCACCAGTATATCCACAGGCGGGAAGAGATACTATTTGGAGCTAATCAGAAGCTCAAAAAACTGCATTTTTAAATTTTCTCCACCAAGTATAAGTACCTACTACACTATATTGTGTCTCCTGCTCTTTTACATGCACTGAACACCATCTGGATCAAAAGACACTCACAAGGTGCTGCGACCCTTTTTCTTAATCTTGCATCTTACCTACTACCAGAAAGAAGAGACTCTGGCTTGGGTTGTCCTAGCTGCCTACTAACATAATCGGAATTGCTAGAAATCCTTTTTTAAATCTACTGTATATTTTATGCCTATTACATTATACTGCACATTTTATGTTTGTTTGTTTTTTAATTTATTTTCAAATGTAGCATTCTTGAGTGCTCAACAGTTTAGTACTGCATTGTTAGTTATTTTTTAAGATATATGTACAAGCTGGAGGTTTTTAGTATCACTCCAGTGGCCACTTGAGTGTTAGCTCACCTGCCACGTCAAGGCAAACCTCTTAGGTGAGTACGCTAACAATTAACCTTGTTACTTTCAGCTTCAGGTAAAAAAATCTCTAACAAGATAGGGAGAGTGTGAAGATACAGCCCTGGTGTCTCTGTTACCAAGGGTGCAACAGTTCAGGCACGCTGTCATCCGTGGGTATTATTATTACACAACCTGCAACACTAAACCATTCCACTAAATGCTAGGACTCAGCTTTGGTAGCATATCCATTGGATTTACTGCAAAGTATTGCAGGATAATCTATCTAAAAACTGCAGGAGATGCTACTATAAACAATCGTGTTATAGCTGACTTTAGATAGTTAGACCATAGATAGTTCTCATAGGAAACAAACACATCCTCATAGGGTGCCCAATAACCCCATGGCTCCACTTCCTCATAGAAAGTCTCCCTGCAGGCAGGATGGGAGTCGTACTCATAATAGCGGAGGAATGGGGCCCCAGGCTGCTTACCCCTAGCAACAGATGCCCTGTAGGCAGTGGCGTACACATGACCCATGGGGCCCCGGTGCGAAAATTGATCCGTGGCCCTCCCCCCCACGCGCGCGGGCCGGGCCGCAACACATGGCGGTGGGCACCTGGTCGCAGGGGTTACAGGGCTGCGACCCCTGCGACCGCGGTATGTACGCCAGTGCATGCAGATGCACACACACTTAAAGGACCACTACAGACACTCAGATCACTTTAGCTCAATGAAATTGTCTGGGTGTCAGGTCCCTCTAGTTTTAACCCTGCAGCTGAAAACATAGCAGTTTCAGAGAAACTGCTATGTTTCACTGAGGGTTAATCCAGCCTCTAGTGGCTGTCTCACTGACAGCCGCTAGAGGAGCACACTGAACGTCCATAGGAAAGCATTGAGTAATGCTTTCCTATGGGCGGTTTGAATGCGTGCGCAGTCGCATTTGGAGCTGAGAGGCTGAGGGATCCCCAGCGCCAAGGGAGTCCGGCGCTGGAGAAAGGTAAGTGCTGAAGACACACACACACACACACTTACAGACGCATACACCCTAGCTAACAGACACACACATTTACTGACAGAGACACACTCAGCGACAGACATACACTCACTTACAAAACATACACTCTCATTGACAAACACGCACTCACTAACAGACATCAAACAGACTCACTAACACACACACTCAGTAACACACTCACTAGCAGACACACACAGTAACACACTCACTAGCAGACACACACACTAACACTCACTCTAACACTCACTCTAACACTCACTCTAACACACACACTAACACACACACTAACACTCACTCTAACACACACACACTAACACTCACTCTAACACTCACACATTCTAACACTCACTCTAACACTCACACACACTAACACACACTAACACTCACTCTAACACACACACTCACTCTAACACTCACTCTAACACTCACACACACTAACACTCACTCTAACACTCACTCTAACACTCACACACACACTCACTCTAACACTCACTTACAAAACATACACTCTCATTGACAAACACGCACTCACTAACAGACATCAAACAGACTCACTAACACACACACTCAGTAAGACACACACAGTAACACACTCACTAGCAGACACACACACTAACACTCACTCTAACACTCACTCTAACACACTCACTCTAACACTCACTCTAACACTCACACACACTAACACTCACTCTAACACTCACTCTAACACTCACACACACTAACACTCACACACACTAACACTCACTCTAACACTAACACATGTTTTGTTTTTTTTTAAATGTAATCCCCCCAGCCTCCTTACCTTTTGGAGAGCTGGGGGGATTCCCTGGGGTCCAGTGGTGCTGCTGCTGGGCTCCTGGGCGGGTGGCCGGTCGGGCAGGCAGGCGGGAGGGCGCGCGAGGGAGCACTCTCTGTGGGCTTCCTCCTCAGCTCCCTCGCGCGCCGCGTAGGGATGCCGGCGCCGGAAGATGACGTCATCTTCCGGCTCCGGTATCAGTGCGGTGCGCGAGGGAGCTGAAGAGGAAGCCCACAGAGAGTGCTCCCTCGCGCGCCCACCTGCCTGCCCGACCGGCCACCCACCCGCCCGGGTGTCAGCAGGGCCAGCCTCGGGGGGCCCTGGGGTGGCCGGCTCCTGGGTCCCCCAGAGGAAGAGGCTGGCCCTGTGGGTACATACCGGGTCGCAGGGGCGGCCGGGCCCCCTGCGACCCTGGTATGTACGCCACTGCCTGTAGGCTCTTTCTAGCAGGCACAAATAACTGACCTCAAGCTACATTTCTTGGTTAGCCAGCCTTTGTAACTCCATTAGGCCCAGAAGTGTACAGAGCCGATCCAGCAGAAAGGCCCATCGGTGGGGGTCCTGCACTCCAAAGTTTCTGTCATGCAACAGAGACCACAACATTAGTCACGAGCCAGTGGGAATGTGTTGCGATGCTCTTCCATGGGTAGCTGCTGGAGGGAGTGCACCATGTAGTTGTACTCCAAATAGGGCTAATCGGTGCACATCTGTGTGATACAAAAGCAAATACAAATATACAATAATAAGTCCTGCACTCAAACTCCAACTACTCCTTAATAAGTGAGTAATAACAGGAAGTATGGGGTCTATAAAAATACTCCTCTCTGTCTCATTAGAGGCTTTTTACCTGAAGTGGAAAGAAGCAAGGTGAATTGTTAGTGTAGGACTTACCTAAGAAGTTTGCCTTAACGTGGTGGGTGAGCTTATACACAGGTGGCCACTGGAGTGATACTATAAACCCTCTAGTTATTTAAATGTGCATAGGGATTTGGGATAGTGTGCAGGTAACTTTTTTCTTTGGGGTTTATTGTATGTATTGGGGCTGATGTGTACTATGGTCGTTGCTGCCGCCCTGGAGTAGTGGGAGTTTGAGCACAGGACTTCTTTTTTCTTTTTTTTGTAAATTTTTATTTTATTGAGACATTGTGTTATGCGGTACAGAATGTAAACAAAAATAAAGGAGTTAATGCATATGACGACGTTAATCATACAGTTGACAGGTATACTCTTGGTTAATCTGTCTCATTTTATATGTATAGTGAACATGCTAGTCTAACTAGGAACAGCAAGCTGTACCATGTACCATAAAGTAAAATAGAGGTGTGGTGTTTACACAGTGCATATTGAGTTGAAGGATGCGCTTTGCGCTATGCCGGCTCTATGTACGGTGAGTGGTAATTACAATGCATTGTGTGGGTAAGTATAAGTAATAGCATCATTGAGCCTGGTATGTAGCTCAATGTAATAATGGGAGTTGCATGCAGCAATAGTGAGTTGTAACACGCTGCTTCCAATCAGTAATGCACGCTATTTATACCACTAGAGTCTGGGTTACGGGATAGAAAACTGCACAACATGCTAGGTCAAATCACTCAATGATTTGGCAAGGGAGCTAAGTAAAATTATAAGCAAATAAGCAGAAACAAAACATAATATATTCTTCCTCAACAATGAATTAAGGGTCTCTTATCAGGCATGGCTCATTGCTCTGTATCTCCTATGAATAACAGGGAGCTCCGGTTATAGGTTTGGGTTACCTGGTCAGCCAATCCCCAACAGCGGCAGAGCTGGTACAAGTGTAGGGAAGTCCCAGTGAGTATCTATCGCAGTGTAGCGGTACAGGGCTCTCCTCCAGCCCTGGGCCTGCATGAGGGTAAGCATCACTAGTCCATGGACTTGGGTGTTCTTTTGGACCAAGTCCTTTGGTGCAGAGGGTCGTGAAGGTATGCATTTACGACGGATGATCCTCCACTTGCGTGGCAGATGCAGGGAGGCAATGCCTCGAAGTGCTTTCGGACCAGGAGGGTTCCAAGGCCATCCGATCCAACCAGGGAATGGAGAAAAAAAATACTCCTCTCTGTCTCATTAGAGGCTTTTTACATGAAGTGGAAAGAAGCAAGGTAAATTGTTAGTGTAGGACTTACCTAAGAAGTTTGCCTTGACGTGGTGGGTGAGCTTATACACAAGTGGCCACTGGAGTGATACTATAAACCCTCTAGTTATTTAAATGTGCATAGGGATTTGGGATAGTGTGCAGGTAACTTTTTTCTTTGGGGTTTATTGTATGTATTGGGGCTGATGTGTACTATGGTCGTTGCTGCCGCCCTGGAGTAGTGGGAGTTTGAGCACAGGACTTCTTTTTTCTTTTTTTTGTAAATTTTTATTTTATTGAGAAATTGTGTTATGCGGTAGAGAATGTAAACAAACATAAAGGAGTTAATGCATATGACAAGACGTTAATCATACAGTTGACAGGTATACTCTTGGTTAATCTGTCTCATTTTTTACCTGGTCAGCCAATCCCCAACAGCGGCAGAGGTGGTACAAGTGTAGGGAAGTCCCAGTGAGTATCTACCGCAGTGTAGCGGTACAGGGCTCTCCTCCAGCCCCGGGCCTGCATGAGGGTAAGCATCGCTAGTCCATGGACTTGGGTGTTCTTTTGGACCAAGTCCTTCCCCCGACTGGGGTGTGCAGAGAGTCGTGAAGGTATGCATTTACGACGGATGATCCTCCGCTTGCATGGCAGATGCAGGGAGGCAATGCCTCGAAGTGCTTTTCGGACCAGGAGGGTAATCGGTTGTATGGGTTGATCATCGAGATCAATCGGGGGGCGACAGGTACGATAGATTTTCCTCCGGCCCCAGACCTTTATGAGAGCCGACATCCTCTGTCCATGGACTCGCTACCTTTGTATGGCCAAGTCCTGGCCCCCCAAGAGGCAGTTGGAAGATCAAGGTGACATCCGCCGCCCGCGGCATGCGATCTTCCCCCTAGGCGGCCAGTTGTTGGTGTGGTGAGGCGTTTGGGTGGGTATGTTGCCCGGAGGGGTCTCTCCCGCCACCTTCCGTGATCTATTCTCCATTCCCTGGTTGGATCGGATGGCCTTGGAACGGGCCTGTAGCTTGTCCCAGAAGGCCTGGAATAGTGCGTCCAGCCTAGCTTCAAGGGTGTCTGGGCTGGGCCATTGTGCCTGTGTGAGGTTTTGTGATGCTTATGGAAGGGCCTCCGCCATTTTGTGAGGTCGGAGTACTGTAAGGCGTCTGCTGTGATCAGTAAGTTGGGGCAGCAGGTAGTGAGTAAGTCCGTTCTCCCAGAGGGGATCAGAATAACCCCAACCGGTCCAAAGGGGAGGGTAGGAGACCATCATTGTCGCTTGGTGAGTCCGGTGTCAGGGAGAGCGGCCACCTCTCCCTGGCTCCAACTTTAGTAGGCCACGCTTGGCGTTTCGCGTTCCCTGCCTCGATGGGCTCCAGAGAGGTGTCACTCGATTCAGGAGCACACCCCGACGTGGGTAGTGCACTCTGGTAAGTCTGAGGGCTATGCAGTCACCGATTTTACCCCAAATTCTGCCCATCAGGTGAAAGCTCGTGCTGCCCACGTCTGCACAGCTTGGCAGTCAGACTCTGCCTCCCCACAGGACTTATTTTTGTTCACAAGCTATTGCTGCACTCTGATTCCTGAATTTATTGCACTTGGTTGTGTACCTATTATCTGCTATTTTACCACAAAAACTAAAACCTTATTAAACATAAAAGTATAATTTCTGAGATAAAGTAAGGTGAGACAGGTAGATCTAGTTCAATAACTAATAATAGACCATATTGCACGCATCCGCCCCTACTCAACGCCAGATGCGACTAAGGTGTTGGTCCATTCCACTATCCTTTCTCGCCTTGACTACTGTAATCCGCTTCTCAGTGGTCTTACGTGCTCCCAACTAGGGCCGTTACAGTCCATAATGAATACGGCGGCGAGGCTCATCTTCCTGTCCGCCCGCATCTCCCATGCCTCACCCTTCTGTCAGTCCCTACATTGGCTTCCTATAAAATATAGAGCTCAATTTAAAATTCTGGTTCTTGCTTTCAAATCTCTGCATGATGCTGCTCCCACCAATCTATCCTCCCTTATACACAAGTATGTCCCGTCTAGGCCCTTACGATCTGCTGAAGACTTACGTCTATCTTCTGACCGTACTCCCACCTCTGATGCTCGCCTTCAAGATTTCTCGAGGGCTGCACTGTTCCTGTGGAACTCGCTTCCCTCCTCCGTTAGATGCTCACCCAGTCTTCACTCCTTCAAAAAATCGTTAAAACCCCAATTCTTCATAAAAGCGTATCAATTAAACTGTTAATAGCTCCTGACTGAAAATTGCTTCACTCCTACGAAACATATTTCATAGGAGTATACCAACTGAACCTTAACTATTTAGCTGGGTATTCAAGTTCTACAATCTAAACTCTCCTCAAAGCTTATCAAATCAAACAAGCTTTTCAAATCTAAGATCTTATTGATTGTCCTGTCCTTGAACATCATTGAAGAATGATAATTATCCTCATGCCTACATCCTGGTATTATAAATGTTTTAATAACTTATTCTGTGGGAATTAACATGTCAATGTACAGAATTTAATTAGAACTGTGTGATAAATAGTGCACATAATATATATATGAAATACAATTTTTTTGTCTAATTAGAATTTTAGAAATGTAATTTTCTAATTTTCTATGGATTTTAGTTTACTTATAATTCTGAATGGTGAAACAGGTCATTTTGAAGAGATGAGCTTTCATCTCACTGTTTTATGTATTAAGAGACATCTTTACTATAAGATATTGGGCTAATGTTTTTGTTTTCATATACTGAATAATGCAATGCATGGATAATTTAATTTAAAAAAATATATAAATAAGAGGCTTCTAATATTTAAAGAGACATTATCCCAATATTTATAGATATTCAATAATAATTAATGTATTACATTAAAGTTACATGTACTTGGTGAAATGAGTAATATAGAAAAAGAGAATTGTAGAGCGCAATTTAAAGAAAAAATTTGTTCAGAATCATAACAAATTGATTAGATCAAATTCTCTGTTTAGACCTTTTGGGTGTTAAGTATCTAAACTATACACCAATTCCATTTCCAATTTTCCTAAGTTTTTGGTGACATCACCCCTTCTCCAATGTTGAGTATATTTGTCGATGCCCATAAACTTAAGTTGGCCAGTGTCCTGGTTGTGTTGGATTAAATATGCGGAGACTGCTGAAATATAGAAAAAGGCTATAAAAACCTTTCAGTGTTCTGCTATTCTTATTTTAAGAGGTCCGATTGTTCTGCCTACATATTGGAGTCCGAAAGGACATTCCAATAGGTATACGATAAAAAAAAATTTAAAATAAAAAAATTATATGCAATATAGCCTTTTTTGTATAATAATTCTTTTAAGTATAGATACATAAAGTATTCCAATATAGATTTATCATTTGTAATATAAACTCATCCTTTTTAAAAGTATTTGTATATATACTACTTATATTTGACCCACTCATTCCGATCCTTTTCATAATATAACCACTCACTTATTATGCACACTGAATGAATACTACATTAAAAAAATATGACCTATTATGACTTCAAATATGTTTATTTATACATGACTTGTATACAGCCCTTTGCAGCAATACTATACTGTATGTACACACTGGACTATTGCCCTCATCCAAAATGGCACCCACACTACTTCTGAGTGATGTATGACTACCTTTCAACTCAGGAACCAGAACTTATATCACCAATTCTTCGAAAACTGGAAAGAGCTGTACAAACACCGGAACTCACAAATTATAACCATACATAAAGCCGTCCTTCAACAGAGCAACATCCACTTTTGAGAAAGCTTAGGCGAAATGCGTAAAGTAAGGACTTGTTAATTTTATTTACCCACAGTATTGTTGTTATAGTACATTTTAATAGCTGTTATGTTCAGCCTTTTCTTTTAAAAATAAAGTACCTTTTAAACATACCTATCTGTGAGGTATCCATCCATACAGCTGCTACAACTTTTCCGGTTTCTAAATATATCCTTGGGTGGAAATTGTTCCACCTCACGCTCTTCACACCAGAGCAGGACATTGCTCTGAGTTATGTAAGTAGGATTATTTCCTCTACTTATACCACTGTGTTTTGGAATTTTTACCCGTGTTTTCTTACATGATGTGTCCATAATTTTGTCCAGCTCTAAAAGGTGTGAGTTTGCATTTGACATATTCATATTCCTCTTAACTTATTTATTGTACTGCACCATAATTTGTCTTTTATTTTTCATAAATTTATATACTAGGAATTGCCCGTATATCGTATGTATATTCTATTTTTTTTTCATTGCGCTGATTACCTTCTATTTTTTATCGTACTCCATTTATTGCAACTTTTATACCCTGCTTTATTAATAGCTTGCTAGACCCTGCTCCTGTGTGTGATCAAAGTTCAATTTACAGAGCAGGAGATAACAAACTTTTAAAGTAAGTTACATCTGATTGAAAATGAAACCATTTTGTTTCATGTAGGCTGTGTCAGTCACAAGCCAGGGGACGTGTGGCTAGGGGTGCATAAACAGAAACAAAAGTGATTTAACTCCTAAATGGCAGTGAATTGGGCAGTGAAACGTCAGAGGCATGATCTATACACAAAATCTGCTTCATTAGACTAAATTTGTTTTGGTGACTATAATGTCCCTTTAAATATAATTTTACTAATAAGCAGACAGACAGATTGACAGACATACATAGACAAAGAGATAGACAGAGACAGAGAGACAGAAAGACAGAGACGTAAGAGAGACAGAGGGACAGATAGATCTTACCAGTGCCGTAGTATGCCCAGAGCTGTAGGCTGTACTGGGAGATGATGGTAACTGGGAGAAAGCATCCCAGTTGCAGACCGGTGTTGTGAGCTATTCTGTTGCTACACGGAACTGTGTTTCTCTCAGCAATTGCCAATCGCTGAGGGAAAAACAGTCCTAGTGGGAAACAGAATTTCTTACAACATGAGAATGGGCTGACCGGTGAAGGAGATCTGTGATCTTCCCACCAGCTGTGCCCCCCCTTTTCTCCTTGTTACCCCAAGACCATGGCCTCAGTGCCCTTATGGTAAATTAGGCCCTGTCTAAACATGATATAACTTTTCTACAGAGGAATTTGGATAAATCTGGAAAAATTATTGAACTGGGCAGGCAAGTGGCAGGTGGTACTTAATACAGCTAAATGTAAAGCCATGCATTTTGGAATAAGGAAGTAACTCAAACAAGTAACTCAAACTAAATGTGGTTGAGTGATAGATAAAATTAAATGAAAATGACTTGGGAACAATTAGAGATAACAAACTAGCCATCAATGTGCAAGGTGATGTAATATATAAAAAGCGTTATTGACTAAGGTGATCAAAATAAGTTTGATAATCTTTATAAATCTATATTTATAAAATTATAGTAGTAAGACCCCAGCTTGAATATATGGTGCAATTTTAGGCACCAGTTTTAAAGAAAGATATTTCAGAATTAGAAAAAGTGCAGAGTTACAAAATTCATATGGATGGAAACCTTAGTTAGACAGACTAGAAAAACTGCATTTGTTTTCTTTAAAAAAAAAAAAAAAAAGTGCCTCAGTGGTATAGAGGATCAGTACAAATTGCTGTGTGCTAACCTGTTCTTTAACAGGGATATACAACAGATAAGAGGTCATCCATTCAGACTGAAAGAACAGTGTTTTTGTTTACAGCAGAGTACAGGGTTCTTTACAGGGTTCAGAACAATAAAGATGTGTAATTCTCTGCCAAAAGAGGTTGTATTTTCAGATTCTGTGGATATTTTTTTTAGACGGCCTGGATGTTTTACTTGGCAAATCAGAATATTATATATATATATATGTATGTGATTGATTGTTGATCCAGTGAGAAATTTGATTGGCGTTATAGAGGTGTTTTTTTTTTTTTTTTTTAAACTCTCTTTTTTTGGTGTAATTGTCCATCGCTATAAACTGGTTTTTTTTTTTTACCTTCTCCGATCAACGGCATAAAAAGATGCATTTCAAAGTTGACCTTGATGGTCGTGAGTCTTTTTTTTTCAATCTTGCTTACTGTATAAGAGGCAACCCATTGAGACTGGGAAAAAAGGCATTTTCACTTACCAGAGAGGAAAGTACAGTACAGTAAGAACAATAAAGATGTGGAATTATCTGTCTAAAGAGGTTGTCTTATCAGATTCTATAGATATATCATATAAAATATATGTATGGGCACATATGTGCAAAAACAGAATATTCAAGGGTACACTTGATATGTATGTGAACAGGTTGTTGATCCAAGGAGAAATCTGATTGCCATTATGGAATCACAAAGGATTTTTTTTCTCTTTTGTGGCTTGATGGGAAATGGCTACAATTGCCTATTTTGCCTTATTTTGCATCAAAGCATAAAATAATGGGTTTCATGGTTGAATGCGATGGACTTTAGTCTTTCTTCAACCTAGACAACTACGTATCTATAAAATTGGCAATTGCAAGAGAAATCTACAGTTTTGTGAATTGATTTAGTAATGCAAGTAAACACAAAACAAACACTGCTATAGGATGTCTGTCATGTTTAACCTTATTCTTTTTTTAAATCAGCCATGTTTGATATTGTAGTGATTACTAATTGAAGCAATAAATTGTACTCGAGCTGAGTACAGAAAATCTGTGTGCCTATTTAATAGCATCCAATCTGAGGTCTGATTTTAAAAAAATACTGAAATATATTCATGCTGATTGTGCATTATGCATGCTTTTAACTGAGTTATAAACATTATCTCTTACAATATATATATATGTTTTTTTTTTTTTAAATACTGAAATATATTCATGCACAGTTTGTGATGCAATTAATTCAATATTAGTAGGTCACGCTAGGGAAAGGAAAACAGTTTACTGGTTTATTCGAGTATTTTTTATCTATAACTATATATTTGTTACACAGTCTGTGCATTAATATATTTCAGTAATTTTAAAAATATATAGCAAAAGCATGCACAATCAGTTCAGGTCCCCAGGAGAATCACATATTAGCCAGAAGACATTACCAATGAATCAGGTCAGTCTGTTTGATAAGAAGTGAGGACTACAGCAGGAATGAATGTTGTTGTGCTGTTTACCTGACTGGTGAAATGCCAAAGAAGTGTTAAAGGAATATTCTAAGCACCAAAACAACTTTACCTTAATGAAGCAGTTTTGGTATATATAGATAATACTCATGCAGTTTCACTTCTCAATTCTCAGCTGTTAAATCCCTTTTGTTTCTTTTTATGTAGCCCTAAACACAGGGACGTATTAGCCGCGAGGCAAACAAGGCATTTGCCTTGGGCGGCATTTTTCAGGGGGCGGCAAAAAACGCAAATGCCCAGGGCAAATGTCTTGTTAGCCTTGCGGCTAACAGACATCCCGAGCGGGCGGGCGGCTGGCGAGGGAGCTCTTCCTCTGAGCGGTCTGCTCAGCTCCCTCGTGCGCCGCAGAGTGAGGCTGGGAGCCGGAAGATGTCGTCATATTCTGGCTCCCAGCCTCACTCTGTGGCGCGCAAGGGAGCTGAGCAGTCAGCTCAGAGGAAGTGCTCCCTCGCCAGCGCCGCCCAGCCCAACCGGCAGCCACTGGACCACCAGGGAGAGAGAGACCCCTCCCAGCACTCCCAAAGGTAAGGAGGCTGGGGGGGATTAAAAAAAAAGTTAATGTGAGTGATTGTGTGTGTGTGTCTGACTGTGTGTGTGTGTTTGTGTCTGACTGTGTGTGTGTGTTTGTGACTGTGTGTGTGTGTTTGTGTCTGACTGTGTGTGTGCTTGTGTCTGACTGTGTGTGTGTTTGTGTCTGTTTGTGTCTGACTGTGTGTGTGTGTCTGACTGTGTGTGTGTGTTTGTGTCTGACTGTGTGTGTGTGTTTGTAACTGTGTGTGTTTGTAACTGTGTGTGTGTGTTTGTGACTGACTGTGTGTGTGTTTGTGTCTGACTGTGTGTGTGTTTGTGTCTGTTTGTGTCTGACTGTGTGTGTGTTTGTGTCTGACTGTGTGTGTTTGTGTCTTTGTGACTGTGTGTGTGTGTTTGTGACTGTGTGTGTGTGTGTTTGTGTCTGACTGTGTTTGTTTCTGTGTATGTATCTGACTGTGTGTGTGTGTTTGTGTCTGACTGTGTGTTTGTGTCTGACTGTGTTTGTGTCTGTGTATGTGTCTGACTGTGTTTGTGTGTATGTGTCTGACTGTGTGTGTGTGTGTGTGTATGTGTCTGACTGTGTGTGTGTGTCTGACTGTGTGTGTGTGTGTGTGTGTGTATTTAGAAGGTGGGGCGGGTGGGGAGGGTTGGGTGGGGGTGGCGTGGGGTGAGGGGGGTGCCTGAGTTTTGTCCTGCCTAGGGCAGCACAAAACCAGGATACACCACTGCCGAAACACACATCCTCTGGCTGTGACTCACACAGTCTACATGAAATTATGGTTTCATTTTCAATCAAGATATGACAGCACAGTGTGTTTATTCTTTAGATGTTTTTTTTTCCTGTTCTGTTAATTGAACTGTAATTACACAATTGCCTGCAGGTTCCACCAGGCTGTTAAGAGTCTTTATGTCACTTTTTACAAATATCCCAAATGGTGACTCATCTGCTTGCTTTCTGGTGGCATTGGGGGCCACTGAAGGCAGTTTTTACTTAACTGAACCTGACGTTCAAAGGTGCTGCCATCTTCTTCCTCGAAGTACTCTTCAGCTTCTGACACCTTATCTGCCAGGAGCCCATGAACTTTTTTTCTCATCCATCACTAGTGATAACTGATAGCATGACAATACTTTATAAAAGGTAACCTTGTATGGATCGTAAGAGAAGTACATAAGACTAAGTAGTTCCTAATTTGTCTCATGATATCCTTTGACTGGGCTAGAATTTCAGTGAATTTTATAAAGATTTAAACTTCATGTAATGCTCTTTTTTGGATAAACAAAGTGGTTAAACTCCTAAATGGCAGAGAACTGAGCAGTTAAATTGCAGGGCCATGATCTATACACACAAAACCCACCATTAAGATAAAGATAAAAGTACTTATAGTGTCCCTTTATATCCCCAAAATACCTGGAGCTTAAGCTTAATGACCGCCTCCCAAAAGGCGTTTTTTGTCTGGGTTGTGGGTAAAACAACTAGACTTGATAATTGTATAGAAGACTCAGGGCCGGCACCACCATTAGGCCAATTTGGCTGTGGCCTAGGGTGAGAGGGGGCACCCGCAGAGGTTATAATAATTATCTGAATCTCCCATTAGAATGTGCTGGCAGTGTTCAGTCATGGATAGCAATAACAGAAACCACGCACCCAGTGCCAGCCTCTCGCTGTTCCTGACCTCAACAAAGCATATATGCTGCCTTAGTGACTCCGCCCACAACACACTAACCCCACTCCTCTCGTGTCTAACTCCACCTTTCTCAGCCCCAGACATTTTAACCTGGCCTCCTAGCCTGCATTTGCCCCTCCTGCCAAGTCCCTACCTCCAACATCCAATCCTTTGAAGAGGAGGGCAGCTAAGGGCAGAGTTCCCATGTGCATCTCACCCTGTCCTGCCCCTGGACTGCCTGTGGGAGGGACCCTGTTTCAGACTGGAAGCATGGCAGGAGAAAGCAGGTACCACAATGAATGAGCTTAAACCAGTGCCACCAACCCCCACCTGGGTATGTGAGAGAGGGCAGCTTGCTGTGTGTCTGTAGTAGGTAGTGTGTGTCTATTAGGTAGTGTGTGTTAGACAGTGTAGTGTCTATTAGACTATATGTGTGTGTGTATGTATTAGGTAGTGTGTGTGCATTAGGTAGTGTGTGTGTGTGTGTGTGTATTAGGTAGTGTGTGTGTTAGACAGTGTGTGTGTCTATTAGACTCTATGTGTGTGTATGTATTAGGTAGTGTGTATGTATTAGGTAGTGTGTGTGTATTAGGTGTGTTGTGTGTGTATTAGTTAGTGTGTGTCTATTAGACAGTGTGTGTGTGTGTGTGTAGTAGGTAGTGTGTCTATTAGACAGTTTGTGAGTGTAAATGCGAGTGTATGTATTAAGCAGTGTGTGTCTGTTTGTGTATGTAATCAGCAAATATTTAAATGTATGAATTAGGCAGTGTGTGAGTATCAGGGATGTGGAATTTATATATTCTGTCACATGCAATTCCAGAAACCAAGCAGGAAGATTTTTTTAAATTCTTTTAGGGCTGCCTTAGAGGGAGTTGGTGCCAGACAGGGCGTGTATTTCTGCCAGGCGTGCCAGGACACCTTAACTGTACCTGGCGGCTGCTCACAGGGAGATGTGAGGAGCAGTAGCATCCACCCACTACTGAGCATTAAGTCATATCCTGGTAGCCAACACACTGTAAAGTGTGTAAAGTGCAGAGTGATTGTGGGACAGGCTTGTAATCTGTGATGTGTTAGTGTAGGAGAATGTGAAGAACCCATGGCATTAGATGTGCAAATGATTACTGCTAAAAACTTGCAGAAAGATTGTAATTGGTTAACTCAAGACAAGGTGCTGCAGCAACTAAAGAAAATTAATATAAACAAAGCTGCAGGGTCTGACAGTATTCATCCATGAGTACTTAAGGAACTAAGTGTAGAAATAAGTGAACCTCTTGAAATGTTATTATGGGATATTATTTAAGAATTCCTTGAGAAGAACATGGTTATCAGCAAAAATTAGCATGGTTTTATGAAGCACAGATCATGTCAAATTAACTTGATTGCGTTCTACAAAGAAGTAAGGGTGTTGCAGTGGATGTGATCTACTTGGATTTTGCCAAGGCATTTGATACAGTTCCACAAAATAGATTAGTGTTCAAACTCAAAGAAATCTGTCTAGATGAAAATTCTTGTTCTTCAGTAGAACATTGGCTTAAAAATAGAGTACAAAGAGTTGTCATTAATGGTAAATATTCAAGCTGGGCAGAGGTGGCAAGTGGTGTCCCTCAGGATTCTGTTCTGGAACCCCTTCTATTTAACATGTTTATAAATGATCTTGAAAAAAGCATTGAAAGTCATGTTTCAGTGTTTGCAGATGACACAAAACTCTGTAAAGTAATACAATGTGAGCAAGATATTAATTTGCTGCAGAGGGATTTAGATAGACTGGGGGACTGGGCACTCAAATGGCAGATTACATTTGATGTTGAAAAATTAAAAGTTATGCACAGGCGTAAAGAATGCATAAGCAATGTATACCCTTAATGGAAGCGAAATAGGGATAACACCACACGAAAAGGACTTGGGAAGTGTTATAGACAACAAACTATGCAACAATGTGCAATGTCAATCAGCAGTGGCTAAGGCCAGTAAGGTATTACCATGCATGAAAAAGGGCATTAATTCTCGGGATCAGAATACAATTTTGCCTCTTTATAAATCACTGGTAAGACCACATCTTGAATATACTGGGCAATTTTGTGCACCTGTTCTAAAAAAGGATATTATGGCACTAGAAAAAGTGCAGAGGCGGGCTACAAAATTAATAAAAGAAATAGAACAAATTAAAATCTCTTTCGTTTTGAAAAACGTTGCATCAGAGGGGATATGATAATATTATACAAATATATCTGGGGCCAAAGAAGATTTTGTCTAAGGCAGAGAAAATATTTTTTTTTACTGTAAGAACTATAAGGATGTGGAATTATCTGCCTGAAGAAGTGGTTTTATCAGAATCCATACAGATGTTGAAACAGCAACTAGATGCATACTTGCAAAAACAGAATATTCAAGGATATAATTTTTCAATGTAGGGTAATAGCTCCTTGATCCAAGGATTAATCTGATTAATTCTGGGGTCAAGAAGGAATTTTTTTCCTAGTTTGTTGCAAAATTGGAAGTGCTTCAAACTTGTTTTTTTTTGCCTTATTTAGGATCAACAGCAAAAAACAAATGTGAGGAAGGCTGAACTTAATGGATGCAAGTCTCTTTTTAGCTATGCAACTATATAACTATATGTACTTGCTTTCAAAGAGAAAATAGATTTTTTGTTGTTGGAACATTACATAGAAATGTTCTAACATTTGATAACATTTGATTTGGGTAATAGTTATGCTTCCTAAGAGATCGGCTATATTTTTGTTTTAATTTGTTTATATACATCCAAATATAATAATCAACAAACTATACTTTGAATTTAAATGTAAAATAATATGCAGGGTTATTCACAAAAGTGAGAATTCAAAATGGATTCAATGTGAATTTCATATATAAGGGGGGGGAAAAAAACAACAGAAAGAATTTGGCCTTGGATTTGAAATTCACTTTTTTCAATAGAGTTAGAAAAACTAGCACTTAGGTGTCAGCAAACACAAGCTAAAAAGCATATGCATAATTAAGGGCTCTAAATTTTGTGTGCAAAGTAAGCCAGTGCAAGAATCTGTGAGGTAAAACACCAGCGGCTGCATTCAGCTGGGTGTCAGGAAGCTGGCAAGGTATTTGAAAGCCCAAAGACCAGAGCCCCTGCCCGCACCATTTAACAGAGTGTAGCTGCTGTACTTTCACTGGGTTTAAACACAGCTCCCGGCAGCTTATACTGTAATAAAGTGTGATGTCACTACAGAGTGAGCTGTGAGGGATTAACGCGGGGCAAAAGCTGAAGCTGCCCTAGGCCCAGTTATTCCTGCAAATGCCAACCAGACATTGTGGTGCCACCCCAGCAACATGGAACTACTGGTGCTGCACGCGGGGCATGCGCTGATAGTGCCCATCAGCTGGCCCATGCACTTAGGGTTACCAAATGGCAATGTGTATTCAGGGGCCCAGGCCCTTTAACTGCGCAACTGGGCCCCTGTGATGATATCTCTGACTCAAAACCATTTAAGCCAGTGACTGGACTTCAGGGAAGTCACCATCCTGCACCTAAAATGTAGGACACAGGAGAGTGGCTGAAAATGTACATTTTGCATGTTTTTTGTGTGTATGTGTATTTATATGTTTGTATGTGTATCTGTGTGTCTGTGTATTTATCTGTGTGCATCTATGTGTATGTGTATCTTTGTGTATCTGTTTGTCTGCATGTATGTCAGTGTGTGTCTGTGTATATGCATGTCTGTCCATGTATGTATCTGTATATGTGTTATTGTGTGTATCTGCATATATGTCAATTTGTGTTTGTCTGTTTATGTGTATGTGTGTCAGTGTATCTGCATGTTTGCCAATGTATGCACCCTCCCACAAACATACTGTCACTCTCCCTCACATACTGTAACCCCCACACACTGTCACCCCACTTCACGTTCCCAATCCTATCACTCTTCCCCATGCCACACTCTACCATAAGCTGTCTCCAAAGGCATTTCAGAGAATTTGGCAGTACATCCAACCGGCCTCACAACCGCAGACCACATGTAACCACACCAGTCCAGGACCTCCACATCCAGCATCTTCACCTCCAAGATCATCTGAGACCAGCCACCCGGACAGCTGCTGCAACAATTGGTTTGCATAACCAAATAATTTCTGCACAAACTGTCAGGGAAGCTCATCTGCATACTCATCGTCCTCATCGGGGTCTCGACCTGACTGCAGCTCGTCGTAACCAACTTGAATGGGCAAATGCTCACATTTGATGGTGTCTGGCACTTTGGAGAGGTGTTCTCCTCACGGATGAATCCTGGTTTTCACTGTACATGGCAGACAGCATGTATGGCGTTGTGTGGGTGAGCGGTTTGCTGATGTCAACGTTGTGGATCGAGTGGCCCATGGTGGCAGTGGGATTATGGTATGGGCAGGCGTATGTTATGGACAAATTTTTTTATTTATGGCATTTTGAATGCACAGAGATACCGTGACGAGATCCTGAGGCCCATTGATGTGCCATTCATCCACAACCATCACCTCATGTTGCAGCATGATAATGCACAGCCGCATGTTGCAAGGATCTGTACACAATTCCCGGAAGCTGAAAACATCCCAGTTCTTGCATGGCCAGCATACTCGCCGGACATGTCACCCATTGAGAAAGTTTGGGATGCTCTGGATCGGCATATAGGACAGCTTGTTCCAGGTCCTGCCAATATCCAGCAACTTTGCACAGTTATTGAAGAGGAGTGGACCAACATTCCACAGGCCACAATCAACAACCTGATCAACTCTATGCGAAGGAGATATGATGCACTGCGTGAGGCAAATGGTGGTCACACCAGATACTGACTGGTTTTGAAACCCCTTGACCCTCCCAATACAGTAAAATTGCACATTTTAGATTGGCCTTTTGCACACCTGTGCAATTATCATGCTGTGTAATCAGCATCTTGATATGCCACACCTGTGAGGTGGATGGATTATCTCGACAAAGGAGAAATACTCACTAACACAGATTTAACCCCTTAAGACCGGAGGGCGTACAATTACGCCCTATTTTAGGCGTCTCTAAACGCCGCCGGGTGTAATTGTACGCCCTCCGGTCTTTCATTACTTCCCGGGGAGCCCCCCCCCCTGCGGCAGATCCTCCTCCTCCGGTGCCCCCCGGCCATGTGAGAGTGAGGTCCTTGCGAGGACCTCACAATCACATGGCTGGGCAGGCTGCCTCCTGCATTGCCAGCAGGGGGGCTGCCTGTAATGACAGGTGGCTGAAAACAAAAATAAAATAAATGTAAAAGTGTAAAAAAAAAAAAGTATACTTAGATCATATATATACACATATACATACACACACGTACACTGTCTAGGTGTATTTTACTATTAATATATATATAATTTTATATATATATATATATTAATATCAAATTACACGTAGACTGATACTGATTAAATATATATATAATTATTGTTATATATATATTTATATATAATGTAAAAAAATTAAATATGTAAATACATTAAAAAATAAAATTAAAAAAATTATTTAAAAGAAATAATGAAAAAATATATAGATGTGTGTTATTTCATTCTAACTGTATTGTGATATTAATATATATATATATATATATATATATTTATATCAAAATACACGTAGAACGAAATAATATGTATATCTACATACATAAATATATACGTATATATCACTATATATATAATTATATATATAAAAAAATATTTTTAAAAAATTATATATATATATATATATATACACATATAGATTCACATACGTATATATATACATATATTAATTCTACATATATATTTATGTAATATTTTTACATAATTAGGTATCTTAATTAATTACAATTAGCGGGACCTGCCTGACAACCCATGCCGAAAGTAAAGGGAATTTAATTTGCTAGCACTATATTTAACCCTATAACTTTCCAAGACACCATAAAACCTGTACATGGGGGGTACTGTTCTACTCGGGAGACTTCGCTGAACACAAATATTAGTGTTTCAAAACAGTAAAATGTATTACAACGATGATATCGCCAGTAAAAGTGAAGTTTTTTGCATTTTTCATGCACAAACAGCACTTACACGGACGATATTATTGCTGTGATACTTTTTACTGTTTTGAAACACAAATATTTGTGTTCAGCGAAGTCTCCCGAGTACAACAGTACCCCTCATGTACAGGTTTTATGGTGTTTTCAAAAGTTACAGCGTCAAATATAAGGCTTGTGTTTCATTTTTTTTCACATTAAAATTTGCCAGATTGGTTACGGTGCCTTTGAGACCCTATGGTAGCCCAAGAATGAAAATTACCCCTATGATGGCATACCATTTGCAATAGTAGACAACCCAAGGTATTGCAAACGGGGTATGTCCAGTCTTTTTAGTAGCCACTTAGTCACAAACACTGGCCAAAATTGGCGTTTTTGCATTTTTCACACACAAATACTAACGCTAACTTTGGCCAGTGTTTGTGACCAAATGGCTACTAAAAAAGACTGGACATACCCCATTTGCAATACCTTGGGTTGTCTACTATTGCAAATGGTATGCCATTATGGGTGTAAATTTAATTCCTGGGCTACTATACAGTCTCAAAGGCAACGTAACCAATCTGGCGAATTTCAATTTCAAATGTAACGTGCTATATTTGACCCTGTAACTTCCCAAAACGCCATAAAACCTGTACATAGGAGGTACTGTTTTACACGTGAGACTTTGCTGAATACAAATATGTGTATTTTATTGCAGTAAAAGCAAACAGTATTATGACATTGACAGTTAAAATGTCATGTAGAACTAAAAAAATAAAAAATAAATCTTATTTTCTCCCATTTTTTTCATATTAAATTATGTTTCATAGCTAAATATTTGATATTAAATGAAAGCCCTGTTTCCCCTGAATAAAATGATATATAATAAGGGTGGGTGCATTTACTATGAAAGAGGTGAATTACGGTTGGACAGACATGTAGCGCAAATGCCAGGTTTTGTTTACATTTTGTTTCGTTCACAACGTGTACATTTGGCTCCGTCCTTAAGGGGTTAAACAGATTTGTGAACAATATTTGAGAGAAATAAGCCTTTTGTGTACATAGAAAAAGTCTTAGATCTTTCAGTTCAGCTCTTGAAAAATGGCGGCAAAAACAAAAGTGTTGCGTTTATAATTTTGTCCACTGTATGTATGAATATGTGTGTGTGTGTATGTGTGTGTCTATGTGTGTGCATACACACACAAACATTTACACAAATTTTATGTATACATTATATAGAAACATAGAATTTGACGGCAGATAAGAACCATTCGGCCCATCTAGTCTGCCCAGTTTTCTAAATACTTTCATTAGTCTCTTACCTTATCTTATAGTTAGGATAGCCATATGCCCATCCCACGCATGTTTAAACTCCTTTACTGTGTTAACCCTCTACCACTTCAGCTGGAAGGCTATTCCATGCATCCACTACCCTCTCAGTAAAGTAATACGTCCTGATATTATTTTTAAACCTTTGCCCCTCTAATTTAAGACTATGTCTTCTTCTTGTGGTAGATTTTCTTCTTTTAAATATAGTCTCCTCCTTTACTGTGTTGATTCCCTTTATGTATTTAAATGTTTCTATCATATCGCTATGATATAACGGGATTTAATATGCAGAGCAGTGTGTATCACTCAGTATGTAGAGGGATTCACTGTGCATTGCATTGTATGTCACTGTACGTAGGAATTCACTTTGCAAAGTAGTGTGTCTTGCCATCACATTGGATGCCTTTCTCCAGGGTGACATTATGTGTCACTCATTCTGTACATAATCATTGTGCAGAGCAGTTTGTCACTCAGTACATAGAGGGATTCACTGAGCAGTGGGTGACACAGATTCACACTGTCAGATTCACATACTCACAGATTAACACAACTGACAAAATTAGACACAGATTCACACATGCAAATTCACACACTGAAAAATTCAGACATAGATTCTCACAAACACCGTTTGATAGACATACATGAATATTAACACACATTGACAAAATTAGACACAAATATACACAGATACAAATTCAAAGATTTACAGTAACGCAGATTTACACACACAGATTTACAGACACTCAGGTTCAAAGACACTCATGTGAGGTACCTGTGTATGACTGTTACAGTGTGTGTATGGGAGGGTGACAGTGTGGGGGGTTGTTGACAGTGTGGAGGAATGGTGACAGTGTGGGGGCATGGTGACAGTGTTTGAGCTGGTGACAGTGTGGGGAGAGAAGGGGATGACAGTGTTTGGGAATGGTGACATTGTGTGGGGATGACTGTATGTGGGGGGTTGGTGACAGCGTGTTGGGACGTGGTGTTTCAGTGACCAGCCTCCGACACTGAAATACCTTCTTTTTTTTCCTTTTTTAAAGTAATCAATACTGGAAACTTCTTCAACTCAGTTAATTTCCATTTCTATTATTATCATTTGCCAAATTAGTCAATTTTCCACAGTTCTCAGTTTGGTTAGTAACTTATTGAATATGTGTGAATATGCAATAAAGGCAAAGACTCTGTATTCAAGTATAAAATCATTAAAGTTGCTCTGTCACCATCTTGAGATTTGTTAAGACTCCCAACAGTAATATTACCACTGGATGTCCAGTGCCTGGAGGTGCAGGGGAAAATAAGCTATACTTACCAGAACCTGTCTCTTGCGGGTGCTGATACCTCGATCCACTGCATTCTCTTCAGTTCCTGACAATGTATATGAGTACAGCTCTGAGGTCTATGGATTCCAAGAATTGTGGGATTTTACAAGGACAGAACTTTATTCACCATCACTAATACCTGGGGGAAATGACAAACTTGACGAAAGGTAGCTCCACCTTTTTGTTATGTTTGTCAAGTGCAGGAAAAATACTGAGACTAAGTAAATTTGCCACAGTATTTTTTTCGACTGGGTTGGAATTTCTGTGAAATTCTAACACAATCAGTCTGAATACTTCATAAGGTTATTATCTTTATGAAATACTCATTTTGGGGTGGGGTGGGGTGGGGGGGTCACAGAGTCACTTTAACACTATCATTATGTAATTTCCCATCCCTTCCCTCCCCATGAATAGGGAGATATGAGGACATTACCTGGAGACTTATGGTGGGGTTTGGATGAATATGGCTAGCAGGTAGGAACTGGAGGACTTGTTTTAGTAATGAATGCTAGGCGGAATAAATAGGGGAAATTGGATAGTTTCAATTTGAAGTCATTATGGGAGTGGTAGATGTATTTTGTGAGTGTGACTTCAGTAGGTAGGGTTTTGCAAGGCAGGGAAAGTGAGCAGACTCCATTCCCTTATGTTCGATTGTCCATACCCCCTTGTTCCTCTCCTGAAAGACTGGTGTGTGGTCCCTTGTTATGTCCCTTGCTTTTAACTACAAATTAACGACTTGACACCTTCGCTTGAGTGCTTTCCCTGGGTGGCCGCCATTCGTTAAACCGAACGCATGTGGTCCAGTGGATGGCCATTTTGTCTCCCATACGCAGGCAGCGGCACCTGGTCGTCGAATGCCTGGTATTGTTTTTGACATTGCGTCTCCACGAACCCGGGCAAAGATGGTACCGCTGCCCGTCCCACTTACCGACCAAATAGACGAACGGCATTCGGGAGATAGGATCTACCGAACAGGAGGAGCATTCGCTTAATAGCCAGGGGGAGTGTTCATTGGTGTTCGCAAAAGAAACCCCAGAAAGCCGACCGGCCATCCTGCCTAATTCTCTGGAACTGTTTTGGGTTGCGACCTCGTGGCCGGTCGGTCAAAACTTTGTTCGAACATAGCTTTTGTTCTACCAAATCGATCTGAGCTCCTTTTGGATATGTTGTGCACAATTATCTCTCAAACACCAAGGCTCTTGGGAAAGAAGCCCTTGTGTTTTTGATTTGGAAACCCCATGCCTAAAAGCCGTGTGTGGCAGAATAAAAGCTGTGTGTGACAGAATGAACTTCAGTTGTACTCCCAGAACTTTGTGTCGTCCAGTTGCTGGGAAGAAGGTGGGCTATTTACCTGGTATTTTCTTACTCCTGATTTTACTCTTGGTGATCCAGCGGCGGAAAGTCCCTGTTAGGACTAGGGCTCCGCTACAATGTGTTCTTGTTCTCAGGTAGCACAATATCTTAGGCCAGCATTGGTCAATACCAAACAACTGATTGTAACTACAAGTTTCAGAAATATGAGCAGTATGTCCTAAAAACAGTCAGTTCTAGAGAAATTAGGAATTCTTTGACAGATGTTATTGTAAGTTTGGGAGGTGCATACAAGATTAGAAGAAAAGAGGGGGAATGCTAGAAGATAAGATGGAAGATGACTAGAGGAGCACCTAGGAATAGTGCTGCATGACTTCGAACCATCTTGTTTGGCTTGTGGCTAAGGGCTGGAGTTTAGGTGTTTGACTGTATGTAAACACACTACAGCTACATTTTGGCCAATAGAAACATTGTAGAACATGACAAGTCTTTTATGCTTAAAAATTGCCAAAACCTGAGAAAATATAACTTGAACAATGTAAAGTCGGATTTCAATGCTGTCAGATGGCCTTCTTGCTAGACATATTTTTGTTTAGTCTGATGAGAACAAAAATAAAGAAAAAAATCTAGAAAGACTAATTTACTCTAATTTACTTAGCATTCCATCAATACATTGAACTAAAGCTGTCAGTAAGCGGGGACATATAGAGTTGATGTTTCTATCTTTGGATCGAATACATACATAACAGCTTGTTCCACAGACAAATTCTAATATGTATAGAAGAGATGCTATTTATTATAAAATAGAGAATCCTTCTATAAGTAAAGAATAGGCATGGCTTCCAACATTTATGGAGTTTGTGTAACATGTATAATTCACTCGGCTCTCATGTTGAGTAGGGACCATAATAGGTCAATTTTGCTCAGAGCTAAGCACAGAATGGTACCCAGGAGTTTATGGAGGTCAAAGCAAATAGCACAGACAATGTCCAAACATTGTTAACTTTGCTACCAACCTTGAGTGTGATGAGGGTCTAAGTGGGTGCAAAGGACCCAACAAAAGCAATTGGAAAAATGCTCTTCAAAGAGAGATTTGGGGGATCACTCACACCAGGGTCTGGGAATGTATGTAACTCATTATGAAGGAAACATATGTAACTTGATATGTAACTCATTATGAAGGAAACAGGGAAATCCTTTCAATAGAGTGAAATTAAAGAACACCCACATCAAGTTCTGGAAATGTAACTCAATGTAACTCAGCTTTTAGTGTATAAATGATTAAGGTGCCGTCGGCTAATATCATTAGTGATATTTTTGAGTTAAGCAGACACTAAAGTTTGAGCCTATTTGGTTCAAGTTTTTAAAATTGAGACTTTTGGTTATATTTTTTTTTTCATCAAACGGTTAAAACATGGCTGAACAGTAAGTATTGACGTATGGGCTACACTCCATGTCTTTGGGAGAGGGCTTCAGCTGATACCCACCTTATCTCCCATTTTATACAGGCAGACAGTTGCTCACCGATTCAGTTACAGGCAGTCACACACACAGTTACAAGCAGTCATATAAACACACACACTTAAAGGCAGTAAGTCATACACATAGGCACACACAGGTACAGGCAGTCATGCACACTCAGAGACACAGACAGACAGTTTCACACAGTCACAGGCAGACAGTAACACACACAGGTACAGACAGTCACACACCCACTTACAGGCAGTCTCACACACACACAGTTATAGGCAGTCAGTCATACACACACAGTCACACACACTTACACAAGTACATGCAGTCACAAACATACACAGCTACATTCAATCACACTCTCTCACAGACACAGTCACACACAGAGTTACTGGTAGTCACACATGCAGGCAGCGGCGGACTGGGGAAAAAAATTGTATGTCACGAATGTAGTGTGTGTGTAGATGGTGCAGTGTGTCCCTACAGGTGATCTATTGTGTATAGGAGATCTAGTGTGTGTGTGTGTGTGTGTGTGTGTGTGTGTGCAGAGAACTCAGAGTGTATATAGGGGTTTGTGTGTGTAGGATCCATAGTTGTGAAGCCGTGCACTGTGCGTGTGAGGAGTTGCAATGTGTGTGTAAATGGTGTAGTGTGAGTGTGAGGGGTGCAGTGTGTGTTTGAGAGATGTAGTGTGTGAGGGGTCTGGTGTGTGTGAGGGGTGCAGTGCGTGTGTGTGTGGGGCATGCAGTGCGTGTGTTAGAGGGGTGCAGTGTGTATGAGGGGTGCAGTGTGTATGATGGGTGCCATGTGTGTTTGTGAGAGGTGTAGTGTGTGTGAGGGGTGCAGTCTGTGTGTGGGGGGAGGGGGGGCAGCAGATAAAACAAATATATGGATTTTTTTTCAATACTTTATATCGCCCCTCCCTTCTTACCTGTGCTCAGAGTGAGATGAAATTGCTTCCCATCCATGGTAGTCCTCGTGGGGAGTGAACTCAAGCTTGTAGCTCAGTTTGCACGTTGGCTAGTGAAGGCCTGCATACAGGTATAGGCAGACAGTCACACACACAGTTACAGGCAGCCTTTTACACAGTCACAGGCAGACAGTCACACACACACAGTTACAGTCAGTCACAGACACAATGACAGTCAATTGTTGTAAAGGTAAAGGCAGACAGTCACACCCAGTTACAGGCCATCAGTCATATACACACACACACAGTACAAAACAATAGTGAGGGCAAGCACTCCACTAGAAATGTGGGTGCAATTCTCCAAGATCTCCTTCCAATACCTTGCATGTTGCAAAAAAAACAGTAAAGAGCCATAACGTTCAGATGGAATTTAGATCCGCCCCTGTAACACCAAAATAAATGTCAAAGTGATCCAGCTTCACACTGGTGGAATTAATCTCTTTGACCTTTATTTTGGTGTTGCAGCTCCTTATTGTTTTTCATATACACAAATACAGGAACAGGTAGATAGTCACAAATACACGGTTACAGGCAATCAGTTAAAAACACACAAACTGGTACATACACAGAGCTAAAAGTGAGCATGCTTTCTACTTCCACTTAACACAGAAAACATGGGTACCCGTAGTAATATCCAAAAGGCAGCATTTATTTCAGGAATTTCACTTTTTTTTAAAACTCTCCTTTTTGGATATTACTATGTGTGCCCAAATTCTCTGTGTTCATTTGGATTGCTGGGAAGTCCCCTTTGTCTACTTTGATGCAACATAGTACTAATTGTACTGAGAGTGTGCAACCCTGGTTTGGTCTACTAAATTCTACTGTCATTGAAGCTATATTTCAGGCCCTCTATACTAAAAAAAAAACTTTCAGCAACACCAGTTGCAACTGTTTCCAAACATGTGTCTGGCTACACTCGAGCCATCCAAAATGTTGTTTATACATGGATCCTCACAAACCAACTTCTACCTGCAAATATAAAATGGCCAGCCCCCTTGGATTTCTCCACTTCTGAGGCTTCCTTGCAATTGCTACTTCGTCATTACCTGGAATCCATGAGACTCGCAATCATAGCGAAGGCATTGGCCTTGGTGGAACTGGATCTCCTTCCGTACTCACTTATAAGAGGAATATAAGGTTTCACACAGAAAAAGAACATAAGAGTCAGTGGCAGGGATGCAGACTTCCACTGAGTCTAAACACCAGGGAGACACTCCAGGTGTGTCTCTGGGCTTAAGCCAATAAATATGAAATATGTAAAACAAAGCAACAATACTGGGTGAGCTGCAGACCACAGGGTGAGTCTCGCTATCTCCAGTCAGAGCGTTGCCATGGCAATGCTATAACAGGCTGGAGATCGCGAGACACCTCAGTCTGCAGCTCACTCCCGGCGGAGCTGCAGACTGAGGCTGGATCTCGTGCACAGCAGACTGACAGGAGGGGCCTCTCACCCGGCGGCGTTGTGGGCAAGCCGCCGGGCCCCCTTCTGTGTCGGGTCCTCGGTCATAGACCGAGGACCCGACATGTTAGTCTGCCCTAAGGCAGTGCAGCATGGAGGTGTGAATAGGGTGTGCCCAGGCACACCCGGCACACCCCATGCACACGCCTATGTCCAAAAGTTATAATCCAAAGAATGATAAGGCTAAACCTCTACCTGTTACAAAGATTTATTCCAAACCTGGGTTGGAAAGTGGTAATACTAGCAACAGTCTCCACTCTTTGGCTTTATTGTGTATTGCCAAAGTGGAGGTAATAATTTAGGGGAGAAAATGTGCCCACACAGTTCTCCAATAACCACTTAAAGTACCCAGGTAAGAGGGAGTTAGAGGATCGTAATGTCAAAACATAACGTAAAATCATAGGTAAAAACTGTCCAAGGTATGTGGGTGAAGGATATTCGATATCCACGAAACTTATATATATATATACACACCTATCCACAAAACATTAATGATATAGTAGTAGACAGGTATAGATAGAAAAAGCCTCTCTCCATTAGAAACTGACTTGATAAGTAGAAGAATGAAATAGAAATAAACTGAAATTAAATAATAACCATCTTGTGAGCCGCTAGGCTCAGATCACTAAGTGAAAAAATCGTGCATTGAAGTGCCCAATAAAAACTCAAAATGCCGGACACGCGTTTCAGTGCCAAACATGTGCATCTTTGTCAGGGACCAAGAATGTAATGGCTGAGATCCCCCCCCCTTATATGAGTTTATCCCACGTAGGTCTCGTGACCTCCAGCCAATCAAGTGCTGATACGTCGATAAGTGGGCATGATTGCCAAAAAAGTACACCAGCGTTCGCTCAAAAGACCACCTCCACCATTTGGAGTAGCCAATAGGGAGATAAGAGGGTGTTGTTTCATTTTTATGAATGACAACCTAGATCTAAAAAGCATAAAGTTAGATATATTGTGGTTAAGGGGAATTACTTATGCAATTTAGCATTCGTATGAATATAGATGTCATCCATGCGACACTAATCTTGGGATTGGGAATTAAACACTACCGTGTATCCCAAAAATTTATTAAGACGCTTAACGCTTACCTAATGGGAGAATATTTGTCTTGTAATTAGTCAATAATCTTGAAATTACAAATAATAATAAACGTCCTATTTATAGTTTCCATATGTGTTGGTTCTTACGAAACAAAATTCATAATTGCCTTAGAGGATGGAAAACTCGTTTCTGGGGATGTAGAAGGTCCGCAACCAGTGGCCACTGATGCATCTGAATAGAAAAGAAAGCCCTTAGACACCTAAGTAATAATTCATAATAATTCATTGATCATTAAAACTTTGTGCCATCTCTACGTGGTCTACTCTATCCGTCACCACCACATTGCCACTTTTATCAGATGGTTTAATGATCAATGAATTGTTATTACTTAGATATCTAAAGGCTTTCTTTGCTATTCAGATCTCCCTATAAGCAAAGACCTTGGACATTTCTCATCATTTTTTGTTAAACTGGATGGGGTTATACGGACCCTTACAACTTCCCACTCACACCCAAACATTCTGAGCTGAAATCGCTAAAGGGGGCTCTAAGTCAGTAGAGGATGGGTCATTTGGGCTTACAGCTCCTTCCTACCCTCGGTTTTGTTGGAGGATTCATTGGAGTCGGATAGCCCCACTAGGAAATGCGATAATACTCAAAAAAATTGTCTGGTAACAAAAATACTCCTGTCACGTGTCACCACTATAGTCAGGCAGAGTGGTCTCCAGACTCCAGCACTCTAGTTCCAATTAAAATGAAAATAACGATGTTGATTTAAAAAACAAAACAGAAAGAAAAAAGCCTCTTTAGAAGTTAAAATTTAAGCTGTGACATGTATTTTGTTATACCCCTAGAATGTAAGCTTGTTTGCCTGTGTGTCCAACTTGTCCTGTTGCAGAGACTTGTCCACATATTGTACAGTGCTGCAGAATTTGTTGACAAGTTATACTAATAATAACACTGTACATGCACACTCAGATCGATGGGGAAAATATAAAACTGGCTAGAGTACATGCCAGAATAGAAAATACAATACTGACATCTAGTGGTAGGATAGGAGATATTTGTCAAGCTGGGTGTGATGGGAATTAATACAGCTGAGGGTTAGTGTTATGCATTCATAGTTGGATGATTGAAAGACATTGGTCTCTGGGGGACTTAGTAGCAAGAGAAGAGCAAAACCTTACAACATAACATATTTAGTTTTCCTAAAACACAGTAATTCAATGTTCACAATACACATGCGCACCTTTATGTCACTTTGTCATATACACTCACATTGCCCACTTTTGCTAGCTTTGTCCACTGTATGTATCCAACATAGCATGTTCAGGATGATTGACATGCTCACTCCCTTGGCCATGACCCGCTGTGATGTAAAACCTAAATTGACAAAGGCCTCAATTACGTTCCACTCAATATATTTATCAGCTGTGTATTGGCTCTTAAAAAGCCTTTCATCATTTCGAATCGATTATAATACTGCCATTAAAAAGGCTTATAGAATATTATTGAATTTTAAAAAAAAATCTATATATAGATAGCATTGAAAATATCGGATTTGGTGATTCAGTGCCACAAAATCTGTTAATAAATGCTTCTTTTGACTGTTTGCCAGTAGCAGCCGGTGGGCAAATTGTTAAAGAAAGCATGTGGGGGTTAATATGACTCCCACATTAGTATAATGGACATTTAGTACATCACCCATGCCAATGTCTGCTAAACTATGAGCAGCTAGTGGCTGCGCACTGTAGTAAGAGACTTGCGACTGGACAGCTATTAATGCCCCGTACCTTTTAACATGCAGCCTCCACCCATGGGCATCAGGTGGAATCTTCAATTTAAAAAAGAAGGAGTGGACCATTCACTGTCATTCTAGTGTCTCATTGCCCCAATTTGGCCAATTAATTAAATAATTGAGTTAGTGTCCCCTCAGTCCCCACCCATGGTCAGCAGGTGGCTGCTACAGGGACCTATTGTCCCCGCTATCTCCCACCCAGAGTGACAGGTAGTGGCCTTAATATTACCAATAAACCCAGGAGAACTTAGTGTCCCCTCCCAGCCATCAGCCAGATGTGGGTCTAATTATTTTAATAAGGCAGGTGGGACCTAATATCCCCCTCCAAACCCCACCATTAGCAACGGATATGGGCTACAATTACCTACAGAAGGGAGTGGACATGTGTCAGGAATGGAATGGGATCCAACACGCAGAATGTAGACAAAAGGTAACATATACTGCACCTTAGAATGGCCGAACTAATGCTAGAAGAACACAGAGTAGTCAGAGTCAAGCCAAGGTGTACAGAGATCAGGGTAAACAAGAATACTAAAGCCGGGTCAAAGGAGTATAGAATGGAGAGTAGTCAAAAGGGAGCCAAAGTCAATAACCAGAATACAGATTTCAGATAAAGTATTACTACTGGGAGCAATAATGAACCACACTGGGAGCAATAATGTCCTTTTTATATTATGGCTTGTTAGGGTGGTTTCCAAATCCGAACATTTCGGCTGGCCGTGATGTCATTAACGTCATGATGTCAACGCACCCGCGATGCATTATAAAAGGGGATGGGGCTATCGCAGCCGGCGTGAAAATCGCTGGAGAACAAAGAGGGATGCTGGAGAGGATCCTTCTCCTCCTGTAAGAGGTGAGTACCATGGGGGACCACAGAAGGCACCCTGACAGTACCCCCACCTTCCAAACCCACCTACTGGGCGGAAGGGCCCTGGATGAGACGGAAAACGGAAATGGAAAGAATGGAGAAGACGAGGAGCATGGATATCGGAACAGTCAACCCAAGACCTGTCTTCAGGACCATAGCCTTTCCAATCTACCAGATATTGCAATTTACCACGAGAGAAACGAGAATCAAGAAGAGATTGGATCTTGTATTACTCCTGACCCTCCACATGCACTAATGAAGGGGCAACAATATCACTGGTAAACCTATTACAGGTCAAAGGCTTTAATAAAGAGACATGAAACACCTTAGGAATTTGCAAGGTAAGGGGTAAATCAAGACGATAAGCAACAGGGTTAATATGGGCTACAACCTTATAAGGACCAATAAACCTAGGAGCCAGTTTCATTGGAGGTACCTTCAGGTGGATAGGTTTTGTGCTTAACCAGACCTTATCATACGTTTGAAATACAGAAGTAGTACGTCTACACTTATCAGCATGTTTTTTATCGAGGTTGGATTTGCTAGAGATGAGATATTGAGCTTGCTCCAAGGCCTTCCTTAGGTTTTCAATGTGTACATCAACCATCGGCATTCCCTGCGATAAAAATCTGGATGAAAACCATAATTTAAGAAGAATGGGCTGTTGTGGGCAAACTCAGCCCAAAAAACATCCGAAAACATTCGTATCTGGTGTGATCTCCATCTCCATCACATAGAGTTGATCGGGTTGTTGATTGTGGCCTGTGGAATGTTGGTCCACTCCTCTTCAATGGCTGTACGAAGTTGCTGGATATTGGCAGGACCTGGAACACGCTGTCGTATACGCCGATCCAGAGCATCCCAAACATGCTCAATGGGTGACATGTCTGGTGAGCTAGGTGGCCATGCAAGAACTGGGATGTTTTCAGCTTCCAGGAATTGTGTACAGATCCTTGCAACATGGGGCTGTGCATTAGCATGCTGCAGAATGAGGTGATGGTGGTGGATGAATGGCACAACAATAGGCAGCAGAATCTCGTCACAGTATCTATGCATTCAAAATGCCATCAATAAAATGCACCTGTGTTCGTTGTCCATAACATACGCCTGCCCATACCATGACCCCACCGCCACCATGAGCCACTCGATCCACAACGATGACATCAGCAAATCGCTCACCCACACAACGCCATACACGCTGTCTGCTATCTCCAAAACGGGATTCCTCCATGAAGAGAACACCTCTCTAAAGTGCCAGATGCCATCGAATGTGAGCATTTGCCCACTCAAGTCGGTTACAACGACGAACTGCAGTCAGATAGAGACCCCAATGAGGACAACGTGCATCCAGCTGCTGCATTGGCTCTGCTAGCATTTTGTCTGGCACTAAATCCAGTCAAAATCCAATAAAAATAATAGCTGAAACCAGCTGATAATTTTCAGCTAGATTTTGCTGATAGAATGTAATCAAGGCCAAAGTTGGGCAATATGCTTAGGCAATCAACTATACAGTTGCAAGAAAAAGTATGTGAACCTTTTGGAATGATATGGATTTCTGCACAAATTGGTCATAAAATGTGATCTGATCATCATCTAAGTCACAACAATAGACAATCACAGTGTGCTTAAACTAATAACGCACAAAGAATGAAATGTTGCCATGTTTTTATTGAACACACCATGTAAACATTCACAGTGCAGGTGGAAAAAGTATGTGAACCCCTAGACTAATGACATCTCCAAGAGCTAATTGGAGTGAGATGTCAGCCAACTGGAGTCCAATCAATGAGATGAGATTGGAGGTGTTGGTTACAGCTGCCCTGCCCTATAAAAAACCCACACCAGTTCTGGATTTGCTTTTCACAAGAAGCATTGCCTGATGTGAATGATGCCTCTCACAAAAGAGCTCTCAGAAGACCTACAATTAAGAATTGTTGACTTACATAAAGCTGGAAAGGGTTATAAAAGTATCTCCCAAAGCCTTGCTGTTCATCAATCCACGGTAAGACAAATTGTCTATTAATGGAGAAAGTTCAGCACTGCTGCTACTCTCTCTAGGAGTGGCCGTCCTGTAAAGATGACTGCAAGAGCACAGCGCAGACTGTTCAATGAGGTGAAGAAGAATCCTAGAGTGTTAGCTAAAGACTTACAAAAGTCACTGGCAAATGCTAACATCCCTGTTAGCGAATCAACAATACGTAAAACACTAAACAAGAATGGATTTCACAGGAGGATACCACATAGGAAGCACGTTTACAGTTTGCACAAGAGCACCTGGATGTTCCACAGCAGTACTGGCAAAATATTCTGTGGACAGATGAAACCAAAGTTCAGTTGTTTGCAAGAAACACACAACACTATGTGTGGCGAAAAAAAAGGCACAGCACACCAACATCAAAACCTCATCCCAACTGTGAAGTATGGTGGTGGGGGAATCATGGTTTGGGGCTGCTTTGCTGCGTCAGGGCCTGGACGGATTGCTATCATCGAAGGAAAAATGAATTCCCAAGTTTATCAAGACATTTTGCAGGAGAACTTAAGGCCATCTGTCTACCAGCTGAAGCTCAACAGAAGATGGATGTTGCAACAGGACAATTACCCAAAGCATAGAAGTAAATCAACAACAGAATGGCTTAAACAGAAGAAAATACGCCTTCAGAAGTGGCCCAGTCAGAGTCCATCCTCAACCCGATTGAGATGCTCAAGAAAGCGATTCACACCAGACATCCCAAGAATATTGCTGAACTGAAACAGTTCTGTAAAGAGGAATGGTCAAGAATTACTCCTGACCGTTGTGCATGTCTGATCTGCAACTACAGGAAACGTTTGGTTGAAGTTATTGCTGCCAAAGGAGGTTCAACCAGTTATTAAATCCAAGGGTTCACATACTTTTTCCACCTGCACTGTGAATGTTTACATGGTGTGTTCAATAAAAACATGGCAACATTTCATTCTTTGTGTGTTATTAGTTTAAGCAGACTGTGATTGTCTATTGTTGTGACTTAGATGATGATCAGATCACATTTTATGACCAATTTGTGCAGAAATCCATATCATTCCAAAGGGTTCACATACTTTTTATTGCAACTGTATTTCTTGTTCTTTTGCAGGCTTTTATTGCAATCCCTTGGTGAGTATAGACAGGACTGGCCACACAGCATTCGGATTATCAGTGTAGTCTGTGTGTTTATGGATTACAATATTACTGACCATTTGGTCACACAGGACTTGGGAGGAAATTTGTCCAAATATAAATACAAAATGTGTGCATAATTGATCATATAAATAATATTAGTTTATACATATATTTGTACTTCTGGTCAGGGCTGGATTTACATAGGGGCTGATGGAGCTGAAGCTCCAGGCCCATGCCCATGGAATAGGCCCATTGCTACAAAAAAAGATTTGTAGGAAAACAAAACTGGTGTGGACTGTCTAACAATGAAATTAGTTCATATAAAGCTGACTTTGGGCACTATGCAATTGCTCTTGCTGCTTTAGTCTCTCTAACTCTGTTCCCTTTCTTCTACAATCACTTCATACACCCTTTTTCTGTCCCAGACTGTGTAAAAGGAGCTTCAGCCTGCTAGTAAGAAGGAGTGGACAAGTGAGTGCTTGGGGACAGTCCTTAGAAAGCGTGGAGCGAGCTTATCATTAGATGCATTTATGCCAAGCTCAGGGTGCTGTCTGCATAGTATGCCCTTAGTTGGCCAGCCTGCATGATTGGCAGGCAGCGTGGAATGCATTTGCACCAGGCTGACCTGCTAATTCCTCGGGCAGATTTTGTTGGGTGGTTCTGGTTACCTGATTCGCATCAGTGGCCCATCCATTTACCCCGCCCACGGAAATCCTGCTTCACTGGACACTGCTGTTAGGGTGTATAGATGAGAGCGAGACATTAGCACAGGGTATGTGTTTTTTTAAAGCTATATCCTGTGAGTTTCCCTCCACTAGATACATGACGATTGGGAGGTATAACTGCTTTAGTGTTTTCTGTCGATACAATTCTATAATTTGGCCCATTATAATTGTCAGCACCAGGACCAATGGGCTCTTAATATGGCCCTGTTTCTGGTCCGAAATGATGCAATTCATGCAAATGTCAGTAGAGATGTATGAATAAGCTGTGTTTTTTGCATGATTGCAATTAATTGTATAAAGAGAAATGCTCAATTCACCAATACCATGATTAAGGGATGAAAAATGCAGCAAAAATGTAAAAAATAAACGTGAAATATTTGACTATTAAAATATTTCACAGTTAGTGTCAAAAATAATTACATCAGCTTTATATTATATGATCTGTAAAGATTAATAGGTATTAAAGAAACTAGTAGCTGTGTGCTAGAATTAATGAAGTTCACAGATGACCTTTAAAGAGCATTAATTAGCCTTTTAAGGATTTTTTTTAGGTAATCCAATAAATTCCAGATTATTGCGTTTTTCTTTGATGAGGAGTAAGTACCGTAAATACTCTGTAAATCTGCCCTTATCATGAACCAAAAGTAACGAGTTCAAGGTCAGACTAGAGTACACAATAATTAACAGATATACTTGATTGCTTTGGTAGCCCCTCCAAGCACTATAACAATTTATGTTTTTTATAGTAGATTTGATGCTGTAAAGCTGTGCCTGCAATCTCGCTCTGTTTCCCTGACCATTTTATTACTCTAAAATAAATCTGCTGTGTCCAAACACACTGCTACCTTCACTCTGATATAATTTAGGAAAGAACCACTTCATCCAAGTTAATGTACAGTATTAGCGGGCAATTCATGGATCAGTAGTTTCCTTCCTGATTCATAGCACAGCACAGTCCTGTATGTGTACACATTCACTGCACAGTTCCTTCAGACCCAAGATGCTTTCTTGGACACTATTTGGTCAATGATCCAATCTGTAGACACAAATCTGGATCTCCACAACACCTATTGCCCCATTGTGGAAAGACAGTTTGAATGTTAGCTTAACAATATGCAAATAAAAATACATAATTATATTTATTAACTAAGACTAGAAAATTACAGCAAGTATGGAAAAAAATGTATTGATCAAACCTTGGCGAAGTGTATTTGGAGTGCTGAAGTTGTTATGGTGCCATGAGTGATCTGCTCTCTCCGACGATAAGTAGTCAAACTTTTTGTGAATGATTTGAAAACTTTCCTAGGGTTCCCTGGGCGCCAGTCACCTCCTGCACGGTTGGGCGGTACTCACTAGTTGAGTGCACTCAGTTGATGCTGAGCCAGACCTTCGTTGCAGAGCTTAAAGGGACACTATAGTCACCCAAACAACTTTAGCTTAATGAAGTCATTTGCTTGCATTGATCATGCATTTTCACTGCCATTTAGGAGTTAAATCATTTTTGTTTCTGTCTATGCAGCCCTAGCCACGCCTCCCCTGCCTGTGACTAACTCAGTCTGCATTAAAAAAAATGGTTTCACTTTTAATCAGATGTAAGTTATTTTACTTTTTTTTTTATCTCCTGCCCTCTTAATTGAGCTTTAACCACACACAGGAGGCAACTGCTGGGTCTAGCAAGCTAATAACAGAGCAGATGATAAGAAATTCTAAATTAAACAGAATTTGCAATAAAGGAAGTATAAACATTAGATCACTCTTTACAGGAAATGTTTATGAAGTCTGTGCAAGTCACAGTGCATGAACTAAGTGATTTAAATCCTAAATGGCAGCGAATTGATCAGTGAGACTGCAGAGCAGTGATCTATACACCAAAACTGCTTAATTTAGCTAGAGTTGTTTTGGTTACTATAGTGTCCCTTTGAAGGAAGGTCTTCTGAGTGCACAGGAGGTTGAACGTTTTCAAAATAACTCTTACACCCTATATAAATTGGCAGAAGTCTTTACCAATGCCAATATATGTTATTATTTGTGCAAACATTATCTGGTGGGGCATTGCACAAAGTGTCCATATGGACAAGTCTAAATTGTAATCCCTTGAAATAAAGATTGTTTTTTTCAGCCAATTGCATTCACTGTATGTGTGCATTATCTGAATTTCAAAACATGTAAGCATACTCCTTACATACTTCAAAATGTTTGGAATTTATGGGGTCAGTTTACCAAAGACTACAAAATTCTATGTAGCACATAAAACTAGTAACTTTAAAGTCTGACAAAAATAAAACTGTGCTATTTACTGGATGCATCTCATGGGCTGACTTCCTAGAAGAGGGGTAGGCAACTTTCCGCACTCCAAATGTTGTGGACTGTAACTGTATGAGCATTATGGGAGATGTAGTCCACAACATTTGTAGTGCCGAAGGTTGACTACTCCTGTCCTAGAGTATTTTTATTTATTTTTGTAAATATGATATTTATTTGTGTTGTCAAAGTTAAGTAATGGTGGGACTCGCATGTTGAGTTTGATAAGAGTTTGAACAACACACACTAGCATTGGTAGCAGAGCATGCGGGTATGCGCTCGGGCTCGCAGGCCCACAATGTTGACGGACACGCAGGTCCCTTATAATATTTAGTTTTGTACATATGATTTCTATCTTCGCCAATTCTTACTGTTTACATAGACTTAGACTTAATCGTGGGCGTCAGAGCGGGAGACTCACAAGTCTCTGTTCAGTACCTCTGGTGCTGTTTATGTGTCAAACTTTTTACGGAAGTGTGTGGGCATTCAGTTACCCTTAGTTTGGCGCAGTTTTTAGGCTTGCAGGTCGCGTGCGAGTTATTACTTTACCATATTGGTTATGGACCTTAGCCTACGTGAGGCCCGTGGTGTATTAGAATGTTATGCCGATGTCTGGGGGTGCTTGGGTTATTGTTTCGTGTGGCCTATGCCATCCACTCAGTATGTTGCTATGTTTTGCCTGGCATGCCAGTGCTCGTTATTATGGATGTGGTCAGTCTGTCCCATTTCCCTTTTTCCCCCCCATGCCATAGTGTCGATCCCTGGTCAGTCCATGGTGTGCCTACGCTACCACTTTTAGTTTGGGTGCTTGTGTGCGTACTCCCGTGTCGATTAGGCCCTTTACCATGGAAGGGGTGGAATATCCCCTGGTGTTTTTCTCCCTGTTTCACTTTTAGTAATCTCCGTCTCCTTGGCCCAGTCTTCTGTCAAGCCATGTGCCTGTTTGCTGGTGTCCGTCGGTTTATGTTAGCATTAGTGTAAGTGGGTCTAATGTCTTGTTTTGTTATGTGCTCGTAGTCCTATCGTGTGGTGACGTGTCTGCTCTGTCTGTATATCTTATCACTTGTTTCGAGTCTTTTTACTGCATATCCTTTCCCCTCAATCTGTTGTGTGATTTGGTAAGAGCTTTTTTACGTGTCTGTAGTTGTTCATTTTTATTTTTTGCTCTGTTTCCGTTGGTTGCCCAGTGTGTGTTTCTTGTGAGTGTTGCCTCTTTGTGTGCTCCGTGGTTTGTGTGTTTGTTGTGTCCCCCCCAATTTGGGGTTCGTGTCTTTCCGCTCTACTCTTATTCCATATGTGCTTCTAGTGTGATAGCTTCCGTTACTTCTTTACTTTTATGTTATATGTGTGTGGATAGCTTCTCCCCTTGAGGGGAGGGAGGGAGGGGGAGGGGAGAGGAGGGAGGGTGTCTGTATCCCCCGTGGCGCGTCCAGGCCCCCTCTTGTGTTTGTTCCCGTCTCTCTCAGTTGGGCCTCCCTTTCTGTGTCATGTCTTAAGTGATATACAATATCCATGGCATCCATAATTCTGTGTGTTTATCTTCCCTGCCTAGTGTTCCTGCTATTATGGCTTCTGCCATTCTTATGTATTCTACTTTATTCTTCCATTGTTCTATTGTGGGTATATGTTCTTTCCTCCAGTGCAATAGGATTAGGGATTTAGCCGCATTTAGCAGGTGTCTCAGGATTTACTTTTTGTAATAGGGTATGGGTCATTCTGTGTGGTGTATGAGGGCAGCCCCCATTGTCAGCTCTGTGGGGTCACCTAGGATGTGTCCAATTTCCTGTTCAGTGTTCCCCCAGTACTGTTTTATTTTGTCACAGTCCCACCAGGTGTGCTTCAAGGTTCCAGGGCCGTTTCCGCATCTCCAGCGGATGCTCGGGATTGTTGGAGTGTAGCCAGGCCCGGACTGGCCATCGGGCACACCGGGCAAATGCCCGGTGGGCCGCGGTGGCCGTGGGGCCGAGGCCGGCAGGGAGATCACATGATCTCTCCTGACGGTCTTTGCAGGGCCGGCGCTATCTGAACGCCGGCCCTGCAGTAGTCCATGGAGGGCCGGTGGGGAGATCAGAGATCTCCCCACCGGCCCACATGCAGGATAGTGCGGCCGCCGGGGGAGAGAGGGAGGGAGCCAGCGGAGCTTTAACTAACAGCTCCGCCGGGTTCCTCTCGCGAGATTCGGAGCGTTGCCATGGCAACGCTCCGGGTCTCGCGAGAGTGAACTCTAGCCTTACAGGCTAGAGTTCACTCACCACTAGGACCACCAGGGATGGATGGCAGCCCCAGCAGCAGGATCCCCCTCCCAGGCTAAAGGTAAGCAGGGAGGGGGGAAATAATCACCTAACTAACATCAGCCTCACAGACACCCCTAACACTCACAGCACCCTCATTCACACACACACACTGCACCCCTGACACTCACAGCACACACACACACACTGCACCCGTGACACTCACAGCACACACACACTGCACCCCTGACACTCACAGCACACACACACACTGCACACCTGACACTCACAGCACACACACACACACACACTGCACCCCTGACACTCACAGCACACACACTGCACCCCTAACAGACTCACAGCACACACACACTGCAACTGACACTCACAGCACACACACACACTGCACCCCTGACACCTCACAGCACACACACACACACACACACTGCACCCCTGACACTCACAGCACACACACACACACTGCACCCTGACACCACAGCACACACACACACGGGCAACTGACACCTACAGCACACACACACACACACACGGCACCCCTGGACACTCACAGCACACACACACACACACACTGGGTAACCCCTGACACTCACACACACACACACACACACTGCACTCTGACACTCTCACAGTACACACACACTGCAATCGGGCTGACACCCACAGCACACACACACACACACACTGCACCACACACACACTGCACCCCTGACACTCACACACACACACTGCACCCCTGACACTCACAGCACACACACACACACTGCACCCCTGACACTCACAGCACCCTCACACACACACACACTGCACCCCTGAGACTCACAGCACACACACACTATACCGCTGACACTCACAGCACCCACACACACACTGCACCCCTGACATGCACAGCACCCTCACTCACACACACTGCACCCCTGACACAGCACACACACACTCACATCACCCTCACTCACACACACACACTGCACACCTAACACTTACAGAACCCTCACACACACTGCACCCCTGAGACTCACAGCACACACACACTGCACCGCTGACACTCACAGCACACACACACACACACACACTGCACCCCTGACATGAACAGCACCCTCACTCACACACACTGCACCCCTGACACAGCACACACACACACACACACACTCACATCACCCTCACTCACACACACACACTGCACACCTAACACTTATAGCACACTCACACACACACACACAGACACTGCACCCCTAACACTTACAGCACCCACACACTGCACCCCTGACATGCACAGCACACACCCTATCTGGCCCCGCCCCCTTTGTAGTGGGCCGCTGTAATTAAAAAATGCCCGGGCCGAATTATCTTCCCAGTCCGGCCCTGAGTGTAGCGGTTAATCAGGGAGGGTGTGCGATACCAGTACGTGAGTAGTTTAGTTCCTGGTAGTATGAGCCAGTGGAACTTTTGTGTTGCAGTATTAAAATCTTTTCCCACGGGGCATCCGAGAAGGATTCCTCCGTCCATTCCTCCCATTGCCTTTTGTATAAGGTGTTCTCTGTTCTGTGTCCTGTCAGTATGCTTTGATATATCGTGGAGACCCTCCCTTCTGTCCCTGGTGTCTGTGTGCTTTGGTTCTCGAACCATGTGAGGTCCCTATGTATTTTGGCACTGTGTGGTAGATTGTGGTAGTAGTGTGTCAGTTGGGCGTAATGGAATTGGTGCATCAGCATGTGAGGCCTACCCTCCGTTGTTTCTCGCAGTGGTTTCACTCCCGTGTTGCTTAGAGTTGCGTATATGGGTATGTATCCGTCTTGGTTATCCATCCGCCAAGCTGTCGGTGGGAGGCTGTCGCCTAGGTTAGGGTTGTATGTGATGGGTATCAGCGGGCTGGGTTTGGCGAGATCTGCTGTCCTTTCCTCAACGTATTCCAGTGTCTCAGGGTGTGCGTGAGAGGGGATTCCTCCCCCAATATTACCTGTGCGTCAGCTTCTCTATGCCATATCAGTGTATGTAGTCTTTTATCAGTGGTGTCTCTCCAGAGTGTTACCCACCGTAAGGCGTGTCCGTGTGAAGTTCATTGAGTCTCTGCAGTACTGTTGCCTGGTGGTATCGTCTGATGTCAGGTAGGGATAGTCCCCCCCCCAGCTTCTTGGTAGGCAGAGTTTGTCATAGCCAATGCGGGCCTTCTCTCCTCTCCATATGTATTGTGTGATTGCCGTTTTGAGTGTCATGAAGAATGTTTGCGGTATCACCAGTGGAGCCATGTGAAATATGTAGAGTAGCCTGGGTAAGACATTCATCTTTAACACCGGGAGATCCCCAGCCAAGATATGTGGGGGTAATTCCATCTTTTGAGGTCCCTGAGGATGGTCTTGAATAGGGGTATGTGGTTGTGGGCGTAGATGTCCTTTGCCGTGTGTGTGACCCACAGCCTGAGATATTTCATTCGGTCTGGGCACCAGTGCAAAGGGAATTGCCTTTTTAGCTGTGCGCATTCCTCCTCAGGAACCGTGATGTTTAAGATCTTGCATTTAGTGATGTTCAATTTGAGTCCGGACAAGCGTCCGTATGTTTAGAATTCCGACATTAGCTGTGTGGTGGAGGTTAGTGGGTTCTCGAGGAAGAACAGCATGTCGTCCGCATATGCGGCCACTTTGTGTTCGTGCGTTCTATACCGCAGACCCATTATCCTTTCATTTTTCCTGATGCGCTCCAGTAGCGGTTCCAGGGTGAGGGCAAACACCAGGGGTGACAGCGGGCAGCCCTGTCTTGTGCCGTTTTTAATGTTGAAGCTGTCGGTGAGGGCCCCATTCACTCTGACTCTTGCAGTCGGTTGGTTGTAAAGCGCTGTGATCCATGTGAGCATGCCATCTCCTATACCTGTCGCGCGTAGTGTTTCCATCATGAAGTTCCAATCTACTCTGACAAAGGCTTTTTCAGCATCTATCGACAGCAGTAGTATCTTTGTTGCGTTTTTTTTTGCTAAATGTTGTATGGCAAATAACCGTAAGGTGCAATCCCTGGCCTCGCGGCCAGGTATAAAGCCCATCTTGTCTGGATGTACCAGTCTCGCCATATAGGTCTGTATTCTCTTCGCCAGAACCTTCGAAAACAGCTTGACGTCTGCGTTGAGGAGTGAGATTGGGCGGTAGTTTCCGACCTGTTCGGTGTTCTTGCCCAGCTTTGGGATCACCGCTATTGTCGTGGCCAGGGCCTCCTTGTGAAAGGCATTGCCATCCCTCAGGCTGTTTAATGCCCTAGTAAGGTGTGGTATGAGGATGTGTCAGAATTTCTTAAGATATTCCACAGGGAAACCGTCTGGCCCCGGTGCTTTGCCTGTTTTCGCTTCTTTTAGTGCTAGTCGGATGTCCTAGAGTATTTCACCACTTCTCGTATATGTTGTTTTTTGCTGGTGTTAGTGCTGGATTTGCAAAAGTCAGAAGAGAACATGTGAAAGTGGACAATTTTATCCGCAAATTAGATCATATTAGATGTTGCGATAAGAGGTAGAGATATAAATAAATACTATGATCGTAGTGTAGGTGGTATAATCCCCACCACAGGATTCTTTGTCCAGGGATCAGCGGTGAAGACATATCTCAGGATGCCAGGATTCAAATTAGATATTATGGTAAAATAGCAAAAAAGTTTATAACTTTTTTTTTCTATTTTACCATTATTTCTAAATTGAATTGTGGGGTCCTAAGATACATCTTCACTGATGATCCCTGGACAAAGAATCCTGCGGTGGGGATAATACCACCTATGCTATTATCATAGAGCGGTTCACCTGCTCTTTAAAATATAAGTAAGGCTCCAAGTATTATTTACAGTTTTAATCAGAGAGCACTATATTGTTTACTCTTTTTTTTTTATGGTCCCAATCCTGCTTTTACAAAACCACACCGACACTGTTGTATGCATCTGTGCGGATCTGTACCACTGCACGGTGTATATATTAGAGCTGGCCATGAGCTCCACCCCATGTGAGTTGGCATTCACGATTCTGCATGTTGTGTGCATCTCACTTATCAAGACTGCACTATTGGATTTTTTTTCCTGGTTTTCTGTACATGTATTCTTGGTTATACCTTAAGCATCTGTAAGAAGCTAGACTATCTTCCCTGAACTGCAAGATAATTATATCCAGAACTATACCATAATATCTGTTATTGCTTATTTCATACCTTTTGATTTTCCACAATAATTTGTTTTCATCTATCGCAACCTGTTTTTTTTTTTTTTCATGAGGGACTAGGCACCCACTACTATTGGGCTAGAGAGCTTGCGGGAAGGGGTGGAGAAAATTATAGCTTACTACTCAGTATTTGTTTAATTCCATCACTCAGCAAAGGGCTCTCCGGGCCTTCGTTTTTCATAAGAAGAGTTATTAGTACAGGTAATATCAACCCAGAGTATTAGAAGCTAGAGTTTTATGGAGCAAAACAAGTTTTAAGGACAGAAGGTATGAAAGGATGAGTATGTAGAACTGATGGATTAAAATAAAGTAATGGGCCACAAACTGTAAGTGTAAAATGTCACCATTCAACATCGATCTGGCGACCATTTATATTTTACATATCTCACTTGATGTATTCTTATGACACTTTCACATTGAATGGTAGAAAAGAAAAAAACAACAAAAATTATGATAAATTACACGTTTACTTGTATTAATACTGATTTTAAGAAGTCCCCAACATATTTGCAAAAGAAGCAAAAAGATAGGGTATCAAACAAACGTGAGCACAGAAAATGCATTGTAGACAATTTTGTTTCATTTAGTTTTTTCATGTTTTCTATGCAATGTCTAAATTATTCTTTTTTATTGTTGTTTATTGCCCACTGTATTTGATTTGCAGTATGGATTGTTCATAGACATAACCCGTTTGCTGTCAGCAGTATTTCATTGGAAAGAAATGGGGTAAATATTTGTCATGACATGAGATATTTTGCAGATATAAATCTATATGTCATATTCTTTTAAAACAGACAATAGGTAATTTTCCTTTAAAGTCTCCATTCTCCTCTTTCGAGCCTGTCAGTCCTCCACATTTGAAAACCTCCCTTCTTATTTTGGATTTTTGGCCAGTAACCCACCCAATTCTGCAATGACTGACATTCCAATGTGTTACCCACAATGGACCTTTACAACCTCTCTCTAGATCCAGCAACTTGCTGTGGGTAGAGAAAATAACAGACAAAGAGCTGATGACCCCTGCTCTATAGAAACTTGCTTTATTCTCTGGAATAATATGTTCCCTTGACGTCATCCTCTCGGGGCCAAAGTCTTAAAAACCTTGGCCGGTGGTAGAAAGACCACCGGGCATCTTCTCCAAACTTAGACTAATGCCCATTGCTTGGGTAAACACCACAAAAGTTCATCTTCTGTGTCTTGCCGATCTGATGTTCTGCTCACATTCACTCATTGCCAGACTCCTCCACTCCTTGATTTTGGACCTCTGGCTCCCATAGAAAGAACTCATGGAGGAGAGTGTTGACAGCTTCTGGACATTCCAGCATGACCATGTGACTACCTTCTTCTATAACCTTTAAGAACGAGATCAGGAGGATCTGTGGAAACATTGAATATATCAATTGATTATATATTTACATAAGGTTTTAAATGCTTGTACGTTTTTTTTAAAATGAACGTCAATGGTTTTTGTTTAGTTTATAAACAGATAGAATGCACTTTCTGTGGGTTCTATCTGAATTCTTATATGGGTCTATGAAACGAGCAAAGCAAAAAAAAAATATTAGACATCAAACATGGCAACTAATGTCATGTACCAATATGTGCGCTAGATGCCTATAGCATATGAGCAACATGATCTGTGGAAAATCCTGATGACTTAAAGTCGGATTTTTGTATTTTGTTTTTGTTTTTCCTTTGCTTAGGCCCCTTGTATCTTGAACATTTTACCACCCCCTCCCCCATCCTCCTGACTTTTTTTTTATCCTTTTGTTCTCGTGAGGGATTTCAATACATGGGTGCCACCATATTGTTCTCTTCTGTCTTTGATATCTATATCTCTGGGTTCCATGAAAGCACCTTGGTTTTGTGATCTCTAGGTCTGATGCAGTATCTCACAGTGCCACTACTTGCTGTAGTGCTGTTGCAGACTGGAGAGATCTGATTCTGCTCCCAGCTAGTCCTCTTCTGTTTACTTTGGAAGACCAGGCTTTCCCTTAGTTAGGTAGCAGAATATTTGTTTACGGTTGGTATAATGTACTAATGTCTGGCTGTTTTTCCTATATTATGCCAGCGGCCAACTCCTTCATTTCAAAGCCCTGCCCTGTATCCTGTTCCCAGAAGGCCTGGTCCTTGATTCCAGAGGAATATCTTGTACGCTGAAGTCTCACTGCCAGTTCATGTGCCAGGCCTCTACCAATATCTCAAACCATGCTTTCTGTCTGCATCCTAGTATTTAACCCCTGTGTATTTGCTAATCATTTGCTGATGATACTAAGATATGTAACAGGGTTGATGTTCCAGGAGGGATGCTCCCTATAAGAAGAAGTAATCCCTACTTTTTCCTATGTATATCTAATAAACTAAGCTGAAAAAATATGGAAAAAGAGAAAGACCAAAATAATCATTTAAAGTTGCATCCTGCAAAATAAACTATAAAAGAGATAAAGAATAGAGAAGATGGTGGCATCAAAAAAGTGTACCTCTTCCTGTACTTTTTATCTCACTATTGTGACATTTTATGAAAATGGACCAACTTGCTGGGTTTTGTAAAAAAAAAAAAAAAAAAACCTCTAGAGATATCAATATTTAAAAATGTAAAATCAATATTTTTTTCTACTCTATTATAAGCTCCTTTTGGAATGGACACACCTTTTCATGTGAGAAGTTTTTACTCTCCAAATGTATCTTGTTTTTAAGGACTTACAAGAATATAAATTTCCATTGTGCTTTTTCATAAGATGTAGTCTTCACCCTTTACTTGTTTTCTAAAGTTTCATTTGGTGCTGCAACCTCCCATCCCACTTTCCCCTTCCAAGCTGAGCTATACATGTGAAAACCACTGCTTTGGTAGTAGTACGCATAAGGCACCAACACCAGGCGCTGTTTGTCAGGCGATAGCAATGAAATCTGTACCTCTGCCATTCTTTGGTCTTCATCGAGTGGAACAAACTTGTCATGCATGCCATGCACCAAGAGGATGGGAACAGTAAGTTCTGCGTGGTAAACTTCATCCCCTTCTGGCCAGTACTGACCACTCATCATGGCTCGTAAAACAAAAGATGACACGTTGAAGGCATTACCCTCCCGTAGAAGCTGCTTCTCTTTGGCACCTTGTCGTGCAAAGCCAGCCCTGGCAAAATAATTTGAGAATTAACCACACACCCTCAGCTATCCAAAACTGACTAGTAAATTGTGTAAGAACAGTTCTACAATATCAAAACACATACAATTTCACCACTGCATCTGGCTAGACTAATTTTCCCATCTGAGAGAAAATGACATTAGAGAGATACACCATTCTTAAAGACCACAGCTAGTGACTACTTACTTGAGGAAGCTCCAGGCCAGACATGGTGACAGGCAGTGTAGGACACAAGTGGGCATATTGAAGATGGAGCACAGGCTTGGTTCAAGTGCTGTGGGGCCTCCCCCGTTTACCATAACCACCTTGTGGACCAAGTCAGGATATTCATGGGCTAGGAAAGTGCAGAATGAGACTCTACAAAGACAAGGATAAAACAAAAGTTTAACAGTTGACTGTTGGGTCATTGAGGATTTTTCTTCAAGATGTCTTAGGCCAAACTTCAGGTGTTTGGCCTAAGATGCTGGTCTGCTGAATCTCGTGCCTATTCTGCCCAATGTCAGTTCCTTCCACACAACAGGCTTAAGATTATGAAACATTGAAGGAATAAAATGTGGATGCTGTGGATTCTGAGTCACTGAAAACTGATAGTTCACCAAGTATAAACAAAGACTTCCTTTCATCTACTTAGGATAGTTTTCTCCACATATTTGCCTCATAATACTTTTTTTTTCCCTGCTTAGCCCATGTTCACACTATGTGCTTTTCTGCAATATGGAAAAATTATTCTCTGTGCACATCACTTTTTATCTTGATAGTATCCCTTTAATTATATTATTACTACAATTAGCATTTAACATGTAATTTCATCTTACTGAAAATATAAAGCAGTAGGGTCTTCAATAGAGGTTTCTCAGCTTCAATTATACATTTGAAATATCATTTAGTTTCCTTTGTTCCTTGACATTTAAATTTAAAGGCTAGAAAAGGGTCCTCCTTTTTGTGTTAAAAAAATCCACATTATACTATACCTTTATTCCATCACTATAGTCTAATATTGCTGAACTCATCAAGATTAATGACTTTTGACCAATCAAATGCTTCTCATAGAGAAGTATTACAGACATATGGCACATGAGCTGTAGTTGCTGCAATCAGCCAATCGGATGCTTCGCTGTGAGAAACACTGGGTCACACCTAGTTTCATCAGCATACTTTGCATGCTGATGCCGCACATCATATAGATTCAATGATAACTGAATCTATTTTAGTTTGAAGCCCATATTGGCTGCTTGAATGATTCAGCATAGGCAATGCAAGACGCAAACACTGTGCATTTACAAATCTGCAGGGGCAGCAGGCAGCTTCTGTGCTCCAAAAATCACTTTACTAAGATGGAGTGATTTTGAAGACTGTGTCTTTAAGGAGGTGATTCACATTAATACATTACACATTACTAAAGTGAAAATTAAAAGTGAATTTCAAATTTAAGATCAAGATAGCCTTAAATTTGAAGTTCACTTTCAATTCTTACTTTAGTAAATAACCCTGACAAATATGTATTTTTAGATTAATGGTTTCTGTTGGGCAAGAGAAATTTGAAAAAAAGAAAACAGAAGAATCTAAAATGTCATTAGGAAGAGGCGAATATTAACTAAAAGTTATTTAGAATGTTTAAGGTTGTGCTCATTATGCATTTAAAACATTGTGTTGTTTGCATGACATTGACATGTTGCTTCATTTATACGAGTATATAATTACAGAGCCGTTTCTGACAGCAGTGCTTTAGATATCCTGCTAGGATTTAGAGTACTTAGGGTTGCAAGGGAGATGTGGTTGGGAGAAATTACCAATAAGGAGGGCCTACACACATGCAGCGGGCTGTAAGTCTGTTAAAAGCCTTGAATTTAAGATTTTTAAAGTGAATCATATGCAAACATATATTGGTAGATGGAAAAAAGTTCATTATATTATGTCTTGAAAACAAGACACATATTTTTCTATTGGCTAGTTACTAGTAGAAAACTGCTAGCATGGCTAATTTTATATTAACAGTATTTAAATATCAATGCATATTCTTCACACAGTGCATTGATCAGCACTATTGGATATATATTTCTGCACATCAACAAGAACTCACCCATAAGAATGTCCGATCAATATGTTCCTCTTCTTGGCATAGCGTTTGAACATGTACCTCATGTCCTCTGCAAGTGCGTAAAAAGTATAGGCAGCGCCAATCTGGGGGGCGGCACTGGCTCCATGCCCCACCAAATCAGGGGCCACTACCTCATAGCCAAGCTTGGAGAAGAATTCAAGTTGTTCCTTCCAAATGTCAAGAGAGCCTCCAACTCCATGTATAAAGAATAATACCACGTCAGAATGGGTTCCTTTACATCCAGTCACCTGTCTTTGGCAGTCGACCACCACTACCTTCTTTGGTTTGCGTTTTCGGCGCTTCCCAGGGGGTACATCACTCTCTTTTCCAGATACACCTTCATTGCCCGTGCTAGTAAAATCAGATAATTCCACCTCTACTGTCCCAGCAGGCTCAGAATTCCCATTGCGACAATGAAATATCTCAGATCGCAGGTTTGCACCTAGATTTTCGATCACCAGTTGCCCATTGCGGTAAACGGTGATACGACGTTTGCAAGGGACCATGCCTTGTCCTGGATTTTTCTTTTTGTCTAATTCTTCTTGCTCTCCCCCTCCTGGACGTGAAGGCAAATAATGTCGCACTCGTAAGATCCTTCCAGGTTTTACTTCCAGGAAATCGTAGCCATCGCTGGTCTCTGAAATATCCACAGGCCCCACAGAATTTGGTGTTTTGCCAGTTAGGCAATACATAATGCGTTCTGCTATGCTGGTCAACATGGTGTGTCCTGCAAACAGACAAAATAGCATAAGGATACCTCAGATTAGGGGATGAATAAAAATAAGATTCATAACTAGCTATGCAGAAATATGATAGCTCACCTTGTCCCTGGGTCATGAAAAGAGCAAAATGATAAAACATATTATAATTATAACCAACCTCCTGTTAGCGCTTCAAAAAGCTGCACACATGAATATGGATGAGTTAGATTTTCTCATGAAAATTAAAGGGACACTATAGGCATCAAAACCGCTTTAGCTTAATTAAGCAGTTTTGGTGTACATATCATGCCAAGTTTCACTGCTTAATTCTCTGCCATTTAGGAGTTAAATCACTCCCCTGGCTGTGACTGACATAGCCTGCATGAAAACAAAATGGTTTTTGAAATGCTGTACAACCACTGAAGTGGTTATGATACTTCAAGTAACACTTAAACTGATTTTTCAATGGTATATGACTTTCCACATTGCCACATAAAGTATTTCCTACCACCTCATCCTGCTCAAATTCGGTGGTCTCTAAAATCATTGGCATGTTCAAGTATTCACTGATTAACTACCTATTGTGGGATGCTAACAGAGATATTTACTGAAGTGATAATTCAAGGTGAATTTAAAGTGAATTTCAAATTTAAGGCTAGAGTAGCTTAATGGAAAGCATAGCTGACTTAGATATTTTTTTCAGTTTGGCTACTAAATCCCTTTGATTTCTCACTTTCGTGAATAAGCCTGCATATCTTTAATGCCTCTTTAATGAATCACTTGTCCAGACCAACTCTAAAGGACTGATATTAGACAGCTGAATTCTTCGAGGAGCTCAGATGGTCGTTTAAGAATCCCTATAATAGTTATTTGCTTATATAGGCACCCTGTGTATCTTACCTTCAAACCTTATAATTTATTCATTACTAGATTTTGGGAAACAAGGTTGCCAATTTCTGTATTTTATGTTCCGTGTATGAGATTATATAATTGTTTATATGTACTGTATTTGTTCTGATGTACAGTAACAAACATGTTATTTCAGTAATATTTTTTTCTTTTTTTTTATCCTCATATTTCCTTTCTTAACCTTATATATTATATTGTTTTATACTTGGAGTTTACACTTAGTTTACCAATCATCATATATTTATTTATCTGCTTTTGATATGCTCAGTAAATTATTTTGTACTATACACATTCAATATTATCTACTCAATTTTTCTTTGCAATAAATAAACGTTAAAAACAACAAAATAAGCCAGTAACAATTTGATGTGGAAGGAGGACATCTGGGATGTATGTAATGTTATGTTAATGTTAAAGTTGTCCTTTCATTTCAGAAGCAACATGTATCTTAGATACAATTACATTTTTTTAACTTCGCTTTGGCTGTATTGCAACTTTAGGATCTTTGATGCCTGGATTCATTTTATACCACCCACACAAGCACACAATATTCCTCCTGGCCTCATCTACAATGCAAATTAACTACAGACCACAATGCATTACATTAAAGTTCCACTCTCCAAGGAAACAAATATTTCTAGGATCAAAAAAAGAAACAACTGTTTAAACCGACGTTTTAAAGACTAAAAATTACTACATTTCCATGAAGACTTTATTTATTTTGTGCACACAAATATAGTCAAGTGACATCTGCCTGTCTGCTGTCTCCAATACAGAGCATTGTTCTAGAAAGCAGACACATCAAGTCATGGCCACAATATCGTACACATTATATGCACGTATGCACAGTCTGGTAAAACTTAAAGGGACACTGTAGGCACTGAATTCCAGAGAGTCTACACTTTAGTGATCAATCCTAATTTGTATTAAGAACTCTGTCGAAACGAATGCCTCCTAACCAAACAAGTACCATTGCGAAAGCTATAGTCATATTCTGCTGCCTTGGTCTGCAAGTTATGTTTTACTTGACTTAGACACAAATCTCTGAGGAGTTATTTACTAAACAGAAAATTGTAGTGATCCTGAAAATTAAACTGCAACAATTAGACTAAAATGTAACTATAGCTGGGTTGGAGAAATATTCTGAATCAGTTATTTTTGCCCAATTTTTTTAATTTAGTTTTCAATTCACAACTCATTGTTTGATCTACACTAGTCTGCACTAAAATGACTAAAAGTGCTGGACTGTGATAGCTTACTAAGGCACAGAATTTGTATAAAAACTGGTGGAAGAAAGGCCTCCCTGCTCACACTTAAAAGAACATTTTTTTAAAAACCCGAAGAGACATACACACACACGCAACCACACGCGCAAGCATGTAGAGAGAGAGAGAGAGAAAATGACGGAACGGTACCAGTATGTAAATAGTTAGGGCAAATGCAGTGGAGCAAACCTACACAACACCAAGAGGGCTTAACAAGGCCGGGGAAGCCATGTTCTGATGGTTCAAAGAAAACATGACTACCACACATGGAATGCTATATCTCTGCTAAGTTGTAACCACTTCCTTGGGGAATCTGAATATACAATGTAAAAGTTATTGTACATAAGTGTGAGTTAAACGATTCCCCTCCCCCCTTCTTCTATTCTGTACCCCAAAACACGAAAATGTTTAATAAAAAAACGATTAAAAAAAAAAAAAAGAACATTTAAACAACCATAAGCTCTATGGGCTGTGGTTATGGTTTCAGGAGTGCATGCCTCACAACGGTCCCGCTTTAGGGGCGCTCTCCGCCATCGCACTTTAGTTCCCTGGTGTCCCACATTTGCGGACACCAGGGAACTTTCCCCAGGCAGCATGACATGAGCACAACACTAGACCGGCTCACATTGTGAAAAATCAGCACTGTCCCTGTAATTCTGTACTGTTAGGGGGCCTCGAATTGTAAATGTTTTTAGTGCCAGGTAGATATATACAATTTGGTTATTTTGGCCATAAATTTGAGTGTGACTGAATTTTCATAACATTTCTCACAATTCAAAAAAAAGAAGAAAAAAATGTCTACAGGTGATGGCTGTCTAAAAAATAGACTAGTCCACTCAACCTGTAGAAGATCATACCTTGTAAGACACTCCAGTAGTGTCTTGGGGCATAACCCCTAATCAGAAGAACTATAAGATACTCAAAATAACAAATATAAGAGTATTTCCACTGGAATAATGAACAATAATAATACTATAGAAAATAATAAATAGAGATATATACAGTGAGGAAATACAATTGTAGAAAATACTAACAAATGGGTCAGATGGAAGTAGAAAATAAGTGCCAAATGGCAAACCTCCCTTCCTAATGTCTCTAGAGATATACTCATATATTTGTTATTTTGAGTATCTTATAGTTTTTCTCACAATTCACACTTAAGTGAAGAAACCTGCTTGTGTTAGTTGATCCAATGCAGCATGCATACCTCCCAACGTTGCTTTGGCTGCATTCAGGACGGGGTCGAGCCTTGCAAGGGGGCACAGTCAGGGACCCAACTCGTCACTGGTGATGCTCTAAACGGGCGGGTATGCCCAGAAAATAGTTGGTCCATCCACTTAAGAGGTGTGTGTGCCTGACGACAAACACACCAGGCTCTCTCAGACAGCCTCCTGGCCAGGCCTCCGCATGGAAGTCTAGAGGACTATGCAGAAAGCGCTGTTAAATGGCTCTCTGCGTGGTTTTAATGCCTACTGCAAAGCATTAGACGCGCTCAAGGGCAGTTTTTGCACAACAGTCCCGATTTCGGGGTCCTGTCCCTCCATCCTGCTTTAGTTCTCTGGCGTCTCTCATTTCACAGGAATCTCAAGACAAGGTTTCAGCAATACACAGGCACTTATAGCTGTATAGTCATTAATCTTGATGATCTCAGCCAAACCAGTGCTTACCCATAGTGAAGCAGTAGGAGGCTAGTGCGCATGCGCATCAACACATGTTTATGTTCCTAACATTAGAGTGTTTCTTTAAGTACCAAAGTTAGCTATCACTGTTTTGTAAGTGTACTTTCAGAGTGAAATGTTGTGGGTATACTTGTAAGGATGTACTTCAGTAGAGTAATACTTATGTTTGTCAGTGAAAATATAGGAGTCTGTGTCATAATTTCTCTATTTACATTGGTAAACAATGCTTATGTAGTCATATATAAATATGAATAGCTATTTCTAATAGCACAATACTGCTTGTTTGTTGTATCCCTCCCTGATCTTCTACAATGAAGAGATAATGTCACAGTTTGTGACACGGTACAGAAAATGTACAGCATGTTATCTACTGAGCTATCAAGATCGGCAGATAGCGATCCAAGTCAGGACTGTCCCATCATATCCAGGATTGTATGGAGGTACACAAGCGCACTGTTATTTACTAAATTGCAAGCTCATTTGAGCTGGGGCCTCCTTACCTCTTATTTATGTTCCCGTTAACAAGTCTGTACTTTATGTGCTGCTTTATGTCCTCTATCGTTTCAAATTTAAAGGAGCACTATAGGGTCAGGAACATGTATTCCTGACCTGATAGGGTTAAAACCACAATCTAGTCCCCCCTTGACCCCTCCAGCCTCCCTAAATATAGTAAAATCTTACTTGTATGCAAGCCTGAAGCTGCAGGATTTGTCCCTGCTTCCTTTTGACCTGCCCACTGCCTGCTGACATCATCAGAAGTGGTAGCCTGATCCAATCACAATGCTTCCCTAGAGGATTGGCTGAGACTGACAAAGAGGCAGATCAGGGGCAGAGCCAGCACAATTCAAACACAGCCCTGGCCAATCAGCATCTCCTTATAGAGATGAATTGAATCAATGAATCTCTATGAGGAAAGTTCAGTGTCTGCATGCAGAGGGAGGAGATACTGAATGTTTGGATGCATTTTAGGCAGCCATGACCCAGGAAGGATCTCTAACAGCCATCTGAGGAGTGGCCCGTGAAGTTATCACTAAGCTGTAATGTAAACACTGCATTTTCTCTGAAACAAGCAGTGTTTACAGCAAAAAGCCTGAAGGTAATGATTCTACTCACCAGAACAAATTCAATAAGCTGTAGTTGTTCTGGTGACTATAGTGTTCCTTTCAGGTGATATACACAGACAGATTCCATCAAAAACAGAACACTCGAGTGAAACACCAAAAAGCCACATGTTTCTTTCTCAGATACGTTTCTGTTATTGTTGCAAGTAAGCCATAGAAACATTCAAGGGCGTATTGACTCCCCTTCACTCACCTCAGTCACTATCTCCCTCAGCACCCACATTAGCCCTATGCCTCCTCTACCCACCTCAGCTAGCATCTCCCCAGCACCCACCTCAGCCTCCATTCCCACTCAACCCACCTCAGCGACCACCCATTACCCCCAACACCCACTTCAGCCCCATCTCCCCCACCAACCGTCTCCGCCACTATACCCCCAGGCACCTACTACACTCCCTATGCCCCCTGCACCTACTAGAGCCCATATCCCACACGCTGCAGCCACTATCCACACACACAAACTGCAGCCTTTATATCCCTCACACAGTCGAGCCTCTATTATCCATACAAACACAAACTACAGCCCCAGTATCCCCCAGACGCCTACTACAGCCTATCCCACACACACACATACAACAGCCCCTACCACACACACTACAACACAACCAGCCGTCTCCACCCACATACTACACTGCAAACAGATCCATCCACACACGCAAACCTACCAGGAGCCTCACTGTATGCACACAATCCCACAATCAGTATCCCCACACATGCAGCCTCCCTACGAACACTTATCACAAGCAGCTTCCCCACCATTGCAATACTGCATACAGCCTCCTTACACACACACAATTATTACAACCATTTATATAGCACCAACATATTCTGCAGCGCAGTACAATAGGTAAAAGAAGACAAACAATTCTAACACATGTTGACATACAGGAACACAGCATCACAAGTAGCCTACAAACACAGCCATTATGGGTGCTTGTTAACATGCATATAATATCTGTGTGAGAGCCACACAACGAAGGGGGAGAAAATTATCAGTAGCCAAAAAACTTTGCACCAGAAGGGGTCTCTTGGTCTCCCATTTCTGTGAGTTGTCAGTCCGCCCCTGGAAACACTCCTATTAGTGGAATATTTCCAGTGTGGCCTGTTTCTTTTTACATTTTGAACAGATATGCTTTATTAGGTGCACATATTTTTTTGTTTTCTTTATTTTAACATTGTGTGAGTGGGTATGTATTGTGATGACACTTTTTAGTGTACATATATGTGCATAGAAACAGAGGTGTATCTACTGAAGATAGCACCTATGGCAATCACTGAAATTGTGCGTCTGTCCAAATGTGTGTGTTTGTGTGTTGGCTGTATGTAATGTGTGTGGTCGTGCAGATTGGGGGGGTGAGTGTGGCAAGGTGAGTGGCAGTGTGAGAGGGTGTGAGTGTTACAGGATTAGTGTGGCAGGGTGAGAGGGATGGTCAGTGTGACATAGTTAGGGGTGAGTATGATAGTGAGCGTGACAAGGTTGGATGGGATTTTCTATGGTTGGGGGAGAGACAGTATGTGGAGAGGCTGTATTAAAACACACTCTCTCTTATTGCCTTTTTGAAAATATAACATTTGCCCCCATCATGCTTACCTCTTGGGCGGTAAGAGGGCACAGATATATTCACTGGTCCAGTGGGCTCCCTGGTGGTCTAGTGGGCTTCTAGAGCCAGCTTTCCAGTGCAGTGTTGATGCCATTAGAACGCAGGCAAGGAAACCTTCTGGCTCGAGGGGCATCCGATCAGAGCTGGAGCTTCATCCAGCTCTGATATGGCACCCCGTCAAGTGACACCTATGGCATGTACTATGCTTGCCATACCCTAGGTACGCAACTCTATATATATATATATATATATATATATATATATAGATATATATAATACAAAAGAAGACCATACAGAGCACTGAGAGTGTTTATGGTGTCAGGAGTAGTCAAGTGGTCATAAGCATTCAAACCGTTTCTTAGACATTCAGGTGCTAATTCCTGCCTCCTTGCTGCTTGAAATTCATGTTAAGCTGTAACTGGTGTTTAGCATTTAAAAGGTAGTTGAAGCGAGAGTGCAGTCGTGCAATGCTTTTATTTCCATCTCGGTTAGTAGGGCAACATCATTTCAGAAATTATGTAAGTGACAAGAGAGATGGCATCACCATGGTTACAGAATGCAGTCACCATAGTTACCGAATGCATGATGTAAGGATCATTTGGCCCAAACAGCTCATTCACTGTGACCTATATAATGTTAAATTTTCAAGCAGAAGTCTAACTCTCTAGCTAGATTTTAATTCAGGCCATTTTTTTGTTTAAGGGAAAGTTGTTGATCAATTGATTAAACATAATTTTTAATTCAACAACAAGATCATCTTTAAAGGGGAATTCTAAGCAGCCAGGGATATCATACTGAGCACGTGGAATACTCATATGTAGCTATGGATATCATATTGAGCACATGGAATTCTCACATCCAGCCAGGGATATCCTAGTGAGCACATGGAATGCTCACATCCAGCCAGGGATATTATATTGAGCACATGGAATGCTCACATCCACCCAGGTATATCATACTGAGCACAAGGAATGCTCACATCCAGCCAGGGATATCATACTGAGCACATGGAATACTCCCATCCAGCCAGGGATATCATACTGAGCGCTTGGAATGCTCCAATCCAGACAGGGATATCATACTGAGCACATGGAATGCTCACATCCAGCCAGGGATATCATTAGTACAGCACTATCTGCACATTGTTTTGTTTTTTGTTTTTTTTAAAAAGTAATCTGTAAATACAAAATATTTGTGTCAGTAGTTGAGCTTTTTTAATTTTTAGAATAATGATACAGCCATTTTGTTTCATAAATTTGTGCTCATTTCTGTGCTGGTTGGAGGGGGTGATTGGCATTATTACACAATCTGTATATGTATAAAAAAATATATAAAAAGTAATCTGCAAAGTACAAAAAGTTTGTGTCAGAAGTTGTACTAAAAATCAAGCTAGGAATATGCATAGTTTTATTTTATTTTTTTTGATAATCCTTTTTAGAATAATGATGCAGACATTTTATTTCATACATTTGTGCTGATTCAAGGGACACTACAGTCACCAGAACCACAGCAGCTAAATGTAGTAGTTCTGGTGTCTATAGCATGTCTCTGCAGGCTTTTTAATGTTAGCACTGCCTTTTCAGAAAAAAGGCAGTATTTACATTACTGTCGAGGAATACCCCTCACCAGACGGCGACTAGAAGTGCTTCCTAGTCCAGTTTTGCACAACGTGCAGCACTGGCATTCACTCTGAACACTCATAGAAATGCATTGATTCAACGCATCTCTATGAGGAGATGCTGATTGGTGCAGCGCAGTGTTTTGCCAAGCATGCGCAATAGCCTCCCAATGCTTTTCTATGGGAAAGCAGTGGGTTGGCTAATATATACTCACATACTGCACATTCCTGTACATTGTATTCATGAGGTGATCTGTAATACACTCACAAACTGCACGTTCCTGTGAGTTATATTGCTGTAGAGCTTGTGATACACTCACACACTGCACTTTCCTATATATTTTATTGCTGAGGTGATCTGTGATGTACTTGCACATCGCACATTACTGTGAGTTGTATTGCTGTGGAGCTATGCGATACAATGATATGCTTCACATTACATTATTAAAGTTTACTGCTCTACGAGGTGTGTGTGTGTGTGTGTTTTTTTGCTTTGTTTTGTGTGTGTGTTTGGTAAAGGGCGTGATTGCATGCTAGGGAGTGGGAAGGCGGGATCCAGGGGGCCCAAGTAAATTCTTGCCCAGGGTCCAATCAATATTAAAGGACCACTATAGTGCCAGGAAAACATACTCATTTTCCTGGCACTATAGTGCCCTGAGGGTGCCCCCACCCTCAGGGACCCCCTCCCGCCCGGCTCTGGAAAGGGGAAAAGGGGTTAAACTTACCTTTTTCCAGCGCTGGGCGGGGAGCTCTCCTCCTCCGATCCTCCTTCTCTCCTCCCCGTCGGCTGAATGCGCACGCGCGGCAAGAGCTGCGCGCGCATTCAGCTGGTCACATAGGAAAGCATTCATAATGCTTTCCTATGGACGCTGGCGTGCTCTCACTGTGAAAATCACAATGAGAAGCACGCAAGCGCCTCTAGTGGCTGTCAATGAGACAGCCACTAGAGGATTAGGGGGAAGGCTTAACCCATTCATAAACATAGCAGTTTCTCTGAAACTGCTATGTTTATGAAAAAATGGGTAAACCCTAGAAGGACCTGGCACCCAGACCACCTCATTAAGCTGAAGTGGTCTCGATGCCTAGAGTGGTCCTTTAAAGATGGCCCTGAGTCCAGCTGAAAACTAGTAAACCAAAGACTCATATTGCCACCACCACTACAATGAGCTATAATGATTAGAGTGTCTTTTTCATGGCCATTGACCCCACACTAAGGATCTAAATGCCTGCCTTGGTATACAAGAGTGGCAGCCAGACAGAACTTGCAATATTTTTGTTGACCATATTCCTTTTTTTTATTTTTTTCCCTTCTATTTTTCTTTTACAGTCACTTGTCAATTAGCAAGTCCTCATTCACTTATGAATCTATTTAATCTTAAATTTGCATTTGCTTTGAGTAGCCATACTAGCAAATTGTCCTCCATCAAGGTTGCAAATGTTTTTAAATATGCTCAATGTCTTCAATGATTTAGTACCATAACATTCACTCTGTTTCGAGTAGTTAGACAGACTTAGTACAGTCAAGACCTCAAGCCGTCACGAATGCGGCATCAATAACACACCTCTTCAATCTAGAGTCAATTAGTGCAAACCTTGTTTTCTGTGATCAGCACAACTTTGAGATGTACCGCTCACTAGGTAATTTCAAATAACACTTTCCTAGACTGACTTATGGGGGACAGAGTAAAATTGTCTTGTTTTCAATCAACCAATAAACATTCTTTAATTCCACACAATCTGTACAAGCTGTTAAGTCAGGCAACGTGTACCTTTCCCATTTTACCTTTTCCCATATAATTTAACATTTTGTCCTCATCAGGCCAATTTGAGCACTCCACCAGCACCTCCTGATACTCATACCTTTTCATTTATTGTTTTGATTTATTTATTACTGGTATTTACTGGTATTTATTTAGCGCCAACAGATTCTGCAGCGCTGTACAATTAGTGGAGAATGTACAGTATACACCGACAAATACAAGAGATAGAGAGAGCCCTGCCCGTAAGCTGACATCTAGCCATTGAAGCTCTTTTATACAAAGTGCTTAGCCCGTGAGCTTACAATCTAAAGGATACCATGGGGATTTGAGACAAAAGGTAGCAGCTGAAATTTGGAGGTGATGGCCTAAAGAGTTAACAAAGAGAATCAGCTACTGGTAAAATGTAAAGGGAATGAAGAGGTAATTGAGTGAGAAGTCTCTAAGATGGCCGCCATATATAACCCCTATAGGCCCATCCTTCTAAACCCCCCCCCCACCCGCTTATCTGCTTCCTATGCCTGCCCCTAGCTCAGTCAAGCCCCATTCCACCTACTATGCTGTTTCATGGGCTACATTCTTTGTCACTGAGAGCCATTCTCTGGGATGACATGCGCATAGTTGCCTTTACGGCATATCCAGCTTAACCACTTACCCATACCCATTAAAACGCAGACTACAATTTAAAGTTGGAAAATATTTGTCCACAGCTTTATTAAAAACACATTACAAATATAATGTCATTGCCTCCACCAAAACCCGTTACTTAAACATCCTCCACCCCCCCCCCCCACCTGTAATTAACCCAGGCAATGACGTACACATAAACATATAAACCATGATATAACAGTACTTAATTACATAACACATAATACACCAACCGAATGGCATGCTTGTCAATATATGACCAAACGTAGGGGTATACCATGACACCCCTACACCCCCAGGTTTGGAGCCACCAATGAGCTTGAACCTACCCAACCACTGTAACCCCCCTGAGTATTTTCCACTCAACCTAATTAAATTCAATGTACCCTGCCACAGCTCAGGTCTTGACCACCTTAGGCCACCTGCAGGTAAGGTAGGCTGATTAGAAAAGAAGGCAATTTCTAAGATGGCCACCATATAGGCCCAGCCTTCTAACCCCCCTCCCCCATCTGCTTCCTATGCCTGCCCCTAGCTCTGTCAAGGCCCATTCCACCTACTATGCTGTTCCATGGGCTACATTCTTTGTCACTGAGAGCCATTCTCTGGGATGTGATCTTTCAGACATGTACAAATCCCTTCTTGAACACATAGCTCTGACCTACTTATTGGAGAGGATGCGATGCTGGGAGGCTGAGAATAGCACAGCAAGAACAAAATGTGTTTGGATGTAATCCATGAAAATTCTTAGTGTTTAAATAACACATGCACTGTGAATGCAATAAAATGTACTTTAAAATTATTTCTTTGTTTTCAGAAATAAATACATTATTTTGTGGAGAAGAACAAGTAATCTGAAATTTTGGGGCATTTGAGATACAGTACTGTTACTATTTAAGTATATGGTAATTTAACCCCTTTATATGGCAAAATTGCAATGTTTTCAAATTTTCAATTTGATTCCTTTATGTTTTAGAGGGTTCATGTCCCCTTTGGGACAAAATAGTAGCCTCCAACTGAAACATTGCATACCATTTTTAAAAGAAGACAAACTGAGCTATTTCATGTGAAGCATTCTGAGCATTTTCCCTTGGCCATTTCATCACCAATTTCTGCTGACTTTAGCGATCAACTTTAAAGTTTAATATGTATGTGAAAAAAAATCAAAGATCTTTGATTTGTATTCAGCTGCATTTTTCAAGTATATTAGTATCCCACATGTATACCATTGACAAGATTCTGGATTTCAATGGTACCTCACTTATGAGGAGAGCAAAAATACAATGTACAAGAGAATACTGAAAACAGACAACAGCTCAAGTAGCTTGCCTTTCAGTGGGCCCACCTCAGATCTCAAGCTACTTTTAGCTAATTTTGTGGTATTACAGAGAGAACCTATACCATTTGCATATCAGACTGATCCCACCCAAAAGGACAGTCTATATCTGAAATGCAGGTCGTTTTTCTCTGCATGAGAGATACATTAACCCCAGATGATAATTTCGGCCTTCCTAAGCCTCGTCAGTGAGGTATAGCAAATACCCCTCTTGGCTCTGTCAGCGATGGATCCACATCTGGATTACCCTTTAGCCTGGTCCCGTCAATCCTGGTCAGACTGGCTTTCTAAGCCCCCATCACTAAACGTATAACATACAGCAGTACCTTGTGTGATGACTGTTATAAAGGAGATAATTGACCACTCTAGGCACCCAGACCACTTTAGCTTAATGAGAGCTCCCCGCCCAGCGCTGGAAAAAGGTAAGTTTTACCCCTTTAACCCTTTCCGGGCGGGAGGGGATCCCTCAGGGCACTATAGTGCCAGGAAAACGAGTATGTTTTCCTGGCACTATAGTGGGCCTTTAAGGATATGCATAATGCATAACATAAATGTAAAGACATGAAAGTGCAGTACCTGTGTTTGGATTTGTAAGGGCTATTAACAGATTTTTATATTCTTGAACAAAAAGTAAACAACAATAGGCATTATTGTATAAACAAATAGTTTTTCTAAAGCGTGCCTGCAATTTAAATTTACATTGATGCACCTCTAAAGGGCAGCATAATAATGCATATTCTGCAAATTGCTAGAAAATATTAGGACAGATAATTTTATCAAAGGTTTTATGTTTAAGAAGCATGTAAACAATGTTATTTATAAAGAAATTCAGAAGATGCAGTATGAATAATAGATCCATGAGAGCAAATTTTCCAACACTATTTAAATTGTGAAGATAATGGTAAATTCTAATTAGATATACATTAGCCCAAGGCTCTCTTTAATACTAATGGGCTCTGTGCAAATCTCTCCTGATGGGTCTTCTTAAAACATATGTTAGCACAGTTTATATTCATTGTACCAGGGAAAAGCAAACTGTGTACAAACTCTTCCCTAGGGTAAAAAATCAGATTGCAAGCTTTTATTTTTAAATTCCTGGAATTTGTCCAAAAGACCTTGGAATCATTGATGGCTGCTGAAGTAGATGTTGGGAGGGAACACTCAAAGACTCAATAAACTCCACAATTTAAGGATTATTCTGTTTGCCAGACACACACACAGAGGCGTAATTAGAATACACAGGACCCCGGTGTGAAAGGTGCCTTGGGGCCTCCCATGCATCTTCTCCCCCCTCACTTCCCGCCCCTCAATTTGTATAACACATACAGATACATACATGGACACACATGCTAATACACCAACACACAGAATGACACACATTCAGATACACAGAATAACACTTCTACAGATACAAATACTGACAAACATACAGATACGCACATACACAGACACACATACACAGGATGACACTCATACAGATATAAACAGTGACACACATACAGATACATAGGGGCATACACTGGCAAAAATGCAGATACACATGCAGACAAACAGATACACACATACAGACACACATGCAGAAAGACAGATACACATACAGACAAGCAGATACAGATACAGACACACATGCAGATACAGATACACATAGAGACATACAGATACACATATAGACACACATACAGACAAACAGATGCACATACAGATACACATATAGACACGCATGCAGATACACAGACACACTTGATGACAAACATTCAGATACACAGAATGACACACATACAGATATAAACAGTGACAAACATGCAGATACATAGGGGCACACATTGACACACATGCAAACATATACATATACAGACAAACAGATACCCATGCAAACAAAGAGAGACACATACAGACAAGAGATATACACACACACACAGACATACACACACATAGGGCACACATTGACACACAAGCAAACAGAAAACACATACAGACAAACAGATACAAACAGACAAGAGATACACACACATGCAGACACACACACAGACATACACACACACACACAAACTGTTAAAAAATGTAGTCATTCTCCTGTTGCCTCATGCTGATGGGAGTCAGAGCTCCCACTCTGACTCCCTTCTCTCCTCCCCGGCAGTCTTCTCCCGCGCGGCTCTCTGTTAGCAGGGAAGAAGTGACGGCTTCCTCCCAGCTCTGACATCATCACTGGGGCCTGATCGCGCTCTTAAAGCCCCACATCGCTGACCGGGCCCTAGGAAATCCATTGCCATCGGGTGGCCCCAAGAGCAAGGGCCACCCAAGGGTCCCTTCAATGCGACCCCGGCGGATGTTCCATGCGACTGAGGTTACACCACAATGCCAGCGGGCACACAGGTCGCAGGGGTCAACAGGGCTGCCGGGCCCCCTGGAGTGACCACTGCACACACATACAAACCTACACACTTCCCACCAGACATTGTATCAAATTGTAGAGATGCATTTGAAAAAAAATACTTTGCCTATCTATATGGTGATGTACTCACTGTGACAGTTGATAGACAGTTTGAAAGGGAATAATAGTAACAGCCAATGTAACAAGTGTCTAATTCCCTCACACTTATGAGTACAAAGAAAATTAGCTGATGCACTCTTACCTGAGAGTAATGGGAGTTATAGTCCACATCATGTTTAGCTCGGCTTCCTTCTAACCTACCCTAAACGTGTGCAAAAATTACATCTAGTTTATTTAGTATATGGCCTTTTTAAAATATATGTGTTTTATTCCCACCCCTCACAATGTTATTTACTGTGACAGGTTGTGTGTAATATCGATTTGTTTATGGAAAAAAACAAACACAAACAAAAAGGCAGGTTTACTAATTTGGCCGTGTAACGTCAGAAAAGCTTGACCAAGGAATACATGGCATTACTGTGGTTCTTAAGAGCATAATTTTGTTGTGTTTTTTGTTTCACTTGAGTAGCATACCTCATGTTTAAGATATTCACAGCAAACTTTAGTATTTCTCTACAATATATAAATAAATAATAACAGAAACAAGACTTAAAACTCATCATATGAGAGACCTTGGGGTGCCTATTTTTTTAATGGTATGCGTATAAGGAGTAATATGTGAGATACTAAAATGACCAAAAGTAAGACATACCAGCAAATCAATTGGTCAAGATTCCAAATTTGAAATATGAAATGGAAAGGTTCACAAAACCCTAGGAAACTCCACAAAACCCTAGGGAAGCTATATATGGGGATATTGCTTATGGAGATGTAGATTGTTTATTTTGGTTTCTGCCACTGATCAATAACTTAGAGGCCAATCATTCCAAATTCAGAAATCACTAAAGGGGCACTTTAAGCAACATGACTACAACAGCTCTACAACTTTATTATCCTGCTTGCACTTTCTGGCCTGCACTTTAGCCAAACTGTAAAAACTAGTTTCTAAGCATTTATACAAAAAATTATATGCACTGATCAGCCACTACATTAAAGTCATTGACAGGTGAAGTGAATAACATTGATCATATTGTTACAATGGCACCTGTCAAGGGGTGGGATATATAAGGCAGCAATTAAACAATCAATTCTTGAATTGTATGTGTTTGAAGCAGGAAACCTGGCCAAGTGAAAAGATCTGAGTGACATCGACCCAGACAACTGGGTCAGCGCATCTCCACAACAGCAAATCTTACAGTGGATAGTACCTACCAAAAGTGGGGCAAGGAAGGACAACTGGTGAACCGTCATCAGGATTATGTGTGCCCAAGGCTCATTGATACACGTGAGGAGCAAAGGCTAGCCCATCTGGTCTGATCATACAGAAGAGCTACTGAAGGTCAAATTGCTGAAAAAACTTAAAGGGATACTATAGGCACCCAGACCACTTCAGATCATTGAAGTGGTCTTTGTGCATTTCCAGGTCCCTTAAACCTGAAATGTAATTATTTAAGTTTTTATTTACTGCAATAATTACCTTTATGGGTTAACTCCACCTCTAGTGCCTATCTACCATAATTTTGGTCGCTTAACTGACGCTGGACATCCTTACGCTATGCATGAGGACATCCAGCGTCATCCAAAACCCTATAGGAAAGCATTGTGTAATGCTTTCATATGGGGCTTCTCTAATGCGAGCATGGCTATTGCCGCGCAGAAGCGAAGGCAGACCCCGAGCCAGTGCCAAGGGACATCAGCGCAGGAATAAGGTAAGTGACAAAAGGGTTTTTTTAACTCCTTTTGCACCACAGAGGAGGGGGAAGGCACTACAGGGAGCTACAACTTTGTTTTCCTGGCACTATAGTTTCCCTTTAATGCTTAATGCTGGCCATGATAGAAAGGTGTCATAGCCACAGACTGGTCATAATGACCATCTACATCTCCGAAAGTGTCTTCCATAATGGCTATCAACATTTGGCTATTTTTCCACAAATCTATGCTAACATTCGTAGCAATTCAATGGGGATGTGAGCATCAGAACAGGACAATGAAGCAATGGAAGAAGGTTGCCTGGTCTGATGAATCACATTTTCTTTTAGATAAATGGCCGAGTGTGTGTGCATCATTTACCTGGGGAGGAGACTGCAGCAGGATGCAATATGAGAAAAGGGCAGGCTGTCTGAGGCAGTGTTATGCTATGGGCAATGTTTTGCTGGGAAACCTTGGACCCTATAATTCCATGCCTTGACACATTAGAGCTGTTCGGGCAGCACGAGGGGACCAACATGATATTAGGCAGTTGGTTTTAATGTTGTGACTGATCAGTGTAAATAATAAAAAGAAATCCCAAACGACCCTGAACTAAAATGTGTGTTTGCACTAAATGACAAAGAGGGAAATTAATTACATTTCAATTAACAGAGGAAAAATACCAAATGTTTGGTCCTTAAATGCCAAACAAACAAATGTTGGCAGTGTCACTAGGAGGTTAAATTTATTCGGCTATCTAATGAGAACCATAAAATAAGAATGATAACGAACACATGGCAACAGTAGTAACATAGGATAGGATGTGTTTCTTTGTAATAACAAAATATATTTCTACATACTGCCCTGAAGTCAACTAGAGTGTAACTGATTGAGATCCATAACTCTATCCTTATTGGCTAATACCCATGAAAGCCATGGCAACACGTCTATCTTTGCTCTATTGATTGTGTATTCTCCCCTACTATTTCTAATTGCTATCTCCAGCAAAAGTCCCGTGCTTCCTTCCTACTCCAATACAAACTGCATTTATTCTGTACCCAAAGATATGACATGCTCATCTATTTTATTAATCCTACTAATATCTGTGCTTCCGTTAATGATAATAACCACAATCCACCCAACAAAGCACAGCAGATTCTGTGATTCTGCTGTTTTTATTCAATGCTCCTCAAATGTATTCCATTCTAGAACAATAAACAGCTCCTAATATGCCTATGTATTTTAATTCTCCTGCCTTCTGATGCAATGCTGGCCACATACACTTCTACTCTCTGCTGGCTCACAACAAACAGCATTAACACTGCAGACATTAACTCTTTCTCTTCTGATAATATCTGAAGATTAGCAATTAAAGGTAACACTATAGTCACCAGAACAACTACAGCTTATTGAATTTGTTCTGGTGAGTAGAATCATAAGCTTCAGACTTTTTGCTGTAAACACTGTCTTTTCAGAGAAAATGCAGTGTTTACATTACAGCCTAGTGATAACTTCACTGGCCACTCCTTAGATGGCTGTTAGAGATCCTTCCTGGGTCATGGCTGCTTAAAATGCATCCAAACATTCAGTGTCTCCACCCTCTGCATGCAGACACTGAACTTTCCTCATAGAGATTCATTGATTCAATTCATCTCTATGAGGAGATGCTGATTGGCCAGGGCTGTGTTTGAATTGTGCTGGCTCTGCCCTGATCTGCCTCCTTGTCAGTCTCAGCCAATCCTATGGAGAAGCACTGTGACTGGATCAGGCCACCACTTCTGATGATGTCAGCAGGCAGCTTGCTATTCTGAGGCAAACAGCATGCAAAGCTACAGCTTCAGGCTTGAATACAAGTAAGATTTTGCTATATTTAGGGAGACATGAGGAGCCCAGGGGGGCTAGATGGGGGTTTGAACACTATAGGGTCAGGAATACATGTTTGTATTCCTGACCCTATAGTGTTGCTTTAATGTTTTCACTACTTGTAAATGAAACACTGCACAAATTAACAGTGACACCAAAATGTTAAAATACTGCCTCTAAAGGCCAAAGCTATTTATTCACTGAACAGTGAATTTAACTGAATACAAATTTCACAATTCAGGCCAAAATATATAATTTGGAAAAATGTTCCAACTCTGCGCCAATTACAGCTTGGCTATGTTTGCCTGACTTTTGCAGTTTGGATTTTCGTACATGACTGTTCACTGTTTGGGTAATAAACCATATATGGTTTGCTTAATATGGAACTGCTATGAATTGTCAAGGCAATTGAAAAAGTAGCTCAAAATTGTGGAACTGCCATATTCAAGAATTTGCCTGACGTCTATTTTTCCCTAACGTTTTCAATTACCTTGTCAGTTCACTGTCACACATAAATTCCAATTCATTTGCGATACAACTGCCAGAGCACTGAAAGATTGTACAAAAACCTGCAGAACCTTTTTTTTTTTTTTAATGTATAGGTCAGGGATAGGCAACCTTCGGCGCTGTAGATGTTTTGGGCTACACCTCCCACGATGCTTTGCCAGCATTATGGCTGTAAGAGCATTATGGGGGATGTAGTCCACAGGATCTGGAGTGCCAAATGTTGTCTACCCCTGGTATAGGTGTATTAAAGTTTTCCAAAATATAACAAGCCAGAAAAAAAAAACATTTTGCAATACATGCAATTACATTTTGGCACAAGAACATAGAATTTGTTGCGAGTGCCTTTAGTTAATATCTTTGGAAAAGCTTTTCAAATGATTAAATATATTCTGATTAACTTTGATACTGATCTTTTTAAAATATATATAAATAAATAAATAAATTAAATATATATATATATATATATATATATATATATATAATGATCAATATACCCAAACATATCTGAAAATGTCAAAATCTTAAATCATTTTAAAACTTTATTCAAAAATATAAAATTATTTGAAAGCTAATCCAAAAATATTAAAGGGACACTATAGTCACAAAACAGCTTACTAAAGCAGTTCTAGTTTATAGATCATGCTCCTGCAATCTCACCACTCAATTATCTGCTATTTCGGACTTAAATCACTTTGTTTATGCAGCCCAAGTCACACCTCCCTGCATATGACTTGCACAGCCTTCCTAACACTACCTGTAAAGAGTCATCTAATATTTATACTTCCTTTATTGCAAATTTTGTTTAAAGTAGAAGTTCTTATCTCCTGCTCTGTTAAAAGCTTGCTAGACCCTGTATGTGATTAAAGGTCAATTTAGAGAGCAGGAGATACAAAAATTTAAAGTAAGTTACTGATTAAAAGTGAAACCTTTTTTCTTGCAGACTGTGTAAATCACAGCCAGAGGAGGTGTGGTTAGGGCTGCATAAACAGAAACAAAAGTGATTTAACTCCTAAATAGACTAGATTTGAAAAGTGAGACTTCAGAGGCATGATCAGTACACCTAAACTGCTTCATTAAGCTAAAGTTGTTTTGGTGACTATAGTGTCCCTTTAACTCCTTAAGGACCAAACTTCAGGAAAAAAAGGGAATCATGACATGTCACACATGTCAAGTGTCCTTAAGGGGTTAATTTAGTTGTTCTGGAGTCTACTGCCTGCCCCTGCAGGCTTTTTAATTTAAACACTACCTTTTCAGAGAAAAAGCAATGTTTACATTACTGCCTAGGAACACTTCTAGTGGCAGTAACTCAGACGGCCACTAGAGGAGCTTCCTTGGTCCGTGCTGCATGGAGACTGAATGTTCCTCATAGAGATGCAGTAATTCAATGCATGCACAATAAGCTACACAAAGTGATTGCATGCAAGTTACATTGCAATGTGTTGCAAATGTTTAAAGGACCACTCTAGGCACCCAGACCACTTCAGCTTAATGAAGTGGTCTGGGTGCCAGGTCCTTCTAGGGTTAACCCATTTTTTCATAATTATAGCAGTTTCAGAGAAACTGCTATAATTATGAATGGGTTAAGCCTTCCCCCTAATCCTCTAGTGGCTGTCTCATTGACAGCCACTAGAGGCGCTTGCGTGCTTCTCACTGTGAAAATCACAGTGAGAGCACGCCAGCGTCCATAGGAAAGCATTGTAAATGCTTTCCTATGCGACCGGCTGAATGCACGTGCAGCTCTTGCCGTGCGGGCGCATTCAGCCGACGGGGAGGATCGGCGGAGGAGGAGAGGAAGCAGAGAGCTCCACGCCCAGCGCTGGAAAAAGGTAAGTTTACCCCCTTTCTCCCTTCCAGAGCCGGGCGGGAGGGGGTCCCTGAGGGTGGGGGCACCCTCAGGGCACTATAGTGCCAGGAAAACGAGTATGTTTTCCTGGCACTATAGTGGTCCTTTAAAGGACCACTATAGTGCCAGGACAACATACTCGTTTTCCTGGCACTACAGTGCCCTGAGGGTGTCCCCACCCTCAGGGTCCCCCTCCGGCCGGGCTGGATGGAGAGGAATTGGTTAAACTTACCTCTTTCTCCAGCCGGGAAGGAGCTCTCCTTCTCCTCTCCTCCTTCTTCTCCTCCTCTTCCTCCTTGATTTTCACAGTGAGAAACGCGGAAGCCCTCTAGCGGCTGTCAATGAGACAGCCACTAGAAACTGGATTAACCCTAACATAAACATAGCAGTTTCTCTAGATGGACCAGGCACCCAGACCACCTCATTAAGCTGAAGTGGTCTGGGTGCCTAGAGTGGTCCTTTAACTAAACTTCCGACACGTACTTGATGGTCAACTTCAAACAATCCTCCACCTGGTTTCAGAATTTGCAACAACACATTCAGAACTATGGGTCACTAATGAATGCATACACCACGCAAGCACTTAAAAAGTTCAACCATCATACATACCGGTACCTTCCTTATTTTGTGAATGTGGGAGGTTCACTTTAAAGCTCAACCACTAATATAAGCAAACTGATAAATATAAATTTACCAACAAATAGCAACATTCTGAGGTAATATGTTGAGAAAATGTACACATGCGTTTGTTAATTTCCAACAATAGCTATTCTCATTGAAGAGCTTATCCTTTAAAAAAAACACTCAAGGTGACAAAGCCATTTCAAAGTTTATTTAACCACACCTATGGCATAAACAGCCTGCATCCAAGTCTCCTCTTCACTAACTCCTGTCACTAGAGGCCTATAATGCCATTGATAGCTGTGCCTAGGGCTGCATAATCATTCATTAAAAAAAAAAAAAAAAAACTCTAGTCATTTTATAGCTTGTATTGAATTATTATTGGCCCTGAGTTACATTTTTACTGTATAGGCGGTTCAATAAAGACCTGCAGTGCTTATTGTGTTTTGCAGATTACATTCACACTGAACTAGGCTTTAGAATACTGCAGAGCATATTGTATATCCAAACTTGTAAACAACACAGCAACACACCATATATAGAAGGCCTTTAATATAATAATTCACATTTTAACAGCAGGCCATCACCAAGGCTCGTTAGATTCGTTCGGATTCATTGCAGAATGTCAGGTTTTTTTGTATCCCAAGCTTTCTATGTATAGAACGTCTCCCTGCGTCACCTGATTTCGAATAAATAGGTCACAGATATGTTACTGCATGAATCATCACAACCAGCTGAACAAAGTCAGATCTTGGCGACTGATTCAAAGCTAACAGTGTGTGTGTGACTGTGAGTGTAAGTGGTCTAGTTTTTATTTCTAGTTAATATCAGGGGTAAGTGTTGTGGTTTAAATATGCTTTTTAATCCTGTATCACAAAGTGATGCTTTGTCAGGTCCTATGGGCAATAAATTGCAAAATGTGTCTGCATTTTAGCTCCAGGTAGAAGGTCATACAGTAATATCAACATTAATATGACTATATATGAATATATGAAATACAGTAAAACGGTGTGTGTGTGTGTCAGTATATTCAGTTGTCATTTTGCAAGCTAATACAATTATCAAATTGTAACCATTTTATAGTGAAGCCTGCATTGTTTTGAAACCATATATCAAGCCCTGCAATTCACTGGTTTAACACACTTACACTTTCTTGCATAAAATGATAAAAACACAGCATGTAAAAGAATTCATAGGTCTGCTATGCAATATAATGCTTCTGAATAATAGTAAGAGATCAGCTGTCAGAATATTTCACAGTCAATAAAAACATTTTGCATATTTTTTTATTTATTAAGAATAAATGACCTGGGAGATTATTTCTCTCCTATCTAAGAATAAAAGGTTATGCAATGCACTGGAATTCGACCAACACATTCAGCAGCATGTAATAGAATAGGTGAAGGCTTACCTCATTTATTTGCAAGAAGGTTCAGAATTTAGGAATTCGTTGGGAAGGATTTGTTTGCAGACACAGATCTAGGTGGGAGATGGATGAAGAGAGAAAATCCTGCAGTGCAAATCTGCTTCTGTGGCTAATTCTCTTATCCTGCACCCAGTTCCTTGGTCTACATGCACACTGTGCTACATGAGGAATGCATAGGGCTACTTTTTCACTGTCTGGCTACCTGCTCGGTGTTTTCCATCCCAGCCACCCTGTACCCCCAAACATCTAAGCCTCCCCCTGATCCCTTACATTCTGTTGCCATACAGAATTCCACTGAATCCCTCCCTGAAGGTGTGTACAGGATAGGACAGAAGGAACAGAGCTCCTATCAGCATCCATTGCAGGCAGCTGGTATCAGCCAATGGGGGAGAGCAAATAGAGAGAGTAACTTAGTAACCGTGCTGCTCTCTGTCTGTTCTATAGTATGTGACAGGTAACCCTTTCTCTGCCTGGGAGATGGGAAATTGACCAGTGATACTGGAAGCTGAAACAGACCTCTGGCATGTGCTGTTACATTGGATGGTGTCATTATAGTTGTGTACAGTAGGAAGAGATGTCTTGTAACTGGGCAGAAAGAAAAATGTGTGTTATGGTAGTTTAAATGTAGAATGGAGAGAGAGAGAGACAGACAGACAGATTTTTATTCATTATTAGTGAAGATTAACTATTACTATACCATTATCGGTTATGCTTTAAACATGTAAATGTCAAGAATTGATCTGGGTATGTTTTAAGAAAACCTCAATAGTGTTATTTATGAAATGTAGCAAATTTAATCCATATTGTAAATTTCATGCTAAAATAGTCAAGCTCTGAATACTACTGAATAAGACAATCTTTCCAGACCACCTGTTAAAGGCAGCACTTTGCCATTCAGATTTCATTAGCTAAAAATTAAAAGTTTCGTGAATAACCCTGTATGTATCTTGAGTTGGATATTTTTTTCAAACACCCCTTCCCCTTTACAAACCCCTGCCCGTTTTACAAACCCCCTGCCCCCTATAGTAGACCCTTCTGCACCCTTTAAACTTTCCCTTTTACAACCCCCTCACTTTACAAACCTCCTGCCAACCTTTTCACAATCCCCCCTTCTCTTTTTACAAACCCCTGTCCCCTTCTACAAACTCCTGCCATGCCCTTCCTTCTACAAAACCCTTGCCACCCCTTCTAAAAAAAAAAAAAACTGCCCCCTTTTACAAAAACCCCTGCCCTCCCCTTTACAAACTCCTTTCCTCCCCTATAACAGACCCATCTGCCCCCCTGTTAAACTCTCTCTCTCTTTTATAACCCCCTCCCTTTACAAAGACCCCTGCCAACCCTTTTAGAATCCACCCTCCCTTTACAAACTACTGCCCCCTCCCCTTTTACAAACCCCCTGTACCCCCTGAAGGTGTGTACAGGATAGGACAGAGGGAACAGAGCTCCTATCAGCATCCATTGCAGGCAGCTGGTATCAGCCAATGAGGGAGAGCAAATAGAGAGAGTAACTTAGTAACCGTGCTGCTCTCTGTCTGTTCTATAGTGACAGGTAACCCTTTCTCTGCCTGGGAGATGGGAAATGGACCAGTGATACTGGAAGCTGAAACAGACCTCTGGCATGTGCTGTTACATTGGATGGTGTCATTATAGTTGTGTACAGTAGGGAGAGATGTCTTGTAACTAGGCAGAAAGGAAACAGGTGTTATGGTAGTTTAAATGTAGAATGGAGACAGAGAGAGACAGACAGACAGACGGACAGATTTTTATTTATTATTTGTGAAGATTAACTATTACTGTGCCATTATGGGTTATGCTTTAAACATGTAAATGTCAAGAATTGATCTGGCTATGTTTTAAGAAAATCTCAATAGTGTTATTTATGAAATATAGCAAATTTAATCCATATTGTAAATTTTCATGCTAAAATAGTCAAGCTCTGAATACTACTGAATTAGACAATCTTTCCAGACCACCGGTTAAAGGCAGCACTTTGCCATTCAGATTTCATTAGCTAAAAATTAAAAGTTTCGTGAATAACCCTGTATGTATCTTGAGTTGGATATTTTTTTAAAACTCCCCTTCCCCTTTAAAAAACCCTGCCCGTTTTACAAACCCCCTGCCCCCCTATAATAGACCCTTCTGCACCCTTTTAAACTTTCCCTCTTTTACAACCCCCCTCACTTTACAAACCTCCCGCCAACTTTTTCACAATCCCCCCTTCCCTTTTTACAAACCCCTGTCCCCCTTCTACAAACTCCTGCCACACCCTTCCTTCTAAAAAACCCTTGCCACCCCTTCTAAAAAAAACTGCCCCCCTTTACAAAAAACCCTGCCCTCCCCTTTACAAACTCCTTTCCTCGACCTATAACAGACCCACCTGCCCCCCTGTTAAACTCTCTTTCTTTTATAACCCCCCTCCCTTTACAAAGACCCCTGACAACCCTTTTACAATCCACCCTCCCTTTACAAACTACTGCCCCCTCCCCTTTTACAAACCCCCTGTACCCCCTGAAGGTGTGTACAGGATAGGACAGAGGGAACAGAGCTCCTATCAGCATCCATTGCAGGCAGCTGCTGGTATCAGCCAATGGGGGAGAGCAAATAGAGTGAGTAACTTAGTAACCGTGCTGCTCTCTGTCTGTTCTATAGTATGTGACAGGTAACCCTTTCTCTGCCTGGGAGATGGGAAATGGACCAGTGATACTGGAAGCTGAAACAGACCTCTTGCATGTGCTGTTACGTTGGATGGTGTAATTATAGTTGTGTACAGTAGGAAGAGATGTCTTGTAACTGGGCAGAAAGGAAATGTGTGTTATGGTAGTTTAAATGTAGAATGGAGAGAGAGAGAGACAGAGAGACAGACAGATTTTTATTTATTATTAGTGAAGATTAACTATTACTATACCATTATGGGTTATGCTTTAAACATGTAAATGTCAAGAATTGATCTGGGTATATTTTAAGAAAACCTCAACAGTTTTATGTATGAAATATAGCAAATTTAATCCATATAGTAAATTTCATGCTAAAATAGTCAAGCTCTGAATACTACTTAATTAGACAATCTTTCCAGACCACCGGTTAAAGGCAGCACTTTGCCATTCAGATTTCATTAGCTAAAAAATAAAAGTTTGTGAATAACCCTGTATGTATCTTGAGTTGGATATTTTGTTTAAGGTTTGTACCAGGGGTCAAGTCCTGCAGAAAAAAGTTTGGGAACACCCCCCCACTGTCCACAGAATATTTTGCCAGTACTGCTGTGGAACATCCAGGTGCTCTTGTGCAAACTGTAAACGTGCAGCAATGTTTTGTTTGGACAGCAGTGGCTTCCTCTGTGGTATCCTCCCATGAAATCCATTCTTGTTTAGTGTTTTACGTATTGTAGATTCGCTAACAGGGATGTTAGCATTTTCCAGTGACTTTTGTAAGTCTTTAGCTGACACTCTAGGATTCTTCTTCACCTCACTGAGCAGTCTGCGTGTGCTCTTGCAGTCATCTTTACAGGACGTCCACTCCTATGGAGAGTAGCAGCAGTGCTGAACTTTCTCCATTTATAGACAATTTGTCTTACCGTGGACTGATGAACAGCAAGGCTTTTGGAGATACTTTTATAACCCTTTCCAGCTTTATGCAAGTCAACAATTCTTAATCGTAGGTCTTCTGAGAGCTCTTTTGTGCGAGGCATCATTCACATCAGGCAATGCTTCTTGTGAAAAGCAAACCCAGAACTGGTGTGTGTTTTTTATAGGGCAGGGCAGCTGTAACCAACACCTCCAATCTCATCTCATTGATTGGACTCCAGTTGGCTGACATCTCACTCCAATTAGCTCTTGGAGATGTCATTAGTCTAGGGGTTCACATACTTTTTCCACCTGCACTGTGAATGTTTACATGGTGTGTTCAATAAAAACATGGCAACATTTCATTCTTTGTGTGTTATTAGTTTAAGCAGACTGTGATTGTCTATTGTTGTGACTTAGATGATGATCAGATCACATTTTATGACCAATTTGTGCAGAAATCCATATCATTCCAAAGGGTTCACATACTTTTTCTTGCAGCTGTATATATGTATATATTTTTTAAAATTATTTTTATATAGGTATTTTTTATATAGGTATATATATAGTGATATATACGTATATACTTATGTATATAGATATATATATATTATTTTGTTCTACATTTTTATATCAATATATATATATATTTATGTTAAAATACAGTTAGAACGAATTTACACATATATATATTTTTTATTTATTTTTTTAAATTTTTTAAATTTTTTTATATTATATATAAATATATATATATATTATGATAATTATATATCTATTTAATCAATATCATTCTACGTGTAAACACGCCCCCTCTCAAAGTGAGTATGTTGGTTCTCACATCTTATTTTTTTTTTCAGTTCACTACAATTGGATATTTAATTAATAAACCCCCAAAACTTACAGAAGAAATCTATGTCATGCATCATTGCGATCAAATACTGGATATTATTAATATAAATGCATGACTGAACACATACCAGCCATTTAGCAATTCATACAAAACTTCAAAGCTATTGCACATGGTTTACATGCCAAATATATAAGTATCTCATGAAAATTATATCTTTCTGGAAAAAAATACAGCCATATTATATCCCAGAAACATACATATGAAAGCATATATGATTAAATTTGAGAGAAAAAAAATATTTTTCACAGCTCAAATCTCAAAAATTACCAAAACAATCATTTGTAGTGGCAGATTGTCAACATACAAAACATGCCAAAACTTGCCAAGCTCTACCATTTATTTTAAAAGCACTTCCAGCAACTACAAACAGCAGAAATATATTAACTTGTTGGCAGGTGTCAAAAGAGAGATGAACTGAATTAAATATTTATAAAGCAAGATAGGCCCAAGTATTCTTGGTGCCTGAGGCATATTAGCTTATTTATTGTCATAATTAAAATCCCTGCATTTTACATAATTGGGCTCAACAATTTCCTGGCATCCTAACCAATTTGCTACCTGAGTGTATCCCTCGTGGTTAACAGTATTAACCAATTAATAGGCACATCTTCTGAACTGTATTTTTTTTTTTAAGGATTATTAAAAGCAGGCCTGCCTTGTATATATATATATATTTTTTTTTTATCAGTATTTTTTTTTATATATATTTTTTTCAATTATTGACAATTTGGTCAAGTATATTCTGACATCATATCTACAAGTTGCTTCATAACAGTTTGATATTAATATAGCAAAATTAAATACGTTATTCCAGTGTATTCCAGCATATATCCAAATTTATATAACATCTATACAGGAATAACTAAGAATACACCATAGTACTAAAATAAACTGCACCCTAAAGGTACACCCGTCACAAGAGCATACAATATATATACAACAAGTAAAACAGATAGATCGTTGAGATATCCAGAGAGAACAGGGAAAACGCTCAATTCCAGCGATACTTCTTAAGCAAGATTAAATCAGCACGGAGCCACTTAGGAGTAAGATTTATCAATACACTACAAAGTAGATGTGGCTATGCCAGGATAATGCTGACTTGGAGGAATTAACTCTATCATTTGTAATAATCAGACCAATTTTCCCATATCTTATTATAGGTATCCATGTTGCTGTCCTTAAAATAAACAATCTTTTCAATTATACTCTGATAATTGATTTGGTAGGTTTCATAGATTTGCCTTGTAAATTTTAAACACGGCAATGCCCTTATCTACTAATGTCCTATTTGGGGACGTATTGCGGAACTAGTACTTTAAGTGGCTGGTTCTATTGCTAATGACCTAATTCTGTCAAGCAATGTTCTACTGCTGTAAATGAAATATAAATAATAATAACTCACTTACTTGTGTATTTGGGTCTTCTTGTATGTCCCAGTGACATCTGATTTGATTTTATATCATTTGTACATCTGGTGTCTGAATGGATAATTTACAAGGACATCCTCTGAATGCCATACTTTGTTTTCGACACCCTGTTATTAATTGATGCTGTAATTAGTCAGAAATGTACTGGCATGTTCTAACCATAGAGAAGTCCGGAAAGGATTACAAATGCTTTTGTTTATGTAACAGAGTATAAAAACTTATTTGGAGACGTTAACCCATTAATTAAAGGAAAAAGGCAAACCAGAATGTATCCAGCATTTTCCAAATGTAAGGCTACAGTGGATTAATAAAAGAATAAACACAACAGAATCAGGGCATACTTTATGCAGCCTACAAATCTTAAGACACTGTATAAAATACCTATATTTAGATGTAATATGTGCGGATTTAATCACTTCTACTGGGAAATATTTACAACAAAAATCAAAATCAAAAGATTCTTAATTTATTTATTTACATAAGTGCTTTATTTAAAGGGACACTGAAGGGACTATAAATTAACTGTGTTATCTCATTTAAGTGGTTATAGTGCCTAGAGTTCCTTGGCACGGTCTTTCATTCAGTATTAAACTGTTTTTGAATGGTTTAACATGAATTGGTATGATTAAGGAAGAATGCTTTAGCCATATTTCCAGTGGGGGCCATTCTGTGGGCGGTGATGAACTCTCATTAAGTGTGAAAGCAGCTCGGTTACAGTTTTGGGTCTTTGCATAATTTGCAAAGACCCCCTATGGTGATCTACCCCAGGGTGTCCTAGGAATGGGGGAGCAGGGAAATGTGAGATTTACTTACTTCAACCTGTCCCTCGCAGGAAGTCGCTATCCTCATCTGCCGGCATTCTCTTTGCCCCCTGTTGCTTTTGCTACCAGTATCTAAGGTCAGTATATGAGCACGAGTACAGAACTGAGGTCTATTGAGGATCCCGCAACAGGGCTGGACTGGGAATTTTTTTTAGCTGGGGCAGTTAAAAGCAAAGCAACCCACTAGAAGGGGCAGGATCAAAAGGGTTATGTTATCAATAATGACAAGAATCCCCCCTTACCCCCCCAAAAAAAATAAGTATATTAGTGGTATGCTCCTCAAGAGCATCCACAGAGTCTTGCTAAAGTGCTCTCGGATGGAGAGCATGTCCTGTTTTTGTTTCTTCACAATGCAAGCAAATGCAATTACATGAATGCACTGCTATTGCTAGTCTGATGTACCCAATAGTGGGAGCGCTGCCTGACTCTTTTCCCAGTAACCTAATCTTCCAACCAGCCTATGAAGGTACAGAGCTCTTTCTCCTTTGATCTCAGCTCCGTCAGCCTCTGTCCATGGCCATGTTGGCTCACCTGGTATTTGCCCGGTTTGCCTGATGGCTGGTCTGGGCATGCTCCATAGAGATAGCTTTTATTTCCCTACAATGACAAGAAATTACAAGCTTGACAAAAGGTAACTCTACCGAAAACGGGACACTCAGTGTACTGCAAAATATATACATATTATTAATATTATCTATATATTTTGCAATTTGCAAAGATTTATATTCCCGCTATTTGTATCTCACGTGGAGTGAGATCTATGCCAATATTTTGCTTAAAGTGACACTCCAAATGAGCAAAAAAAAATCACTGTTTAGTAAATATACCCCCAATGAATACATGCTTGAAAAGGCTGCAGATCTTATGAACTTTACAAGCCCCCCCTTTTTTTTCCTAAAATAAACTTTTAGTTTTCTTGAGACGCCTCCGAATTGGTGCCCTCATGCACCATTGCTTCAGCTTGTGCATGCGCACACATCTGGTCTAAGGACAGGAGGAAGTAGGTGAGCTGATCTGAGGTCTGTGGGGCAGAAGGCGTGTGCTCTCAAGTAGAGCATGCCTGCCATTTACTTTAGCTCAGGGGATCAAACGGATGGAGAAAGCAAACCATAGTTAATCTATAAAAGAAATTGAAATCAGTACTTTTATAAACTTTACTTTTGGGGTGTGGAGTGGTTCTTTAAGCAAAGTTCCATTTCAGTTGCTTTCAATCCATCAGTCACAAGAATACCACGAAAGGGCAAACTGCAGACATCATAGACAGAGGAGAACAAAATGGATGCGCACAGGTGTTGAGATCCGCCCCAAAGAAGAAAAGATACTAAATATAAATAAAAACAAGGTGTGAGTATAATCATTAAAATACAGATGGCACAAGGAAAAATTAACAAGAAAAAAACAAACACGGCAGTGCCACTTTAAGGAAATCATTGAGCCTGTTAATTTGCCATGTGTTGCTACACAGCTTAAAGGACCACTATAGTGCCAGAAAAACATATTCATTTTCCTGGCACTATAGTGCCCTGAGGGTGTCTCCACCCTCAGGGCCCCCCTCCCACCGGGCTCTAGGGGGTGGAAGGGGTTAAATTTACCTCTTTCTGCAGCGCAGGGTGGGGAACTCTCCTCCTCCTCGGCTGAATGCACATGCGCGGCATGAGCCGCACGCGCATTCAGCCAGTCCATAGGAAAGCATTCGTAATGCTTTCCTATGGACGCTGGCGTCTTCTCACTGTGAAAACCACAGTGAGAAGTGCGAAAGCGCCTCTAGCGGCTGTCAATGAGACAGCCACTAGAGGCTGAATTAACCCATAGGTAAACATAGCAGTTTCTCTGAAACTGCTATGTTTATAGAAAAAAGGGTTAATCCTAGCTGGACCTGGCACCCAGACCACTTCATTAAGCTGAAGTGGTCTGGGTGCCTATAGTGGTCCTTTGACCCCTTAACGACACATGACATGTGTGACATGTCATGATTCCCTTTTATTCCAGAAGATTGGTCCTTAAGGGGTTAAAGACAGACACAAACTGTCCCTAGGAAGCTGAGCACTGCTGATCTCACCACAAAGTATTCATCTCAGCAGCATATGAATAAAATATAATATTAATTATTCTCCTCTGTGATTACATCACACGTAGCTTTGTGAAAATGCCCACATCATCAGATTCTCCTTGCTGTTTTATTACTATATGTGCTTTTTGTGTTGTCTAATTAATTATTGAGCAGTGATAAGTATGCTAAAGTCCCTATGGATATGTGTGTTTTATGATATGATTAGTTTGGATTTACATCACTCTAAAGATGGTCTTTTTTTTAAACCCATAGAAAAGGTACTAGTATAGATCTGAGGACTTGATGAATGAGGAAAGGACGGGAAAGGGAAAGAAAGGAAGGGAAGGGAAAAGAAAAGGAAGGGAAGGGAAAGAAAGGGAAAGGAAAAGGAAGGGACAGGAAAAGGAAGGAAAGAAAGAAAGAAAGAAAGAAAGAAAGAAAGAAAGAAAGAAAAATAAAAAATTTGGCAACTCAATGAACCAACCTCAAAGCAATTTATATTATATAAGACATTTTGGGAGATGAGTTTTGTCAAGATTATTTTGGGCTATAAATTCCACCTTCACCACTTCGAAGCAACTGTAGATGTAGATTTCTGTTTTCATTAAAGAGGTTAACTAGCATTGTCAAGTTCTGTGATTTTTCTTTTTATATTTTTTTCTATCATAGCATAGCCATACTAAGACCAAAAGACAACCCTCACTTCTTGAGCACGAGATTTATTTCCCTAGTTGGGGGGTTGAAAAAGAAGGAAATACTGGACAAAGTCATTCCTAAATGGATAAAAGGAAATATGAAATACGAGTATAGTTTGTATTTAAGACTAATTGTAACACCCATAAATAACAAATGCTATTTTTTCAAATCTACACATTGTGCCAGCAGATTTTAGGTCTTTCTCACACCTGTCAATCAATTCTTCAGCATAGACTCTGACTGACATGAAGAGAAGAGACCTTTAACCGGTGTTCCTTCTGCTCTCCCAAGCAAAGCTATCATAACTTCATAGCTGACGCTGCCTGTGTCGGCTAGGGAGAATAGGAAACAAATGACTATTATCACTCCATTCAGGTACTGGCATTTTGGCAACATAGGAGGTTTGCCATGCTTGGGGAAGCATCCCAAAGGATCCCAGGACAAATCAATGAAGACTGTGGCAGTGTGAGGGTGGATGGGAAGTAGATGTTACAGAAGTGTAACACCCACCTCTGTAAGGACAATGTGTCAGTGGATCTCAGGGTAAGGTAAGTGGGTGACATATATAGCTTTTATGTAGTGAATTGCAGTTAGTTTGTAACTAAGCTTCAAATTTTGAGTCATAAGGGTGTGACAAGTGTGACATTTTTCCAAATTGACTATTATTTTTTAAAATGTTGTCACTTGGATAATAATTTACCACAGATTTTCTGTTTATTGAATATATACCTTTTGTTAATGACAGGAGAATTATACAAGATAATGACAGGAGAGTTATAACATGAGTTTAAGTGGAATAACTGTATGAGTGGAGATAGGAAGATACAGGAGTGGATACTGGATAAGAGATTATGACATTTCCTTTTAGATCGAAATCGAAATATGTATTGATTGTGAAGACTTCTTTTATTTTGATTATAAAAAAGGCCAAAAAACCTCTTGATCATTGATGCTTCGGTATGAAATCATAGAGATATCATTCTGTGATGTCATAAGGATAAATGCTGCAATAACTGCTTGAACATTCTATTACATCCCAGACATATCTAAGGCTGTGAGCTCCACTACACATAAATCTTCAATGTGTATAGATTGCTAACTCACCTGCATGTGCAAAGCAATTGCTGCCCAGTCGTTACATATGTCTCATCCTGTGGGGATTGGGCCAGTGATATAACAGGAAGGGGGACATTAGAATTAATCAATGGGGGTGGATAGCTCACTGTCCACCACATGCCCCAGTCCATGGTGAATGAGTGTGAGCTATTATAAAATAAGGGTGGGACACCTAGTATCCTCCCCCCAGCTCATAGTGATGGGCAGCACTGGATGGGGGTTCTAATTATAATATTATGGGGGGAAGACCTAGTGTTTCCCTCCAGCCCCAACCCATGGGTGGTTGGGGCTCTTAAAAATTAAACAATGGGGGTGGACAATTGGGCACTTGATAAAGCCCCAGAAGGTAAAATGTGTTGTGGATTTTAAAGTGTTTTTTTTTTTACTAGAGTATTGTTTGGCTACCTCTATTTTGAGTTTTTGCCACATACTTTTTAGTCATTTTACCTTTTTAGTTTGTTTTTTACCTGGCATCCTGTTCCTATCATTGGTGACATTGGCAGACACCCATTATAGCATCCAAGGTGGGGATTTTACCACCTACTCCTCATACACAGAGCATTTGTGTCTGCTCTCCAGAATGTAAGTTTTCAACCATTTCCTTTATATCTACATAATACAGAGAACACTATTGTCGTTTTTCCTCTTTTTATGTGGTGTATCATATTACCATTTTGTTGTGAGACAACATCAAGGAGGTATCCTATAAGTGGGAATTTATACCACTGTATGCTGTTTTATCTGGAGCTGATTTAAGCTCCACTACACGTGAGTTGCCATCTTACATATTGTGTGCACCTCACTGTACTGGCATATTGCACTATTGGCTTCTTTCTTGTTCTCTTTTACATGTTGCCAAAAAAACAAAGCCTTTACCAAAACCACTGCATGAAAATTTGAGACTTTAGAGAATACTGTTTTGGGACTGTTTTCATATCTGAACCCTATGTTTTTGTCCATGTTATGAAATTACCTGGTTTTATTTATCTTTTATCTGATTGAAAGTGTTTATTTTTTTACCTACTTTAGTTTTATTTAATTTTTTTGGCTTGTCCTGTTTTTTGCTCTTTCTGGCAGCATCATTAGTACGTCATTAGCCAGACCAAAACATGGATTCCGGGTTGCCTAATGTCAATTCTGTGCATAGAGAATCATTCACTGACTTAGAGCTGTCAGCAGACGTACTCAGCCAATGAATGGCCAGTGGCAAGGTTCAAAATTGTATGTGCTATGCTACTAATCAATTAATTGCCACTGCAAGCCATTGTGAATTTTTACTCACCAGGGCTAAATTTTCACTCAGAAATGGCAAGTGGAAATTTTGAGCCGTGACTGGCAGGATCAGCATCCAGCATCTGCAATTCGGCAGAAGCCAATTTAACGTCACCCAGAGAACGGGGTCAGAGTACTCACATCATAAGCACTATAGCAGGTTATGTGTTACAGTGTTTATGATGCTTTCAGTAAACGTTTAATTCAATTCAGTTTACTATTTAGGGAATAAAGTCCCAGATGTTGCAACTGGTTTCCATTTACACGCACAATCTGGACTAAATCACCACTTTTGAAAAAAGAGTTTAATAAATTATTTAAAGGGACACTTTGCCCCAAAAACAACTCCATCTCAGTAAAGCTGTTAAGGGAGCAGGAGTCCCTTGGCACCCTTTTACGTCACACTGTTAAGCTGTTTTCAAACTGTTTAACCCTGTCTGAAGATGTGTCCCGGTGCCTATCCACATTGTTTCCTCTCTTTTTCTCAAGCTGCCATACTGATAAGGATCCATTGGTTTGAGCGTCAATTGGCAGCTGATGCTCTCAGCCGGTCCTCAGCACTGCTAATCCTTTTTTAGAAGTACGGTGGCTGCGAGGAGGAGAGAAGAGGGTGTGCAAACGGGCATCCTAGGGACTTCTGGGTTAAACCATTTGAAAATGGTTTAACACCGCAAAATAGTATTCCAACCCCCATAAAAACTTCCCTGATATTATGTTATTGTGGGGCAGGGGCGTTAAATGCAGAACATTTATAAATGATATTAAAATTCTCTGCTCTGTGTAGAACATTCCTCACAGTTTACAAAATAAAAAGTTCAAAAAAATTTCTATAGACAATCTGATTATTATTTTGAATGGTGCACTAGTTTTGCATCATTTACTAGAGAAACAACACATACAGTGCTGGGTCTTGCTTGGCTAGGATTTTTATTCATCATCTGTACATGTTTACAAACTTGCCAGTTGAGCAGTGCAATGTGACACAGTGTACACTGAACTATGACTCAGTGCAGTAGTGTCCTCAAAGACATGTGTACTGTACTTACAGGATGTGTCACATGAGGAACCCATGGACAATCTAGTTATGTCATGAAAGTGCATGATTTTGCACACATCTTGTAAAACGGAATAAGGAACAATCCGCTTCTAAATAAACAAGCTTTTATGAAGGAGAACGGATCTATATATATATATCTACATATGTATATTGAAAGTGATGGACATACAGTCGTTAGATAGATAGATAGATAGATAGATAGATAGATAGATAGATAGATAGATAGATATACATACATAAGTAGTTACCAGTGGCAGCTGGTGAAGTTTAGAGATGCAGCCCCCCACATGTTGGGTTCTACCCAATTAACCAAATGACACTCTGTTAAATTCGTACTGTAATATATTCAGCAATCCAGCTAGTGGGGGTTTACTTCCTTACCCATGATGCTCAGCCAAATAAAAAGTCTGACTTGGCTGAAGATCACAACAACAGCTGTCATCATTTTTTTAATATGCTTAACAAGCAATGGAAATGAAAATGACAGCAGATTACATAATCATGGAGAATAACACAGGTCTGCTCTATTAAAACTACATCTCCCGTCAGCCACCACAAGCAGCCTGCGAGCGAGACGTAGCTCAGCCTATGGGGGAGGCGCGCAGCCGGAAATAATCAAGCAGCCGAGCAGCATGGCGCTCCTGGGAGCCCTGAGCAGGTAGAGTATGGTGTCAGATCGGGGACATGGTGCGCAATTATCACCTTACAGTCCGGGTCTCCATGGTGACTGTGGAAGATAGAATTCTATAACCTACATGGAGTGTGTTCCAGAATTCTAAAGGACAAGGGTCAGCACCCTATCGTTAAAGGTCACTGCTGTCATTGTACTCGATACGCAATATCATTTTGGAAAAAATGTGTTCTACGTGTAATATTTCTGATTTTACTGCTCTCTGTTCCTGGCCCAGTACGTCTACTTTTTACCTCCATCTCCAAAAGTAATTGCTGGGTTTTAATGTTTGTCTATAATGTATACTGAAGTTATGAGGTCGTCACATAATACCTCACAGGACTAAATGTATTTATATGGTGCATTACTCTCTCATGGATTGTACTTGGCTACAAGGTCCTCAGTGGGTGTCTTGCATGGAGCCCAGAATAATGCAGAAAATTAGAACATTCATGGTTATTCATGAGCTGAGATAGTCTACCTTTTAATTCCCCACCATATAACTAAATATTCTAGCGTTCTATCGTGGCCCAACATTGATGAGGTATAAAACTAATGTGTAAATTAAAGGACCACTATAGTGCCAGGAAAACATACTCGTTTTACCTGGCACTATAGTGCCCTGAGGGTGCCCCCACCCTCAGGGTCCCCCCCGGCTCTGGAAGGGGGAAAAGGGGTTAAAACTTACCTTTTTCCAGCGCTGGGCGGGGAGCTCTCCTCCTCCGATCCTCCTCTTCTCCTCCCCGTCGGCTGAATGCGCGCGCGGCAAGAGCTGCGCGCGCATTCAGCTGTCTATAGGAAAGCATTATCAATGCTTTCCTATGGAGCGTGCTCTCACTGTGAAAATCACAGTGAGAAGCACGCAAGCGCCTCTAGTGGCTGTCAATGAGACAGCCACTAGAGGAAATAGGGGAAGGCTTAACCCATTCATAAACATAGCAGTTTCTCTGAAACTGCTATGTTTATGAAAAAATGGGTTAACCCTAGCTGGACCATGCACCCAGACCACCTCATTAAGCTGAAGTGGTCTGGGTGCCTAGAGTGGTCCTTTAAGGCAGAACTTGACATGTGTTCACTTTTTAAAGGAATGCTAAAGGCACCCAGACTATGTCCATGAAGCCCTGTCATTTTACACATTGCTGTTTAGTAGATATGTTTTGATTGCAGGGCCAAACACACCTCTAGTGGCTCTTGTCCTGACAGTAATTAGAGTGTGCTTCTGCCACAACGACTGAGTTTGACTCTGTTATGTGACGTTGGATGTTGAATGTCTTTAAATGCTGATTACAGGGAAGCATCGCTGATTACAGGGAAGCATCACTGCTTCCCGATGAGAATCATTTGATTTGATTCTCGTCTCCAGTGTTTCTTTGTGAGAAGCATTGGATTGGATCAGAAGCCAAGTAAATGATGCTTGTAGGATGATCGTGTAGGTGGAGCAGGCTGCAGCACAGAGTGAATTCCGGGCACTATAGACAACTTCAAATCATTGTGTCAAATCAAAGTGTCATGGTGCTTGGAATAGCATTTTTAGCAAACAGAAGAATTGTATTGTAAATTACAGTACCAAAGGGCCATTTTACACAGATTTCACTCCCACACTCTGGAATAACTCCCTTATACATATCTTATTTGTCCTAATGTGTCTTTGTAAAACTTTAAAGACTGAATTTATATCCTATACACGTGTTGCTTCATGTACATGGGAAGAATGTAGAAAAAAACATTTTATAACATTTTAGCATTCAAATTACTTATTTTGTTCTAATGGGAATGTTTAGGGTAATGTATAAGCAATTCTATGTGAAATTGGGGAAATTACATTTCCTTGTTGATTGTCACTTATAGAACTATGATACCTGGCTGCATTTTATCTATCACTCCGATGCTTTTTTTTTGTCTCTCTTTATATTTTCAAAAACTTTTAAATGAACTAACAAAAGGAATGAGAAATATAAACATTGTCATTAATGTAATTTTAAAATGTGCTTTGTCTTCAAAAGGTTATTCTTGACGAAGCCACTGGTAAACCCTGTTTGTGCACAGCAGCGGACATTTGCTAATTTTTCACAGGGGTTCAACCAGCTTCAGGCCCCATTCTCGTCTATAGCAGCCGGTCATGGAATACTAACTCGCAATATGCCCTCGCATTGGCACTTGCAGCAAGTTCGTTTTAAGAAGAGAGGAATGGAGTACCAGCCTAAATTCCTGAAGCGCAAGAGAACTCATGGGTGGCTGAAAAGAATAAGCACAAGAGGTGGAATAGAAGTTATCCTTCGAAGAATGTTAAAAGGCCGAAAATCTTTGACGCATTAAATCTCCCACTTTTCTGTCTGTCCAAATTAACAAAAGTCTTGTAATTAAAGTGCACTAAACATTTTTCTTGTTTAAAAGGCCAGTCTTTTCTTTGGCTATCAACAACTTAATGTATTATCTTTGTGTTTCAAACGGTGTAAGCCCAAAGAGTGCAATCTGACATCTGGTGGCCTAAATTCTGTTAGAGGAAGCAGGAACTGCCGAAGGAGGGGATGAGCACCTCTAATTGGCTCAGAGCATTCAGCTGATGCTTTAAGCCAATCAGCGGATCCCCTGTGGTAACAATTTGTGCTTCCTCTAGCTTCAAGTTGACAAAACTTGAAAAGAGGCAGAGCTTTCACCATCACTTTTTGCTGTGCGACTATGGCTTCCTCTCGCATAGCTCGAGACATGATCTGTGGAGGATCCCATAGTCTTACAGGAGCCTCCATAGATATCAGTGTAGTACTTTTGTGCATGAGTGATAGTACATAGTTACATAGCTGAAAAGAGACTTGCGTCCATCAAGTTCAGCCTACCTCACATTTGTTTTTTGCTGTTGATCCAAAAGAAGGCAAAAAAAACCAGTTTGAAGCACAATTTTGCAACAAACTAGGAAAAAAAATTCCTTCTTGACCCCAGAATGGCAGTCAGATTTATCCTTGGATCAAGCAGTTATTACCCTACATTGAAAAATGAGTGAGTACATAACTCACATGGCTGCTAACAAAGCCCCAAGATCTGAAAAAAGACATTGTCACATATGTACGTCTATCTCCTGCTGAACCCCCAGGCCATCACACTCCAAGCAGGGATGTTATGTTTGGGGCCTTTATATACACATTTTTCTTTGGTGTGTATGTATATATATTTATATATCTATGTTGGATCTTCAGTATAACCATTGAGAGTATGGGAACAATCCAATTCCAGTTACTTGCAATAAGTTTTCTTGTTGCTATGCACATTCTGTACCAGACAGCCACTAGAGGGACTTCCAGGTTGTGACGTTGGGCGTCCTCAAGCTATGCATGAGTACATCCAGCATCACTTGAATTCAGTCGCTTTGCAGGGAATTAATTAATCAGAGGTTTCTCATTTAGAATCCTCTGACTTGGTAATCACGTGCTGAGGAACTGGTAAGAGGCCTGCGAGGAAGGGGGAGGTAGTGCGTGCCTGCAACTTGTACAGCACAGAGGAGCTAACAGAAGTAGGAAGGAATCCTCCCTTGCCATTTGATTGACAGCTGAGGGGGGGGGGGAGTTCCCTAGTTGATTTGTAAAAGTGCTGATTTCTGATAGAAATCAGCACTTTCATAAACTGATGTTAAAGTATGATGGTCATCGCACATAAAACACTTCAGCAAGCTTAAGTGCTTTTGGGGTGTGGAGTGGTTGTTTCATATTAATATTCCTCACCTTAATCTTTTCTTTCCATTCACTTTCTCGCTTTCCTCCTCAGTCCATCTCACATATTACATTTCCTACATTCTCTCACTCACACACACACTTCGGGAAGCAGAGTATTACCCTTTGGTGGCCTATGTGGTAATGGAGAATTAACCAGTCCTTAGAACAGTAGCCTGTTTATAATCCTTTTGGCACTCATATCTACCAACTGGACGATCCTGCTGTAGTCTAATTTGTTTTTAATTATTTATTTTGGTAGTGCAGGGTATACACAAATGGAGATATTTGCACATAAAGTAGTAAGGAAATCACAAGTCATGCATATCCCGCTTGATGCACTTTTTTTATTCTCTATGTGCTTGGCAGAACAAAAAGTACATATTACACATTGGGTTGTCTTACATGAAGTAACATTTCATAGTGTAGCATTTCAAGTGTACAGAAAAAAAACAAAACATTTTTTATTTAAGAGAGAAAGATGACAAGAAGAGCACAGTGCATATTGAAAAGAAAAGTAGGTTAGAAAGTATGCACTGGGAATAAACTGTATAGAGTAGACAGCTCCTAGCTGTGTAGGAAGACAAGCAATTTAGCTTAGAGTACAAACCCCTCAGAGGCCCCAGACAGGCTATAAATGAGAGCCCCAAAAGAGTTAAGAAGCAATAAGTGAAAATAAGCACAATAGTTGTTCCATATGCACAATGCCTTGCCAGGTTACATGGTCAAAAAGGGGTCCCGGCCTTGGACTCAACCTATGCCCTGTAGGGTCCGTGTACAGACCCTCCATGGAATTCTCAGTATGAGCCTCGGCAGCCTACTTGAGTAGCGATGCTGGGTTGCTTTGTGGTGTGCGGGTAGCAGGCAACCCCTCGATGGTCCCCAGGTTCAGCATGCTGCATCATGTGCCGCAGGTCTCTCGATCGGCCTCTGCCCGAATCTTTGTGCCCGGTCACGGCAGGAGCTTCCTTCCTCTCTCTTAGCGCAGTCCGCAGACTCATTGCGCTTGTGTGGTTCTTCGGAGCAGCAGGCCCCAGATACGACTCCAGCTTCGCCACTGAGGATCCAAGTATATAATTTGGGTGGTGCAGGACATAGAGCTGTAGTGTGGAATGAAGGAGTCTGCGGTGCCCGCCATCTTGTTTGCATGAGTGCCAGTCGCTTGTTCAGCGGGGAGGACACGTGTTTGCAGCTTTGCCGGGGAGCCTCCAGAGAGCAGACCGGGATAACCCCCACTGGTCCAAAGGGGGGTTGGAATGGGGCACCAGTTAGCAGCACAGGTCGGCCGCTTCCCCACTCTCCCAGATTCACTAGGCTGCCAAGTCAGCTCAGGTTCTTCGGTAGCGTGGACACCAGGCGGCATCAATACGCTCCAATAACACCCTAATCGGTTTAGGAGCACTACGGGAGTATGCAGTATCTATGATGAGTGTACAGTTTGCAGGGATAGCTGCTCTTGTTAGATTAAGTGCCAGAGCTCCCACTAGATGCTTCAGTCTGGCATGGCAGTCAGGCCCCGCCCCCCTTAATGCACTTTTTTAGGGTTTTATAAAACAGGATTACTAGCTATTAAGGACATCTATATGATGAGTGAAAATCATCATATAACCATCAGTTGTACATGACGCCCTATTAAAGGTGATGGCTTTATGTCATGGAGGATTTCATGGGGGTAGTGAGAGTGGGCCGCATGGTCATTGATATACTCAAAGTTGGGTATTCATGTTAAGGTCCATTTAGGACTATAATAGCATTTTGCAAGGAGTGCTGACGGGCAGGTGGACTAGTAAGCATTGGGAGGTTGCCGGTAGGCTGTCTGCCCCTGATGTGGGATAGTATGGTGAGAGAGAATGCAATTGAGTGTACTACACCTAACCACGGGGGCAGCGGGGTTGGTGTTAATTATGCCATTCCTTAAATACTGGAGAGTGGGTGCCCATAGAAGCGAGTGTGCTCCACAGGGTTATGAGAAAGGTACAAGCATTACAATTAGCAATCACTATGCAAGAACATTGTAATATATCGGAACCATAGAACAAAATAAAATAAGATAGAATGGAAAAAACAACTAAAACCAGCTGTGATGTGTTAATCTATAGTAGTGGCCCATTAAGTTCATGGGGTACTGGAGCTGTCGTCGTCAAAGGGAACGTTGGTTCGCAGGCAATCTTCTGTCACTGTCATGGTACCTGTGCTTGTACACCTCTGGCACGTGGAACAAAGGGTAACATTAGCCGGATCCAATGAGTTTTCGGGCTGACTGCGGGTTGTAGGTGGGAGAGGCAGTCCCAATTTCTTTAGGAATGGTGTCGCGTTGTTCATGGAGTGGAGAACCACTAGAGCTGACAGTCCCCCATCTGTAAGGCAATCCTGCCGAACGTAATTGGCTGGTAACAGATCCATAGGATTTTCTCTATATCAGGGTAGCTCTGGTTAAATCCTGAAAAAAGGTCAAGGTTGAGTCCTCAAAGGCAAGAGGTGTTTTGCCTTTCAGAGCTGTCATTATTTGGATTTTTACTGGGAATGCGGAAGAGTCAATCTATGGTTAGTTTTCATGCCACTGTGGGAGGTAGCAAAGTAGTGAGGCAATTCCTCCGTGGAGACAGCAGCAGGCACACCACTGATTTTAATATGTGTGCGATGTTGTCGGTCCTCCATGGCTGTGATTCTGTCAGACATGATTCTCTGATGTGTTTGAAGTTGGTATACGGAGTCCTGTACTGTGGACAAGTTAGCTTGTGTGTCCCCTATGTCCCCCTCAGTGACCTTTACTTTTTCAGTTACTGCTTGCAGATCCTTTTTAAATATAGCTGGGTCAGCAGCTAGTATCTTGTGGATGCCGGCCAGAAGAACCTTCAGGTCACGCTTTGTCGTCGAGGCTAAGTCGTCGGAGGATTCCGCAAGTATGGTGTGTGTTGCCTGAGAGTTTGACAGCCCCTCCGTTTCCCGTTCGCTTGGCTCGGGGTCGGCCTCCCACTGATCTCCCGCTAAGGAGCGCCTCGAGGCCAGGGATTGCCAGTGTGTGGTAGGCCATGGATCTCTGTTGCCATTTAGTCTGCTTTTGGGCCTGGAAAAAAGGCATCACTTGATGCAGCCTGGGCAGCAGAGTTCAGGTATGCAGTTTTTAGGGCTGGATTAGCATCTGGTTCGCCAATATTGGGCAGATTGTCAGTTTTCCTTGTGAAGCTCAAAAAAATGGAGTTTGGTTAGGTCTGCAAGCTGGCTCCGGTCCCCGCATTAATCTAATTTTTAATGTCAAACACTATAGGATCTCATTGTAGTAGGAGCTCAACCAGGCCCATTGCATTTCCCCTTGAGTTGAGTGCCCATTGAGCTTAATTGGTGCCCAGCTCTGGTAACAGAAAAAACTGCTTAGCAAGTAATTCACTTTGGTTTAGTGAACTAAATAATATATTGCAAAATATAAGCGAAAATACTTCAACTGTGATTATAGCAGAATTATGGAATTTTTCCAAATCAGCTGTTGTAGCCTAAATTTCAATGCAGACATGTTCCTGTCCCAAAGAGACTAACACCCTTGGAGCAACTGAAGTTGTTATAGTGTCTGGAGACTCCTAGGGCCATCCTTACATTCAGTGTTAAACTGTTTTAATGGAAAACAAGTAAACCCAGCGGTTCACTCCCCTCAACCCCCCATGGTGCTTGAACTAATAAGGTAGTATTAGCCTGAACTGCAATGGGCAGTGGTGATTGGCTAAGGATTTCAGCAGATCACTGTCAAGGTGTAACAGCTGTTCATTGTTGAGCATAGATGATATAGTGCCTAGCCCTATAGTGTACCCTTGGTCCATTAGTAATTAAGCTTAGAGCCTGGTCTAATGGCTTGCAAATTAGAACCAAAAATTAAATCAAGATGATTAGTTTTGTTGCATTGGTTCTGTAGGTAAAATAAATTGATATCACCCTAAGAAACCCTCCGTAACAAAACATTATTTCTGGTCTTTTCACTTCAATTTCCAGAAAATAGCTTAAATATGGACACTTAAAATAAAATAAACCCCTCCAGCAGCACCACAATAGTCCTTGCACCCAAACATGGTACTCAGATTACTCTGTCATCACATGCAAAGTAAAATAAGACAGTAAATCTTTATCTCACCATCGATGGCTGATATCCATTGTCCTCGATATGAGTGGATTTTTTGGAGTAACATATATCTGGACTGGAGACGTGCACACATTTTTCAGTTTCAATAACATCTGGGGCGATGTGTTAACATTAAGAAAGAAGGAATACATAATGGTGATTAGAGAACTATGTATTATGGGAAAGAAACGGCAGTGAGGAGTTAGTGTTAAAGGAACACTCTAGGTGCAATAACAACTTCATCAAAGTTAGGACGTTATGGTGGCATGAAGTCCCTGTGCTTCATTACTTGTAGGGGTACATTTTTAATCCCAAATTTGGCTTGTCCAGCACTGTTCCTCACAGTCATGATCGACATCTGGTTTCTAAATTCATTTAGAGGATGCATGGACTAACATCTGGCTTAGAGCCTTCAGCTGATGCTGTAAGTCTTAGAGGACCAAATGGGACAGTGCTGGTAAAGGGTACTGTGTGGGTGTACAGTGGCTGCCTGTGAGAGTTTGCATGTAGAAGGGGCTAATTGTGGTGTAGTGTGTGGTAGCATATGTAAAGGAGCTGTAGAGATTCTGTGCATGGTTGGTAGGAGGGTGGGGAGAGAGAGAGAGAGTTTATTTTGGAGCTGCAGTGTGTGTGTATATGTGTGTTTATAGGAGCTGTTGTGTTTTTTATGCGTATAGGGGTTGTAGTCTGTGTGTATGCATAGGGGTTGTGTATAAGAGTGTGTGTATATAAGGGTATGAGTGTAAATGTGAAGTGGAATATTTTGTGTATAGGTGGTTGGATAGGAGCTTTTTGATATGATACAGCCTGTATTGTATCCCGAGAGGGAGATTGTACAGTCTATGCTGTTACTTCTAGAGCTTTTAGGAGCTCCAAAAGACGTGTGTTTTGGGCATATTTACTAAATAATTAATTGTTATTACATACTACGCTATTTTCTCTTTGTATTTTCGATGCTAAACACTACTGTATATATAGAGACTTCTTTCAACTCTATGTGTGGATATGTGCACCTGTAATTACAGATGGGTGTTTGTTTTCTTTCTAGAACGGTTGCAATTCTCTGGAACTAACAGGTTTTTTTTTCCCCTCTCATCACATAATACACCGTGGAAGTGTTTACTGGGGTGAATAAAGAGGTGGAGGTAAGTAGAAAAAAGCAAAATCATACTTCCAAGTTGCAAACGTCTCAACATCTCCGTTGAACAAAGAGGTACCCTTTCATTTTAGGGATGTAAGTAAAGGTCTGGCCAAGGGTCAGGCTGTTCTGAGACATTGTATGTGACTTACTAATAATTTGTGAAACTAAAATGTAATTTAAAACAAGAGCAGTGTATCTTATTTACAACAACTGATTTCAACACACTTTTAGTGTAGTATAAACACATTTCTGAATTATTGCAGTGGATCTCTGTTCACTGAGACACACCAACAAAATAGAGTTCCTAGAAAAGAAGGACATTATGATAGAAAAGAGGGACAGAGCGATTTAAGCTTAAAATAGGGGCCGTCCTCCCTAAACAGAGATACATGATAGGTATGATCCTGCAGGAAGCCTCACTGCATCCCTTAAAACACTGCAAATTAATAAAGGACATTTTAAATTTTCGGCAGGTGAGTGGGGACAGGGCTGTTCTGAAAAATATTAGGTGACTTACTAATAATTTATATAACTAAAATGTAATTTAGAACAAGAACAATTTATCTTATTTACACAGACTGATTTCTAAACACTGTGAATATATTTGCTGTGAAGCTCTGGTATAACTTCAGACACTTGAAGAATACTTAGCTCCAGAAGGATCGGGCCCCAAAATAGGGACTGTTCCTCCTTGGGAGGCATATCACTGCCCATGATATTTTGGGGCAAACATGCACCTACACAGATACTGAAGAGGGCATGCTCACTCAGTCATTCCTTCATTAGGGCTGTGCACACATCTGGTGTCAGGGTTTAGATTTTTTATTTACATGCCATGCTTGTCCAGCAAATTCAAAAACAGGTAATGGTGAGACTTATAAGAGATAAATATAGCCTATAACTCACTTTTCCTTAGTTTTATCTTTTTGGGGGAATGGGAGCAGGAATCTCACATCACCCAGTATCTTTTTAGTAAACCAAGCAAAAAAAAAAAAAAGACCACTCCCACATTGCACTGCAGGCAACTATTGTCAAGTGTCTGCCCCCCCCCCACTGAAAACTACAACTCCCGACAAGCTCTGCGCGCTGTGATACTCTTCCAGCCAATGAGACAACAGCTGCGAGTGCAGCGAGGCGAACAGGTGATCATTTCTAACGTCAACCTACACTGCTAGCTGTCATTACGTCATTGAGAACGCCGCCGACAGCCAATCATCGATGAGTATTTCCGAGAGACGGGAACAATCGCCAATGTGGTCAGGAAAGCGGCTGTGAGGCAGTGAGCGCAGCGTCCAATCACGGCCGGGCTGGCAGGCCGAGTTCCCGCGGAGTTAGTGTGAGAGGGCGAGGCCGGAGAAGCTGTGAAGCGGCTGATGATGGTTAGTAGGTAGAGGGGGACTCACACAGGGCGGTGTGCCGGCAGGTCCTCCATGGAGATGGGGTGCGGGAGGGCGCGAATGGGTCACTGAGAGTGATGGAGTCCGCTACATGTTATCAGTGACAGGCCCAGCACTGGGTGGGCATAGAGGATGACCGTCAGTGAGTCAGGCCCTGTGTCTGTAATATCACACACTGAGAGAGAGAGGGGACCAGGCCCTGTATTGTCTGTGTAATATCACACACAGAGAGAGAGAGGGGGGACCAGGCCCTGTGTCTGTAATATCACACACACTGAGTGAGAGAGGGGACCAGGCCCTGTGTCTGTAATATATCACACACTGAGTGAGAGAGGGGACCAGGCCCTGTGTCTGTAATATCACACACACTGAGAGAGAGAGAGGGGACCAGGCCCTGTGTCTGTAATATCACACACACTGAGAGAGAGAGAGGGGACCAGGCCCTGTGTCTGTAATATCACACTCTGAGAGAGAGAGGACCAGGCCCTGTGTCTGTAATATCACACACACAGAGAGAGAGAGGGGACCAGGCCTGTGTTTTGTAATATCACACACACTGAGTGAGAGAGGGGACCAGGCCCTGTGTCTGTAATATCACACACTGAGAGAGGGGACCAGGCCCTGTGTCTGTAATATCACACACTGAGAGAGAGAGAGAGGGGACCAGGCCCTGTCTGTAATATCACACACTGCGAGAGAGAGAGGGGACCAGGCCCTGTCTGTAATATCACACACTGAGAGAGAGAGAGGACCAGGCCCTGTGTCTGTAATATCACACACTGAGAGAGAGAGAGAGGACCAGGCCCTGTGTTTGTAATATCACACTCTGAGAGAGAGAGGGGACCAGGCCCTGTGTCTGTAATATCACACACGGAGAGAGAGAGAGGGGACCAGGCCCTGTGTCTGTAATATCACACACTGAGAGAGAGAGGGGACCAGGCCCTGTGTCTGTAATATCACACACTGAGAGAGAGAGAGGGGACCAGGCCCTGTGTCTGTAATATCACACACTGAGAGAGAGAGAGAGAGGGGACCAGGCCCTGTGTCTGTAATATCACACACACACAGAGAGAGGGGACCAGGCCCCGTGTCTGTAATATCACACACACACACAGAGAGAGGGGACCAGGCCCTGTGTCTGTAATATCACACACTGAGAGAGAGAGGGGACCAGGCCCTGTGTCTGTAATATCACACACTATGAGAGAGAGAGGGGACCAGGCCCTGTGTCTGTAATATCACACACACTGAGAGAGAGAGAGGGGACCAGGCCCTGTGTCTGTAATATCACACACTGAGAGAGAGAGGGGACCAGGCCCTGTGTCTGTAATATCACACACTGAGAGAGAGGGGACCAGGCCCTGTGTCTGTAATATCACACACTGAGAGAGAGAGAGAGGACCAGGCCCTGTGTCTGTAATATCACACTCTGAGAGAGAGAGGGGACCAGGCCCTGTGTCTGTAATATCACACACTCTGAGGGAGAGAGGGGACCAGGCCCTGTGTCTGTAATATCACACACTGAGAGAGAGAGAGGGGACCAGGCCCTGTGTCTGTAATATCACACACTGAGAGAGAGAGAGGGGACCAGGCTCTGTGTCTGTAATATCACACACTGAGAGAGAGAGAGGGGACCAGGCTCTGTGTCTGTAATATCACACACTGAGAGAGAGAGAGGGGACCAGGCCCTGTGTTTGTAATATCACACACTGAGAGAGAGAGAGGACCAGGCCCTGTGTTTGTAATATCACACACTGAGAGAGAGAGGGGACCAGGCCCTGTGTTTGTAATATCACACAGTGAGAGAGAGGGGACCAGGCCTTGTGTCTGTAATATCACACAGTGAGAGAGAGGGGACCAGGCCCTGTGAAAATAGATTTTTTTTTTTTTTTTTTTATTTAATAATAATTGTACATGTGGGACCAGCAGCCACCTTCTGTTTCCAATTCTTCCCCGTTTATACCTTCACACTTCCTATCAGAACAGGATATTAAAGATCAGCAGCTTTAGATTTGTCCGTAGTTTTCAGAAAGTAAACCCATTTTTTGTTATTCAAAGGAGCTGTTTATCCTTCCTTACCAGCAATGGTATAAATCAGGCTTCCCCAAACTCCGGCCCTCCAGATGTGGCTGAACTATAACTCCCATGATTCTATGAATGAAATAGTCTGATAATCATGGGAGTTGTAGTTCAGCAACATCTGGAGCCTGGTTTAAATAAACCACATGTAATGCAAAACAGCACCCCATACTGTACAGTCTGCCATATGCATTTTTTTAAAGTGGATAAAATCTCCTATTTACAGACAAATATCTTGACTAAAGATGTCTTTATCTGTGGTATAACCTAATTTTTGTATGAAATGTGATTTTTACATTGTTTTAAAACATGCTAGTTTCTTTTGGATCGCAAAATAATGAAGTATTATAGTTTCTTGTAATCCTGAAAGTTCGTCACTACAAAGTTATATAAGTCTATTGAAAAGTTAATGCAAGAAACTGCAATGCTAATAAAGGAAGAGAGGACCTAAATAAGAAGGAACGTACATCACTTGAGTTCCAGACTTAGTTGGGGGTTATCCCCCATGTACAGGGAGTGCAGAATTATTAGGCAAATGAGTATTTTGACCACATCATCCTCTTTATGCATGTTGTCTTACTCCAAGCTGTATAGGCTCGAAAGCCTACTACCAATTAAGCATATTAGGTGATGTGCATCTCTGTAATGAGAAGGGGTGTGGTCTAATGACATCAACACCCTATATCAGGTGTGCATAATTATTAGGCAACTTCCTTTCCTTTGGCAAAATGGGTCAAAAGAAGGACTTGACAGGCTCAGAAAAGTCAGAAATAGTGAGATATCTTGCAGAGGGATGCAGCACTCTTAAAATTGCAAAGCTTCTGAAGCGTGATCATCGAACAATCAAGCGTTTCATTCAAAATAGTCAACAGGGTCGCAAGAAGCGTGTGGAAAAACCAAGGCGCAAAATAACTGCCCATGAACTGAGAAAAGTCAAGCGTGCAGCTGCCACGATGCCACTTGCCACCAGTTTGGCCATATTTCAGAGCTGCAACATCACTGGAGTGCCCAAAAGCACAAGGTGTGCAATACTCAGAGACATGGCCAAGGTAAGAAAGGCTGAAAGGCGACCACCACTGAACAAGACACACAAGCTGAAACGTCAAGACTGGGCCAAGAAATATCTCAAGACTGATTTTCTAAGGTTTTATGGACTGATGAAATGAGAGTGAGTCTTGATGGGCCAGATGGATGGGCCCGTGGCTGGATTGGTAAAGGGCAGAGAGCTTCAGTCCGACTCAGACGCCAGCAAGGTGGAGGTGGAGTACTGGTTTGGGCTGGTATCATCAAAGATGAGCTTGTGGGGCCTTTTCGGGTTGAGGATGGAGTCAAGCTCAACTCCCAGTCCTACTGCCAGTTCCTGGAAGACACCTTCTTCAAGCAGTGGTACAGGAAGAAGTCTGCATCCTTCAAGAAAAACATGATTTTCATGCAGGACAATGCTCCATCACACGCGTCCAAGTACTCCACAGCGTGGCTGGCAAGAAAGGGTATAAAAGAAGAAAATCTAATGACATGGCCTCCTTGTTAACCTGATCTGAACCCCATTGAGAACCTGTGGTCCATCATCAAATGTGAGATTTACAAGGAGGGAAAACAGTACACCTCTCTGAACAGTGTCTGGGAGGCTGTGGTTGCTGCTGCACGCAATGTTGATGGTGAACAGATCAAAACACTGACAGAATCCATGGATGGCAGGCTTTTGAGTGTCCTTGCAAAGAAAGGTGGCTATATTGGTCACTGATTTGTTTTTGTTTTGTTTTTGAATGTCAGAAATGTATATTTGTGAATGTTGAGATGTTATATTGGTTTCACTGGTAATAATAAATAATTGAAATGGGTATATATTTGTTTTTTGTTAAGTTGCCTAATAATTATGCACAGTAATAGTCACCTGCACACACAGATATCCCCCTAACATAGCTATAACTAAAAACAAACTAAAAACTACTTCCAAAAATATTCAGCTTTGATATTAATGAGTTTTTTGGGTTCATTGAGAACATGGTTGTTGTTCAATAATAAAATTAATCCTCAAAAATACAACTTGCCTAATAATTCTGCACTCCCTGTATGCGTGTTTCTGGTTGTTTACACAATTAGCGAGATTCTTTTTTTCTTTTGACAGGAATAGATAGGATAGGAAGTCAGAGTTTGTAGCTTTCACATGTTTAAATTCACTATACATTAATGGGAAAACTGGATGTTGTTTATTCTAATTTACTTTACTGCATTTTTGTATTTCAGGCGGACTTCTTGAAAGGATTGCCTGTCTACAATGAGAGCAACTTTAGCAGATTCCATGCGGACTCTGTGTGCAAAGCTTCAGTGAGTAGCTTGCCTTTGTGAATTGCCTGTAATCTTTGTAAGAAGCAGGATGTCTCCAGTCTGTTTAATATTGTTGTCAAGCAGTGGCTGTTTTTCTGTTTTTTTTGTTTGTTTTTTTTGTTTGTTTTTTTTAAACTGCATTCACGTATATAGTTAACTGCATTTCATTCAGTTTTAAAACTCTAAACTGTTTATAAAGGTATTGTTTCAAGAATTATTTTGTGTTTAGGAAAGATGAGATTGTATGATGTATAGTAAATTTGACTGATCTGTATCTTCATTGGACCAGAAGGTGGCTTAGGGGGAGTTCCATAAAATATTTAATCTTATCCTTTTTTTTTTTTTTTTTTTTTCTGTGGCATTTTTGAGAATTTTGTATTCCACATCTGAAAGTCTTAAATTACATTAAAGGGATACTCCAGACCTCAAAATCACTTTAGCTGAAGTGGTTAATGTGTTAAGAGTGTGTCTTCTTGGTAGTTAAGCCCAGTGGAGCTAAACTCAGGAGGCAGGCAATTGCTCAGAACCCTGCCTTGTAAAGACTTAGAGCTGCATGGGGAAGTCTGTGATTAGACATCCAAAGGAGGTGTTCCTGGGTTAAAAGGGGGGGAGCTAGCCGACACGAGATCTGCATCTTTTGCAGACTGTCTTTGTGTATATACTCACAATGAAAAAAATAAATGCATAATGCATGCATGTTTCCAATGGTGATATATCTACTAAACAGTGTTTTGGTTTCCCCCCCCCCTTCTTTTGCATGGGGACGACGACATTGGAGTGTCCCTATACGACATACAAATCAAACCTCTACTTTATGTTTAAAGCTCTGAGGTTTATTTTCTTAAATGTGTTCCTTTACTCCTTATTATTTACCTATTGAAATTTTAACTACTGCTTTGGTGGCTACTTGTGCAGGTTCAACAAATCCATTTCAGCTTAGTATTTGATAAATGTCTGAATTACATCTTTTGCATTCGCTGTCCTAAATGCAGGTTTTTAGAAACTGTACTTCCTATGCATGCAATGTAAGTTCAAGTTAAGAAGCGTATTACATAAGGACTGTTTTATTAATCGTGGTATTAAAGGTAACCTGATCTATTTTTAATTTATTCTTCCCTTTCCAAACTGAGAATTGTTGGAAATTGCCTATGCAATGCAAACTTTCTCTGGAGGGAGCACCCCGAGGGGAGAAGTATCTTCCCCTGTTGGGTGTTCTGCTGTCGAAACACACACAATCTGTACAGAATTGACATTAGGCAGCCGTAAACAGATTTACTAACCCTCGGGACACAATTTTAAAAAGTCTATGTTCAGTGTTTCAAGCTGAAACGCTGCACATACAAATTCTGCCACTGTGACCACTAAATCTATGAAGTGGTCGTGGTGGTTGTAGTAACCATTTAAGCTAACATTGTTTTGATGCCTATGGTCTTTAGTATTCTTTGCGCAGGGCCTCTGTGGCATGGGACTTGCTTGCACTATAACCTAATGAGCATAAGTTGTTTTGTTATTTACATTCCCAGTATGTGAGCTGACTCAATTGCTGATTTGGAGAGAGATGTTTTGCAAAATCTGAAGTGTAGTAGGGTGTATTATTTATATATATAATTTTTTTTTTTTTTTTTTATGAAATGACTCCAGCCTAGCCCAATGAAGCTAGTGTAGAACAATGCAACTATTTGTAGCCTGTGAATCCTCAGGCCACAGCGTTTTAGTTGAAAAGGCATTCATAGTGGAATAGCTTTGACATCTGCTTGTAATGTCTATTAAACATAATTGATTTTCTGTGCTCAAGATGAACAGATGGTTACTTTGATTACTACCAATGCACTTGGGGGCTGTCACAAAAAATAGCATACCCTTACACTTTGTGCTACATGTGCATAGTGTAAAAGGGTTAAATATTAGGGGGGAGGTGGTGTGTGTTATGGAAGTTATATGTAGGGCTATTAAAGCAATATTCTAGGCTCATAGTGTCCCACTCTAATCAGCTATGTAAGCCATATCACCTGCAAAGGGTTTCTGAGCCTTTTAAATGGTCTCAAGATCTGAAAGACTGTTGACCTGACAGTTGTGCAGAAAACCATCACTGACACCCTCCATAAGGAGGGAAAGCCTCAAAAGGTAATTGCAAAGTGCTGTATCAAAGCACATTAATAGAAAAGTTATGTGGAAGGGAAACGTGTGGAAGAAAAAGGTGCACAAGCAGCAGGGATGACCGCAGCCTGGAGAGGATTGTCAGGAAAAGGCCATTCAAATGTGCTGGGGACTTTCACAAGGAGTGGACTGAGGCTGGAGTCAGTGCATCAAGAGCCACCACACACAGACGGATCCTGGACATGGGCTTCAGATGTCATATTTCTCTTGTCAAGCCGCTCCTGAACAACAAACAACGTCAGAAGCGTCTTACCTGGGCTAAAGAAAAACAGACCTAGTCTATTGCTCAGTGGTCCAAAGTCCTCTTTTCTGATGAAAGCAACCTTTGCATATCATTTGGAAACCAAGTACCCAGAGTCTGGAGGAAGAATGGAGAGGCAAACACTGTCCAGGGAGCCATGTCATCTGCTGGTGTTGGTCCACTGTGCTTCATTAAGTTCAGGGTCAACGCAGCTGTCTACCAGAAGACTTTGGAGCACTTCATGCTTCCTTCCGCAGACTAGCTTTATGGGGATGCTGACTTCATTTTCCAGCAGGACTTGGCACCTGCGCACACTGCCAAAAGCACCAAAGCCTGGTTCAATGACCGTGGGATTACTGTGCTTGATTGGCCAGCAAACTCGCCTGACCTGAACCACATAGAGAATCTATGGGGCATTGCCAAGAGAAAGATGAGACATGAGACCGAAAGGCAGAAGAGCTGAAGCTGCTATTGAAGCATCCTGGTCTTCGATAACACCTCAACAGTGCCACAGGCTGATAGCTTGAGGCAGTAATTGCTGCAAAAGAGGCCCAAACCAAGTACTGAGTCCATATGCATGCTTATACTTTTCAGAGGTCCGATATTATTCTATGTACACTCCTTGTTTTATTGATGGCATGTAATCTATTTTACTGAGATTGTGGATTTGAGGTTTCATGAGCTGTAAGCCATAAACATCGCACTCATGACAAATCACGACTTGAACTATCTTGCTTTGCATGTAATGCGTCTATCTCATATATTCCCCCTTTTACGTTGCATTTCTGAAATAAATGAACTTTTGCACGATATTCTAATTTTTCGAGTATCACCTGTAGAGAGAAGATATGTCATGACATCCCCACCTCTCGCTGTCATCAAGTTTGTTTTAGGTTCAAGCTCCAGGTGGTTCGAGAACCTAGCAACTCCCCTGAGTTTTGATAATGGCACATTAAAGGAACACTATTGTGTCAGGAATACAAAAGTGTGTTTTTGACACTGTATGCCTGATGTGGCATTTTAGATGACTGGCCTTGCACTGGTCGCCCTAAAAAAGTGATTTTACACACCTTTTCTCCCACATTGCATTGGTCTTGCTGCGGCTGACTCCACCTCCATGGCTGAAATCATCAATCTTGAAAGCCTTGGTAGGCTGTTGCGCATATGCAGCAAAATGTTGTACTGCGCCAAACAGCGTCTCCTCGTAGAGCTGCATTGAACCAATCTACCTTGGAGGCATTGTGCATAACTAAAATTGTAAGCACCTCTATTGGCCGTGTATGTGACTGCCACTAAGGGTGTTACTAGGCACCAATTTAAACACTGCTTTTCTCTGGAAAGGCATTGGTTATATTGAAAATCCTGCAGAGAAAGGCTATAGGCACCAGAACCACTACATTTAGCTGTGGTTCTGTTGACTTTAGCGTCCAATTTAAGCTAAATATTTGATAACTCCACCTGATCATTATTACCTCCCAATTAACAGTGAGCAGTATAAAGGATACATATGGATGTTATCAGTCCTTATACCATCCAATGGTCAGATTAGACCAGTACTTATTTCATCCCAGTAATTGGAGCCCAATATTTATATCAACCAAACCTATACACTACTACCCCCTGTTTACAACTAAAGTAAGCAATATAATTTTGTTTATTAACGTATTCCTTTGCAGTTATCAGGAATTGGTAAAGAGTCTCTTGCTGCGTTAAAGTGACCCTGTGGCAACCACCTTGCTGGTAATTCTAGCATTAACAGCTGTAAGGTAGTGGTCAGTGTAAAATGCCATGGAATTGCATAGATATGTTTCGCACAGTTGACTTTCAAAGAAATGTAAAAGCTTTTCTAAATCGCATTCATGATTCTGAATTGTATTGCAGAACAGAAGGCCTTCGGTTTACCTCCCTACAAGAGAATATCCTTCAGATCAAAGTAAGTGTTTAGATTGCCTATTTGCCTGTAAGTTATCTTTAAATTTATATATATATATATAATATATTTTTTTTTCATGTGTATTTTGATGTACATTATGTAACTTAAAATTTGAACGAATATATATATATATATCAGTGGACTTTCCTGACAAATCAGGAGGTCCTCCTGCAGCCAATCCAGTTGATCGTGGGGACACCACATGACTCTGATCTGCTGGATTGACTACAGGGGAATACTTGGGTTGTCACACAGGTGTCTCCCTAATTGTGTTCGGAGTGCAGTGTAAGTATTCTGGCTTGAGGAGGGCCAGATTAAGACATGCTATGCTGCCAAACCATTGTTAAAATCCTCCTTTGGTAGAACGCCCTAATGTCGGGAACGGGTTAAAGAGTTTCTCCAACCCTTATTTGTTGTAGGAATAACACAACATTCTGTAGCTCCCCCTCCCTCAATATAAACTCTACAAAAAGTAAAAAAAAAAAGTTAAGTAAGTTTACTTTCTTAAATCCAACGCCAGATGAAGGTGCTCAGCATATCCATAAATAAGCTTTTAATTGGACCAGTTTCCTGGTTTAGAGTGCGTGTTCGTTTGCAAAACCGATGAGGGGAGAGGGAGGGCATGTGGGACAATAAAGCAAATACCAAATGGGATAGAGAGGAGGGGAGACATGAGCTTATCCCTTGCAGGCTCTGCCTGCAACAGTGTAGATTTTACATCTGTAGGCAGCGTGCCGTGCAGAAAATTGATATTAGGCAAGCCAGCACTCTGTCCTGAGCTGCCTAAGTCACGTGCGCCAGGGGTGCACATCATGCCCCAAGCTCACAACTACTAATATAGCTTGATGTGCAGCGTTCCAAGCATTTCATAAAGCAGAAGTGGTCATGGTGGTTGGAGTGACCCTTTACAGTGAAGTGATTTTGGTGCTTAGGCTGTCTAGGGTTACATCTTTGTCCACTATTACATTCTTCTAAGCATCATTCCCTATGAGAAATGCAACAAAAATGTATGTCCTTTACTGTATAAATGTATGCTGCTCTCCAAGAGCATTCTTAGTCTGCATATGTTACCAAATGGATTGAAAGCTGAACACTTCCATCTGTTACTGTCTGCAAAAGGCTTGCGTGCAGGCATTCAAAAAGGATGAGCATCTACATAAATTAAAGTATTCTTCTCTAAAATGAGAATTGTTGGTGGAAATTGAAAGTGAATTTCAAATTTAAGGCCAAAGTAGCTGGACTGTAAGCATGGTTGAGTTGGAGAATTTTGTTTCTAGTTTACTCATCCTGGCCTTAAATTTGCTACTCCTGACAAGTCACACATTGGTGAATTACCCTTAGATATCTCTAAAAAGTTCATGTCTCACAGGTTGGGGTGGTTGTTGTTGTTGTTACAAAGCCAATGTATCTACTTGTGTTTAATAAATGTTACACGTTGGCTTTATGAATGGATTTCATTTTGTATTAAACAGTAAGAATGAACATGTATTCACTTAATGTTTTACTTTGTTTCAGTCATAGTAACAGAAAAAACGAATATACTTTTACGTTACCTACATCAGCAATGGGACAAAAAGGTAAGGCTTGTCAACATTCAAGACAAACCTGCATTGCTATGTCTCAGGCTAAACATTTAGAAAACATGGACAATGAAAGTTCGAAAAAGTAACTAAATATAACTTAGTTGTGCTCTGAAGTCAGTACTTAAAGTGACACTAGTCACTAGAACTACAGATTAACGTAGTTGTTTTGGTGTCTATAGCCTGTCCCTGCAGGCATTTTAATGTAAACACTGCCTTTTCAGTGACATATAGTGTCAGGAATACACGTTAAATATTCCTGACACTATAGTGTTCCTTTAAAGATGCATATATACAACGTGGCTTATAATATGTTTGATTTGTGTTCCTAGAACACTAACCACATCTATATGGTTGACCAAAGTTGCTTGCTCATTTTGTGTTTGTGCAATCCCTCGTTCAGGCAATGAAAGTATCACGTTTTTAAAGCCAGTGCGTCTTTTTATACAGTGGATAGATGAAAGATAACATCTTGGGTAAAAGTAACCTTGTCTGCTCAACTGCCAGCTCCTGTAATTTGCATGTAAAAATTTTCTTTTTCCATATTCAAGTCCCTATCAACTATAGATATTCTTATTCTGTTTTTTGTTTTGTTTTTTGTCACAGAATGCAGCCAAAAAAAGAGATCAAGACCAGTTAGAAATAGGTGAGACTTCGGCTCCCCCACGAAAGATCGCCAGGACAGACAGCCAAGAAATGAATGAGGACACATAGGCACCCTTGAGAACCTTTCCAACCCACTCCTTCGTATTCTTCCCTTGCAGATCAGGATCATCCTGCAATGTTGGTGGGAGTATCACAGCCTTCCTTCCCTGCCTCTCGTTACTCTTCTGATCTCATAGGAGCCAAAATAATATTTATTTCTTCCAGAATTTATTTATGCTCTGCTTCATACAGTTCGGAGAAAAATAATGGTGTCGCAACAACAAACTGTTTTTTGGTTTTGTTTTTTTTCTCACCCCCACCCGCCAATGTCTTGCTGCTCACATGAAAACGCATCATATTTTGTTTGCCACCTTTTTTTTATTTTGTGCTGGATTTTACTTAACCAGGTATATTTGTCCAAATTACATCAAAATTGAGCAAGTAAAGATGTGGACAAATTACTTTCTGCTGGAGAAATCAAAAAAGTAAAGTGAGCTTCGTGATGTAGCCACATATAACTAATGGTTTTGTGTAAATTACCCATTATCCCTTTACCTCCTCTTTTGCATGCAACGTTTCTAGACAAAGCTGCATCAATATGATTTTTATATATATTTTTAATGTAAAAAGTTGTTTCCCTGGTGATCCTCTCGCAAAGGGGACTTTGTACATCTGCTTAAAAGAAGATTTGTGAAATTAAGCCTTTAGTTTGACATGCTGATCAACTATCCAGCTTGTGTGAGTTGTGACCCTTGCACAATGCGTTAACTGGCGTGCCATAAAGGATTTCTCCAGTTTCTGTTTCAGAGGCATCTGCATGACCAACCTACTATTGGTAACACATTGGATTTTTTTCTGTCATAGGTTATTGTTTGTACTAGATCTACAATGAGCGTGTGTTTGTCCCCTAAAACTCATCACTACCAAGAGGGAAAAAAAATGAAAACCATCTGTAAACTAGACTGTTGCTTGACGCACTAAACAGATGTTGACACTGTAGTTGCACTTTGATGGCCACTGACCCTAAAACCATGGAATTACAGTACTGCATTAGTCCCTTCCCAACAGGGAAGATGTTGAATTACAATTATTACTCATGAAAGTGTTTTTGGGTTGTTTATTTTTTTTTGTAAAGGAAAAAAAGTTTTTATTTTATTACTGTTTTTTGGAAGATTAGCAGAATTATTTTAACGTGTTTTATGTTATTAAAAATACTTTGGAGCTTGTTTTCAGCACAAGTTTTGACATTAATCACTCATAGTTACCTGTTAAGCTCTGATGGCACTGACTGACTGGTGCCATTGTACAAAAATCTCTGTTACACTCTAGAGATCCCTGCTATATCTTGTGGTCAGGACATATTAATCCTGTGGCCGTCCAATAAAGTCTCAGAAGCAGAGATGGTCTGTATTTGTAATCCTGTTTTTGTCTGTCCCTTTTATCATTTTCAAGGCTTAAGTTTCTGTGTGTGGTCTGGCTTTTATTTTTTTTATTTATTTTTTTGCTCCGATGTTAATCAGCTCATTGCATTAAAGCAGGGCTCAACAAATCCCAAGTCACTAATAAACTTTGTCCTGGCACCTAGTCACTTTTCAGCTTGGGCGACTGGCTGAGGGAGTGTGGAGGCAGGTGGTTGGTCAGCTGTAAGAAATGGAGGTGGTGACAGCAGCCCTACTAGATCTCAGGGAAAAGATCTACTCTAGCTCTTCAGAAGGGAGGGTGATTGGGTGTACTTGTATTAGAATTAAAACAAATAATTTGTGTGAGTGTAGGCGATGGGCCCCCCTTCGATTGCATAGGAATGGTGTGGGTTTTTTTTTTTTTTCCTCCCATTTTTTTTCCCACGCCATGCCAGTCTTGCTGTGGCTATGAGATACTCATAGGAAAGCATTGGGAGGCTATCTGTACATACATGGCAAAATGCTGCACCAATTTGCTTCTCCTCATAGGTCCCCATCAATGCATCTCTACGGTGAATGTTTAGCCTCTCCACGCACAGCGTGGTGATGCTGAATGTAGGTGCTGCACACTGTGCAACACTGAGATTGGAAGCACTTAAGTGGCTGTCTGAAAAGGCAGTGTTTACATTGAAAAGGCTGCAGGGACAGGCTATAGTGACCAGAGCCTATAGATTAAGCTGTAGTGACTATAGTGACACTTTAGGAATTGTGTTTTTGTCATTAAAACCAAAGCGTTAGTTTAAAAAAGGTATTTTTTAATAGGCTCCTTGATTCAAAGCAAATTTGCCACGGCCTGCATTATAGGGTCACCTTCCCCTTATGAAATACGAGCATTTCATTAAGATAAATCCTTATGAAATGCTCATAAAGACAGTTAGAATTTAATGGAAATTACAAAGCAGTCAAAAGATCTCCTAAGACAAAGTACGGATTATGATAAAGCCTCTAGTTGACAGAAGTCATCTAACCCACTGCTATCAAATTTTTACTTTGGACAGCTTTCGCTTATGATGGCTGTGGGAATAAGCCATTGTCTTGCTCTTCATGTGTTATCTATGGAGGCACTTGTGGGATGTTCTATATACACCAATGTTATCTTGTTTTTTTTTGTTTTTTTTAAAGTACTGCATAAGGTTGAGCTCCTTGAGGATGAGGCAACAGAAGGTGAAGATCCATGATTGCAGCGTCCCAGATAAGTATAACTCTCCTCTGATGCACACAAGTATGGAGTTGTCACCATTGGGTGGGGCTAGGCAAAATATGCGAAAAGCCTAGAAGTAAACTAATCTTTAAATAGCTGATCTGGCAGGAAGTAAAATCTCCAGCTCTAAATTTGCTAGTTAGCCTCATTTGTGCCATCTAGATATCAATTTGCTACATTTTGGTGTATAAGATTAACAGCCTATCTCTGACCTCCCTGGGAAGCATTCCAGAACTAGTGCCATGGAACTTTGTTCCAGGACCTTTTGTAACTGACATGAAGTACTATAAAGAAAAAAGACAAGTAATAAATGGCGCTCAATACACGTCTAAAATTGTGAAAAACACGTTTAAACCTATGAAGCAGCTCCCTTATAAAGTGCAATATGAAGTACTATGCCATTAGAAATGACATATGGAAGCATGTTCTATTTTAATCTTGTAGAATACAAATCAAGGATCTTTACATCACATCCCATCCTTGACTTGTTGAAATTAAGTAATTGAGATCTTACACTTCTAAAACAGAGTAACATTTTTGACTGTCCTTGAATTGTTTTGTACAGAATTGAGGCCAACTAGCAAACTTAGCAGAACTGGAGATTTTATTTCCTGCCAGATCATCTATTTAAAGATTAGTTTACTTCTAGGCTCTTTGCATATTTTGCCTAGCCCCACCCAATGGTGACAACTCCATACTTGTGTGCATCAGAGGAGAGTTATACTTATATGGGGCGCTGCCATCATAGATCTTTACCTTCTGTCACCTCATCCTCAAGGAGTGCAGTACTTTCACAAATCAAGATAATACAGAAAATTGGAATATAAGCAAAGAGATCTCATGTAATATATATCATGCAAAGATCAGATAAAAATTAACATGCCTTTATGAGCGTTAAACCAGATAGTGTCATAGTAAATAACGTCAGATGGCAAACATCATTCATAGACTTGAGTAGAGGTAGGAGGAGCCAGGAAAGGAGGGATTAAAAAGAGGACAAATAGTATTTTCCATTCAAAAGAGTGCCTACAAGTGTAAAGTCCAATAGCAGTCCAGACGGGCAGGGTTCAAATATTTATTAATAAATAAATCAAAGGAAGAGCATCCGATGTCATAGTGCTGATTTAAAAAAAGTAAACTGAGGAGATCCATTGTTGAAGGTTAGAAGGAGCTAAACACTTCAGTGTGATTGCAATGCATTATGCACAGCTTTCCAAAAATGAACTATCTTAAGGCTTCACAACCACAGTGGAATATACAGCCACTGTCCAAACCACTCAGCCAACAGGGATCTGAATGGGTCAGCGATATAGCTTGTAGAAGTTTTTGAGTTCTCTACCAGCCCAGCAACAATTTTAAGTTCGTCTCTTGGAACATAGTGCTCTGTCGGTTGAGTACAAAGATTTTGTTCCCTTCCAACAAAGGAAGGAGGCGTAAGGTAGAGGGTCAGAGAGTGTTTGTGTATTGGACATGCTGCCATGTAAACTGTTGCCTGAATCATTGAAGTCTTCAAATGCAGTAGTGGGTGGGCGAGCAGCATGTCTGCTTTAAATAGATGTAGAAATTAAGGAGTTGAGAATTGTGACTGTGCCTCCGTAGTCTGTTCTCGGCCGTGGATAAAATAATCCAGGGGATGAAGGCCTGCAGATGAAATGACCTCACAAATACATAGGGGATCTTGCACTCCTAGGAAACTAAAAGCTTCTCAATTTAGCACAGTGGGAAAGGGGGGTGGTATTGCGATGGAATCATAGGAGTTGTATTAGCTGTTGGGGGAAATTGATACAAAATTTAATGCTTCGCAAAGCTACAGGCGTGTGCTTATTCCCAGGAGAGCATCTTCAAAACATGAGCATGGAGATACTCTAGGGCAGGGGTAGGCATCCTTTTGGTAGTACTGTGCCAAAACTAAATTTGGAAGTCCCTAGGTGTGTTGGTCCTATTTTGTTTAAATTAAGCTGTGTATGTTGATGTGTGCTGCTTGTGTTATATATGGGTGCTGCAGTTGCTTTAGTGCTTTGTATTTGTGAGTATGTGAGCTTTTATATTTTATATAGACTGTAAGCTTGTTTGATCAGGGTCCTCTTCAACCTATCGTTCTTGTAAGTTTTTATGTAATTGTCCTATTTGTAGTTAAATCCCCCCTCATAATATTGTAGAGCGCTATGGAATCTGTTGGCACTATATAAATGTTCATGTGTAGTTTGTGCTATTGTGTAGGATACACGTAGGCTGTGTATGTGGGCTACTTGTGGCATTTTGTATGTGGATGACATGTCACATAGTGTGGTGTGTGGAATTGCATGTAAGATGCTGTTTCGGGGTTGTGTTTGTGGGGATTGAGTCTGTCTGTGTGTGGGTTGTTTGTATTATTTGTATGGTGAGGCATCTTCTGCAGCTCTGTGTATATGCAAACAATGTGCGTGGCTTCCCTGGTGACCGGGCTGACCAGATGCAGGTCAAGGGCAGGAGCTCTTCTCCAGTGCGATGTTTTTTTTTCCTCCGTTCACAAGTGCTGGGAGGATGTGATCTGAGATCACTTCCTCTTTTTACTGCAATGTGCTCAGTTTTCATTAGCAGATATCTGAAGTACCACTGGAACTCCTGATAGGCCAGAGCCTGTTTGTCTCAGGCAGACTTGAGTGCTGTGCAAAGACACCTGGAGTGCCATTCATGGCACACGTGCCATAGGTTGCTGACTTCTGCTCTAGGGTATAAATACAGATCTGGATCAATGGTTAAAGAGTAATACATAGTAATCTCAGAAAAAAGCTGAGATGTCATCAAGAAGAGAATGAGCCAGCAAAATACTCCTGAATATTCGTAAAAGACGTGTTGGGACTTAACAAAACTACTCTGTAACATTAGGCTATTGAAAGCCCTACAAACATCAACAAGAAGGTGTCGTTATAGATTTTGCATGTGTGCATACTTTCTAAACTGATTGACAATTTTATGAGCTTGGACTCCATTGTGAATAAAGTGACCATGACTGACACACTTTTGTGCTTCAAAGAATGACACTATCAACCTCAGGTGTGGTGTATTCTATAATACTACATGTATGGCCTGTTGGCTTCCTAAAGTTATTACTTCATCAGAAAGAATCATTTTGTCTTCAGAAGACTCCTTAGGCTTGGGGCAGAGACTCTGACAGTCACCGGGCAAATGTCACGGTTCGCACCATGACATCCAGAAGTGCTCAACGGGGGATTTGAACTGTGGTCCATCTCTGCCTTAGTCCTGCTGTCTTGCTTCTGGACCACACCTAAGTTCTGCCTAATGTCTATCCTGGCCTTGTCTCCAGCACTGGGGGGCTGGACTTTACCTGTGGTTGCACCTGTCAATCTCAGCCCACCTGAAGCTGATGCCCAATTACCCAGGTAAAAGACACTGCCTCTCCCTGAGGGCAGTGTCGGTTCATTGACTCTGGCTCTGCTGTTTGGTTCCTGTTGTTTTGTGTCTTGATCCAGTGTTCTTCACACTGATTCTAGCTTCCGACCTTGGCTTGTTTCTTCGATTTCTCTGACCTTTGGCTTCCCCTGACTTCGGCTTTCCACGACTACTCTTCTGCTAGTCCTTGCCTGTACTGCGACTTGGAGTATATCCCTGCACAGACTGTAGAAGTTGGCGTCTTGCCTGGTCACCCTGGTCTGTTTATTTGCAAGCGTGAGCGTATATTTCTGTACACCGGACTCCACATCAGGTAAGACCCTGACAGCATGGTCGGAGCACTACACTCATCCTATCGTGGCAGATTAGTCTTAAGGAAAATATAATAAATGGGCGAGTAGGAGCCATGTCTGGCTGTGTATAAAGTATAATACTAATCCTCTAGGTACAGAGACTTCCAAAAGTTAACTAGAGGTAGTTGTGCCAAATAGAAGGAAGGCTGTGTTGGGAGAGATCACCCATGCTGGAGGAAATATTCTTTCATGGTCTAGGGAGTCTGGAGGAATGAGAGATGTGGGTTAAGGTTTGTTGGATGAGGCCTTGAACTAGCTGTTAACTTGTGACTGTTAAAGACGCATGCTTTGATCCGGTTTTCTTTACGTCTTTAGCATTGCTTCTTTTGGTGTGGAGAAAACCACCCAGAAAAACTAAGCAAGGGGGAGAAAAACCCCCACTCCCTCTATCTTTTTTTTTTTTTTGTCCTTTTTCTACGAAGCTCCAATTTGTTTCCTGACAACCTATGTCTTTGACCTTTAGCGCTCTATGTAGATGGGGTAGGGATATTTTTATTCTCACACTCCCCTTCAGTTTTCTAGTTTGGGGGGGATCACCTCCAAGAACGAACACACTCTCTGTGAAGGACTGCAGAAGCACAAATGTACAGAATAAAAACAAGTTTGGTTACAGTTCAGAGTGTAAATATTAGCAAACGTAAATGTTTGAGATACCACAGTACCTTTAACAAACATAAAACCTGCCTGCTAGTATGGAGATGCGGATAACAAAAAGGCAACCCTAGGCGTTTTTATCAGAGTAGGCGTTGGCCATAAAACCCAAAGGAAACCTGGAATCTCTGAGGACTAGGGCCAACCTCTCATGGAAATGCTTCTCCTGAATAAAGCCTATAGAGGTTCTGTTGGAACATCCTTCAGCAAGCCTAACTACTTCTCAGAAATATTTAGACCATTGGCAGTCAGTTGGGAAGCAATGCAAGTACGGGGTGAAAGCCATTCCAGCAGGTACACAAAGGGAATATGACATGGAAAAGGAAGGAAGTAAAAGGGGAAAGAAATGTAGTAAGACAAAAAAAGAGGAGGGAGGAAGAAGAGAGAGAGAAAAATAAAGAGATTGCATATAAACTGAGTACATCATGATGGTAATGCTTAGGTTGTTGACAAATGCCAGAGAAAAAGAACCCTGTAAAGCTCTCTAGTGCCTACCGGCAAGTCTCAAACAGCCCCGACTCCTGTGGGGGGACACGTGGCTAGCAGAAGCACACTGCTTAAACTACTAATGAAAATGGTACCGTGAAATAGGGAAAATAAACAATAACAGTGATTTAAAAGAAAAAAATCTGGGGGAAAAAAAACCAATGCAATAACACAATATATAGCTTCACCCTTCAAAGATGTTTCTAGCCTGAGCCCAGGCTAATGGAGGTAAGAGTAGCTAACTAGAAAACTGAAGGGGAGTGTGAGAATAAAAATAGCCCTACCCCATCTACAGAGAGCTCTAAAGGTCAATAACATAGGTTGTCAGGGAACAAATTAAAGCTCCATAGAAAAAGGACAAAAAAAAAGAGAGGGAGTGGGGTTTTTTCTCCCCCTTGCTTAGTTTTCTGGGTGGTGTTCTCCACACCAAAAGAAGCAATGCTAAAAACGTAAAGAAAACCGGATCAAAGCATGCGTCTTTAACAATCACAAGGGAAAGCGGGCTGACTGGGTGAGCTAGTTCAAGGCCTCATCCAACAAAGTTTAACCCACATCTCTCATTCCTCCAGGCTCCGTGAACCAGAGGCCTAGTATCAGGCACGTCTCAGATTTATAGATTGGCCCTTAGCTTCATTCCGTGACTGCTGGCTCCTCACAGCAGTCAGAAACAAGAAGACCCACAACAGATAAGTCTACGAAGGACTTGGCTTGGAAGAAATCTATAACATCTGAAGGCCTGGATATAGCATGCCAGGAGTTGCTTACATGGGCAAAAGGGCTGAATGGAAATCCCCATGTGCAGATCCAGAGTTCTGTTTTGTTTAGGAACAAGGCCCTGTGGGCCTTCAAGGTGAGCAGAGAAAGTTCATGAAAGACCACCACCTCCATGCCTCTGAATAGTCCAGGAGATTGTCGATATTCCTTGTGATAGACTTAACTAAATAGGAATAAAGGCAACAGATATTGTCCCAAGGGGAACCATTCGAAAAGGGCAAAGAGCTCGGTGGGCTCAGTTGAAAGATTTTGTGGAACAGGGCCTGCAGTGAGAAGCTCCTTTGAAAGAATCTACAGAGGCCCAAATTCCCCTTTATTGGATCACCTGCTCTTGTACATGAATGTTAGTGACCCTGCACATAGGCCTCAGCTGCATTGATCCGTTATGGAGGCAGGCATGTATTTCCAAAGGTGGAAGGAGGGAGGTGAATACAGCACAATATGGAATAAGAACCTTGTGACGCAAAGGACTTGGAAGATCGGGTCCCGCTGCCCCCTGCTTTTGCAATGGCATCCCTAGTGAATTATTCTAAACCCATAAGGATGGATGTGCATGCAGAAAATGTGGATTCTGTCTCAGGATAGCTGGAACTGTTAGTGTGCATCAAACGTGGTCGGCAGCCAGGCCACTCCCCCAAAATAGAGTAACTTTACATCTGTAATCCATTCTGCAATCAAGCTGGATTAGGGCCACAATAATTTCACTTTTCTACTCACCTGTATTTATACAAATAAATCATATGCCTTTCTAGACCCCTATACGTTTGTATTGCTCCTAAGTAAGCCAGAATCTTTGCCCCAAAGGTTATTAGTGAATGGACAATGTTTTTTTGTTACATCCGGCTGAACATATTATCTTATATGCATCTTTACTTATAATACTGTTATTATATTGGCTTTGGTCTATACATTGAATACACTACCAAAGTTATTTAAATAACTCATAATTTTTGTAACTTGAATCCTCCAGCTGTAATTCTAACTAAGATAGAGAATTTCACCAAATCAGCTGTTTTAATTTAATATGCTAAAATTTGAGTTTAGTGAATAACCCGGTTTATGGGGTGCGGGATATACTTTAATATGGTGCCACCGCTTTCCTTCATTGCTCAAATTAGAACTCAATATAGAATTATCAGAGTAGTTACCTTATTGCCTTGGACACTGCCAGCCAATAGCATGTGTAGTTCACTAGTACCAGTTTGGAAAAAGAAGACCTTTGTTCAATAATGAAAATACATTTTCTTAATGCACTTGTAATAAATCAGATTGAGAGTTTTTGTTGAAATATATTTTTATTGCATTTTTGCTGATTTTACAAAAATATGAGAAAATAAATTAAAGAAATAAATATCCCCATTCCCAGGCTGTTGATTTAAAATAAGGTAAGCTGATTATGTTATCGGGATCTCCGCTATAGGAGAGGTACAAATATTATCACACAAATCTGCAGGACTCAAGTGGAGAAAAGGCCTGTTAAATTATCAATTTTGTTTAATTCTTAAGTGTACTAATGACAAATTTATGAGTTTCTGTCCCTATTGGAGGCAGTGTGTACTAATGATATTGATGTGTTTATGAACATTAATTGCAATGACACACAATAGGTGTGACCAAAAAGTACTCAATTACTAATACTAGTAATGTTTAAAGGGCAGTCCCTCCCAAGACTAATTTTAACCAGCTATAGTGCTATATTTGTCTCAGTTTCAGCTTTGCTTTGCTACTATAGTGCGATGTCTATTAGACTTCTTCTTTGTTTATATACTATTTATTATACAGTTAGGTTTAAGAGTTGAAAACCTGATAAGATTGTTGTGCCTAGCCAAATTAATACATATTAAATCACTTGTCTTCAGTGCGTGACTCAAGCTAACTACAGTATTTATTTTGAATACATTAAACAGACTGGGAAATGATTTGGGGTCATTTAACTCATCACTCTGTAGTTCTACAGAAACAGATCCATCATGGTTTGACTGTTGGCGGTTACATGTAGATAACATTTTAAGTTTGTTTTTTTAATTTTTTTATTTATTGTATTGCCCAAATCACAACTAGTTTATGATGACACTGCTAAAGAAGAACACTGATGGTTTGAAAGATGTTTGGTGTGAGATTAACGGAATCTAAATTAGATATATGAATACCATTGAATTACAAGCTTTGAAGACTATTTAAAGAGACACTCTAGTCATTGAAATTAAGTGGTCTGGGTGCCAAGCCCCACCCCTGCCCTCCATGTATTTACCCTGCTGCAGAAAACATGCCATTCTGCATAACAAATGTTTTTTATTGCAGGGTTTAAATGCCTCTATAGGCACTAACGATTTAAGAGCAGAATAAAACTCAGAAAAAAACATCTGATTGGTATAGTGCTGTGTTTTGGAGCTGATGAGTACTAGCATACTAAAAAGCATTGGACTGGCTGAGATCATCAATTTCGATGGTCTTAGCCAAGGAGGCAGATCTTCCCAATGGAGACTGGCATCACAAGGGAGAAAAGTTAAGTAAAATAAAATAAAAGTTATGTTTAAATTTGATGTTGTACTCACTGCTGTGTTTATGTAACTTTACAGATGAAATTGCTACTGCATACCTTTATCACAAATAAATGTCTTTAAACTTTCAAAGCCAAAAACAACTGTAATGTGAGGTTTTCGCTGGTCTATTACCAGAACCAAATCTTTGCACATTTCAGATCAGAAAATGTTAGAAGCCAATTATGATATTAAACTTTTTCTTTTTGGTAAACATACTGAGAATTGACTAATTAGCCGTTATTAAGATACTCTCTTACTTGAAATACAAAACTGTCAAGTAATTATTAAGCTTAAGTAAAATATTAAGTATAATAAGTAAGATGATTGATTTTCTCATATATTTAATTGTTGGAGAAGTCACAAAGTGTAAATAAAGCTGTAAATATTCGCATAATTTGAAAGAACATTGAAATAGAAAAATTAGTAAACTTTTTAGTACAGAGAACAGTACGGTCTGTGTAACTGTGAATGTATCCTACAGGAAGTGCAGTCTTTTGAAATAGTTTTGATGAAGATCTGCACTGGTCATCACTCTCTTTTGAAGAAAATATTTGACTCGGTTTCATTAGTACACAATGTCTCTCATGAAAACAGTTTTAAACTCAATAAGCACAGTCTTTACACACATCAGCCCTGCTGTAGTTACTGTTCCTTGTAGCGTGTCATCATCACCAGATACTTTAACTTCATAGAAAATTAGTTTATAGCCATTTTTGATTTTTATTTTGTTTTAGTTGTTAATATTAGTCTAAATCCTTTCTTTACTGGAGTGATAATAGTTACATATGCCTTATCATAAAGTACACATTTCAAGTATCTCCCTCCAATAGTACAAGAAGAGTGTCCCATACAGCAGCTGATAATCATCAAGGAACTCACTTTTCCCATTTATTTTTTTTATTTTTTAGCATTGTTAACAAAATTATTATTTTCCTTTGCATAGATATGATTCACTTTTTAGAATTCTGAGATTTTCTTTTTAGTTTGTTTAAACGCACAGAAAATCTTCCATGTGAGATGGAGGCATACATGGTCAATTGTAACTAAGACAATGAGCACGAGACAATATAACAGGGATCTAGCTATATCTAGATGTACAGGATGCGGGCAAGACAAGATATGAGTTGAGATAGACAATCTCCATCCCAGAAGGTGCTGTGGTCTGCAAATCCCAGCATGCATCTGGAGGGAAAGAAATTGCCTAACCCTGAATAGAATATAAGTGGAACTGACAGAACTCTCAAAGCAGGTCATCAGGCAGATCCAAACAGTCAGCCTGACAGAAAAGTGAAAAAAGAGCAATGTTACTGTAGTAAAGTATGTGAGTTCAGACCAAAATATATGCTGAGGGAAAAGTGTCTTTATTGAAGGTGTCTTGTAACTTTGTAAGGGAAACTGGCAGGTATGAGGTACTGACTGGTAAACACATGTAAAAAGCATCAAAAGAACATAAATAGCACCAGATTCACACACCCTGGCTGTAATAATGATGCATGACAGAACCATTATTAATACACCCCTAACCAGGATAATCCCTCTTAACTCCGAAATATTTGGTTCTAAAGACACACGAGTGTGTGTGTGTCTGTGTACATTCTGTGAGTAGGAACCTTCTTCATTTACAAGTATTTAATATTAGTGCCAGCTTAAGTTATTACCAGGCTATTATAAGGATAGAATTAAAATGGGACAAAAATAACCATTGTTCTGTTGAGAAGTAAAATTAGCCTGGTGACGCATTGCACTCATACTGGAAAGCACGAGTAACAGACTGTCCCATACAAATGTCTGATATGGTTGGGTGTCAAAGATGGTTTTTACGCTCCAAAGCAGAAAAATCTGGAAAGAGACGTTCTGAAGTGAGGTTTTTTTTTTTCTTCTAACTTTTCAAGTTTTTTTTTTGCCCTATACTCTACTGGCTGTAAAATACTTAAGACTGCTATATTAAGAACAACCCGATTTGCTGACAATGTAATTTAACAAAGTCCTCATCCTTTAAAACTGACTGATATTCTTATTGTCTACTGAGCTGCGTTGACCTTAAAAACAAAACTCAGTAAACTTTCACATGTAGAATATGGTAAATTTGACATACTTTTTTTTTTTTTTTTTAAGATCAAGCTGCTGGTAGCAAATTGCATTAAATGCCTCAAAGGTTTTCTTAAATTCGTTCATTATTTGTCCCTAGAAAGGTCTGTTGAGCCAAGGCCTGCATGAGGATTTGATCATTTGACCTCAAGCTATTTTTGAACTGTTATTTTGTGTAGTGGTTCAATATACTGCTGTGATCTAAGTATTGTTACACAATTATTTCATTTTTTTAAATGAATATAATAAACTCATTGCCTGTAATTTGTTACTGTCTGCTTATTAACAAATGCACAGCATCGCATATCTCTCCCACACAATAAAAAAAATAATTAGAGATATTCACTTTTGCTCTCTCTTATATAAAGGCATTTTTAAAACGGATACATGAACCAAAGTGTAATGTTTGGTTCTACATGCAGTTTCTTAGACAGTAGTGGTAATGTCCTTTTTATTTCCTAAAGCAGCTGAAAGGACTTGACATCCCTACAATTAGCAAATATTTGCATATGATTTGTCCTACCAATCATTTCCATTTGTAGCTAAACAAATCTGTATGATTGCCTAGTACAAATATTAGCCTCTCACCCGTTTAATATCATCTTGCCTTGACTGCCTCATCCCTTTTAAAATAAAACTACTTAGTACAGGTACAAATATCCATTGATCTTCTTAGAAGATCGAGTCTCCACCTTATGACATGGCTATTTTATCTCTTTAGCACTTACCAAATATCTTTCATCACTCTGTTTTCAACATACAGTCCAAGGCGGGAAACACCCATGATAGTCTTGGTGGGAAAAAAGGCAATGATACTTTTACCCTAGTGTAGTTATTATGAATGCCTTTTTAAAAAAACGTATATTATTCGTCTTTTTCGATTTCCTCAGTTTGGTTTTCTGTTGTTACGACAACATTTTAAAATGGACCTTCTTTTTAGAATCCCTCCAAAAGTAATAAAATATCTCAGAAAAACACAAGACCAAAGAAATCCCTTTTTTTTAGTTTACTGACTAGAGTAAGATTACTTCTTCTTCCCTGTATTTCTCACCTTTACCACCTCAAAGAACATAAAAAAACACACTTTTCTTCACTGTCTAAGCTAAAAAAAGAAAAGAAAACTACCTTCGGACATCGGGAGCATGTAGTTAATTGTCAGATCCCTTCACTTGCTATGTAAACTCCTAGATCACATTAAACTGTTGATGCTTTTTTATCAAGGCATTCCATTTTACTCCTGCTGGCTCACACAGCATCATCTACCATTACAAACACTTATGACAAGATCCCTTATTCTTAAACCACTAACATCCACAATTAGCACCGAATATTGCATGTTATACAGTGCAATGGCAAGATTTCTGTCTCTGTGAAACCACTAAAGGTTACAACTTTATTTCAACATTTTCAATTTCTAACTTATGCATTAGTAAAAGGAATGTCCTTTGATTTCATTCATTAAACTGGGAATGGTAGAGAATTATTAAGACTATAAGCCAAAACCCCCAAGCCAAAGGCTAGATCTGTACTTGCTTTATATGTACCTATAACAGGCCTGACACACCTGTTATATGTGGTCAGAGGTGAGAGAGCTCTCATAATGCTTTCCTATATTGGTAGAAATATGTAATGCTGTTTAAAGATCAACTTTATGTAAGCTTAATAATTTAATGGTAAACTGGGTTAAAAAAAGATCCCCAAACTCACTTTTACAAAACACATTACTCATTGCTCTCTTTTCCTATTGTAACATATTGACAAATGAACACTATTGCATACATCATAAAAATGATTTTTCACACCGGCCTGCAGAATAATCTCTCCTTTACTGTAGAGATAGGGAGGTACGGGCAATGAAAGGCTGAGCTGGCAAAACAAAATCATCAAATGCACTTGGAGTCTAGTTCAAGTCAAATAGAAAACATGCATTGTATGCTAACAGAGTCCCTCACTCCCTGCGTTAACCAGATCTTCCACAATTTGCAGAAATGGATCTTGAGATAGAAAGAAATTTCCTACTCAACACCAAAAGAACATTCAGATTTCAGTGGCTGAAGTGGAAACATACCACTTACATCAGTGATGGAAGTGTGTGTGGATACCAGGGTTATTTACTAAAGTAATAATTGTCCGCAATTCGAAGTGAATTGCAAAATAGTTAAACACAGCTGACTTGGAGAATTTTTCCAATTCACCTTTTTGGGGAGGGAGGCATTAACTATACAATTTACATTGAATTACTGACAGTTTAAACGTTTGTCAGATATATAGGTCATCTCTCAGAACCAAATGCTGGGATTAAAAAGGTATTGTGTGTGGGTGGCGAGTTTATTTGCCTTTTCAACATTTCAAATAAAAATCTTGATGAGCGTACCTCTGGGAGAATGGATGGAAGGGATCTGCATGGCCTCTGGGAGAATGTATATGTGATGTCATTCTTTTTATATCAAGGGAATAAGATAAAACAGTATGGATTTGTCTTGCTGCCAGATACAAAAAGCCATTTCAGCCACTGAAGAGATCTAAATTCCTCCATGTTCTAGTCTAGTGAAGAAGATGCCTTTCGTTAATGCTATTAAAGCTCCTTTGCTGTTAGAGGAGCTGCCCTGTGTTGTGTAAATATGAACCTCTGGCAGCAAAGGGTTTAAAAACATTAAGGAGGTGTTGGGGATTACCACAGTCAGGGTGATTAGCCTGCATAAACTAGTCTGCAGTAAACTGCTAAAAATCTAGATGTTAACCTCTCTACAGCCACAGTGGCCTGCAATAAGGCACTGCATGAGATCTTCAAACATCTCCTACAAACCGTGTTTTATTCTGGAACCCTTCCACTGTATTGTGAGCCTGTAGTTATTTTACAATTCAAAAGGGAGAAAGTCATGAAAGTCATATTTACTATACAGAAATATGGACGATGTTCTGCTGGACAACAACGAATATCTCCAGCTGGCCCATGGCTAGATGTTAAAGATGGGCTGACCATCTCTACTACTGGTATGCTCAGTAACATTATGCACCTTGACATGTCCACGACAAGGTGTTACGAAATGTATTGGTTATTTTTTAGCAATCATATAGCCATGAGTATCTTTTAGATGAAAAAAACCTCTGCGACGTACCTCATTCTAATACCGCACACCATGTTTTCATGACTAATGGAATTAATTTATCAAAACCTGGAGGTGTATAGAGATACTAAGCATCATTAAACAGCACAGCATGTTCATTGTGCAGAAGGCTAGAAGTGTATAAAGATACTCAGCATCATTATACAATGCAGTCATTTCTTGCCCCGGGATCATACAAATGTACACAGTAATGCTCTGTATCACTGGACATTGGTGAAATTTTAAGCTAGTCGATTTCTTCCCTCTATGAATCCAAAGGATCCATGCGAGAGAGATTTTCTTTTTCACCCTCTTGCTTAGGATAGACTTCCTCCAGGGCCTCTAGACCTTTACACTGCAAGAAGAATTAAGGTGATTTAAAGGAAGGCAAGGTTCACTGTTTATGCGGCCTAACCTGGTCCTCCTCATCATCCATGGGTATGTCCTCTGAAATCCCATTAAGCTGGGACTTGCCAGGCACTGATCCATCGGAAGAGGGAACCACACCTGCTGCCCCTCGTGGTTGCGTGGAAATGGGAGCACCAACACCATTGCCCCCCATCTGTCCTTCTCCCTTACCACCAAAGTTAAAGAGCTTGCCAGGGTGAAAAGGCTTAGTTGGAGAGTGGGCTCTCTCTGGTGCTGCTTCTCTCCTTGTCTCTGGGGATTTTAAGAACTTAAAGTTGAGGAAGCTTGGTATTTTGGTATCTCCTCCTGGAGGCGATTGTGGAGATTTGGCATTGGTCCCTGACAAAAACTTGCTCTGCAGGGGGATGATTTGCTTAAGTTTTAACACATTATTGCTGGCCAGCAGTGAGCTAGGCCTCTTCGGTTTGTCATGGGTGATCCCACCAGAAGAGCCGCATGGCTTAGATTTACTTGTGTTCTTTTCATGGGATTGGGAGTCTTGTCCAGAGGATCTTCCTTCTTCCCCTCCCCGAGACTCACGCTCCTTTCGGGCATGGTAGTCAGCATGCCGCTGCCGTTCCTCTTCTTCTCGTTTCCTGCGCTGTTGTTGCTGGTAGCGGTGCTGTGCCTGCCGCTCATGTTTCTGTAAGTAAAATTTTATTTATTAGTATTAGGCACATCTTTTAAATTAGCCATGCCCAAAACAAGGAGGCAGTAAAGTGCAAACCAAGAAAAGAAAACTGCACAATCTCCATTTGATAAAAGTGTTTTCTCTAAGAAGTGTCAAGTTCTGACCTAAAAACAAGTTTGAGAAAAACCTATGTCAAAACATTGCCACTTTTTTTTTGAGGGACAATCAAAAGCATACTTATCATATAGAGACTGTGCAGTTTGCTTTTTTTGGATTCCTCATGTTTCTGTAAATAGTATTTAAAACCTAGCTAATGTACCTGTCTATAAAAAAAGTGTGCATTTGTGTTAATTTTGTCAACTAACAATTTTTGTCAAGATTTAGTTGACAATTCAGATGACTAAAATTAAAATGTTTTTTTTAGTCAAAAGATTATAACCAAAACTAAATTGAAATTTCCCACCCAAAAATTTACCATATATACTCGAGTATAAGCCGACCCGAATATAAGCCTAATTTTACCACAAAAAACTGGGAAAACTTATTGACTCGAGTATAAGCCTAGGGTGGGAAATGCAGCAGCTACTGGTAACTTTCTAAATAAAATTAGATCCCAAAAAATTACATTAATTGAATATTTATTGGGGGGAGGGCATTTTTATTATTTAATTTTTTTAATTTTATTTTAATATTATTAAATATATTTTTTTATTTTTTTATAATATTATTTTAATATTTTAGATATTTAATTTTTTTGTGTCCCCCTTCCCTGCTTGATACATGGCCAGGGAGGTGGGCTATCTCAATCCCTGGTGGTCCAGTGGCATGGGCTGTGCAGTGGGGGCTGGGAGAAAGCTGTTACTTACCTTTGAAGCAGCTCTGTTCAGCTCCCCAGTGTAAATCTTGAGGTGTGCGTGCCGCGCGGAGCGTTGCCACGGTAACCCGTGGCAACACTCTGACAGCCGCGGGCCTTGCGAGATTTAGACTAGGGAGCTGAACGGAGGTGAAGGGAGCTGAACGGAGCTGCTGCAAAGGTAAGTAACAGCTTGCTCCTTTACAGTCTCAGCCAATCTTATGGGGAAGCATTGTGATTGGCTCAGAACAACACTTCTGATGATATTAGCAGGCAGACACGGTTAGAGCAGCTGCAGACTTGAACAAGTAAGATTTTACTATATTTAGGGAGGCAAGAAAGGAAAGGGGGGCTAGATGGTAGTTTTAAACACTACAGGGTCAGAAATACATGTTTGTGTTACTGACCCTGTAGTGTGCCTTTAATTTTCACTACTATCCTATATGGCACAAGAATGGTACCTTGAAAGCTTCTCTTCTTTGATATTCCAGCTTTGCCATCTCCTCAGCCACCCATCCTGGGATGTCAGGTATTACCACATGTATAATATACTTTAGAAGCAGAGCAAAATGCTATAGATAAAAAAGTAATGAGAAGAGGTTAACAAACAAATGCACATAGAGACAGTCCTGTGCGAAAGGCAGGTTTACAGAGAACGTTTTTCAAAAGATACAATGAAAAAAACGATTATATATTCGTTCATCATTTAAGAAGAAAGATGAGTGATGCTTACCTCTAGAATCACAATAAATATAATTGCAGATTCAGGTCCCAGCCAGGGGATCAGTCTTTGTAGCTGCCCACATTGACCAATCAGATAGCAGTTCACTATTATGGCTATAACACCCATGGCCTCCATTACATTCTGTAAATGAAAGACATTTAGCTAATCCTCAGAAAAAATACAGTTTTGGCATATTACATAAACTCAGATGGTAAACTTTTTAAAAAAAAGTCATCTATCTACTTATCTATCTCTCAGTTACACTGTAGGGGTCAATGGTGTCTGTTCATTTGCTGTTTGGTATTCATTTGCGATTTTGTGGCTTCATCAAACTCAGCCAAAATGTATAGATTGGTATTAAGTGACATAGAGATCCTTCTTTTTGACATCTAACTGAATAGGAGAGTGCTCAGTAACATTCAGAACCATACTGTATTAGTTTAACCCTACTGCTATCCAATGACGTTACATTATGCCAGATTAGTTAAAGATTCTCTTTACTGAAAGTGTGCCTTTCTAATTATGAACCCCCATCTTGGCGATGAACTATGAACTATTTGATGTAAAGTCAACAGACACCTCCATATGTTTGTCAGTGTTCAAATATGGAAACAAAACCGTTAATGTGAGATAGAGGTTTAATGTGTTAAATGTGTATAGTTTTCCTAAATAAATCTTCATATCCAGCCTGAAACATGAATTCTGTATGGACCATAAAGAAATCACACCATTAACATGCCTAAACAAAATTTATACAGTTGTTTGCTCCATTATAACTTTCCAAAATATTCAACCTCTCATCATCTAGCTGACATATATCCACATATCGTGGTACTGTTTGGGAATCTGATTATAAGTCTTTATCTAATCTCAAATCATTTTAAAACGAACTATACATCGGTGGCGTTTAATAGCTTTAGCAGACTGTCCTTTCAAAGGATCAATGAAACGGAATAATACACTACCACAAAAACATGGTCTTGTTGCATAAAACAAGTAAAGTATTCCATGTTATATTCTCAGTTTTACTGTCCTACGCTTTATAGATAAGTTTCCATTTGATGGTTTACATTAATAGGGACACTATAGTCACCAGAACAACTACAGCTTATTGAACTTGTTCTGGTGAGTAGAATCATTACCTTCAGGCCTTTTGCTGTAAGCACTGTCTTTTCAGAGAAAATGCAGTGTTTACATTACAGCCTAGTGATAACTTCACTGGCCTCTCCTCAGATGGCTGTTAGAGATCTTTCCTGGGACATGGCTGCCTAAAATGCATCCAAACATTCAGTATATCCTCCCTCTGCATGCAGACACTGAACTTTCCTCATAAAGATTCATTGATTCAATTCATCTCTGAGGAGATGCTGATTGGCCAGGGCTGTGTTTGAATTATGCTGGCTCTGCCCCTGATCTGTCTCCTTGTCAGTCTCAGCCAATCCTATGGGGAAGCACTGTGATTGGATCAGGCTACCACTTCTGATGATATCAGCAGGTAGCTTGCTGTTCTGAGGTACAGATTCAGGCTTGAATACAAGTACGATTTTAATATATTTTGGGAGGCATGAGGGGGCAGAGGGACTAGATGGTGGTTTTAACACTATAGGGTCAAGAATACATGTTTGTGTTCCTGACCCTATAGTGTTCCTTTAACTTTTACAAGTGGAGCTTTGCATCGTATGCGATCCAAGTAACATCTCAACCATTGTTCTGGATGATGAAGTACAGAAGAAATAAATCTGTAATTTTCATACGTTTTTTCATAAATCTCTATTTTTCCCATTTCAAAGTGAAGGTGATTTGGATAAACCCCTGGGACCATTATTCTTCAATTTCCGGCTTATATTACATAGTCAAAGTTTACGGTTTCGAATATGAATCTAAAAATCGATACAAATTGGAAACGCATATTAAATTGGAATATAAGAAATGTTGAAAATGGAGTAAAGGGCATTTAATCTTTCGGTAAGACTACCAGTAATTTCCACACCCACCAGCTCCTTACTTGCCACTGTCCTATACCTTCCACACGACGACCAAACGGTCTCTGAAACCCACTGCACAACTTGAAGGCATCACTGCGGATCTCGATAATGTTATTGACAAGGGCACAGACCGCAGCGAGAGGGAAGGCAGAGGAGAAGAGGACCACATAACCAAATTGCACAAACATCTCTTGATAATCCTGAAAGGTATCCTGGGGGAAAGGAGACTTCATTTTATTATACGAGACTCAATTCGTAGCACATATGCTACATTAACTAGTTTTCTGGCAGCAAGGCTTTAGCTAACCAATATCTAATTAACATGCATCCAATCAGAAATACAAGATATGAAAAATCAACCAAAAGGCTATCTTACAAGTCTAACATTATAAAAATCACTATAGATAAAAAGAAAATGGGCAGGCAAAAAAACAAAACAAAAAAAACAGCAGCTTTGTTTGTCCATAGCAAGGAATGGAGAAATATAAAAATATACTGAGGACGCAAACCTAGGAAATGGACACCCAAAGTAATGTTTTCATAACCTTGGCATTGACAAAAACCAACCAGAAAGCTTAATATTGATATTGGGTAAGCTCCTGAAATGTTATTTTGGGATTGTTAACTAGGAAATTAAGTAGGACGCCTAATCCAATTTGGGTAGAGCCATGTGCTGTGGAATTAACAGTGAAGACAACCATACTGTAATTTTTAAAGGGTGATCTTTGTAAATTTGTGTCTTCATTTAACAAAAATAACATAATGACAAGAAACACATGCAGATTACCAACACATACAGAGATACATCAAACTTCCTCTCACCTCATACTTTTTCATGCAACTTTCCACCTCTGCTTGTGACAGCTTTGTAGGATAATTCTCCTCTGGCGGGTCCATCCATGACTCTCTTTTTTGTTTCCTTTCCCACTCTTCTTCAAATTCCTCTCCCTCTCTATTCAATTCTTCCTCCACAGTTGCCCTTTTCTTTCTCCTTCTGTGCTGCCTCAACTTTACCCCAGTTTCCTCCTCGACCACTGCAGTTTGAAGACCCAGGCCCTCTCCCTCCTCATCCTCATCCTCCCCCAGCTGAAACACTGAGGCAGGGTCACTGCCCCTTTCAACCATAGTAGGACTACCCTCCTGCAGGAATCCCTCATCCTCCTCTTGCTGTAGCTGCAAGCTACCTTCCCCTCTCCTCTCTCCCTTTTCCACAAAACTAACTCTCTTTAACTTTAGTCCACAATCCATAATACTTTCTTCTTCTGTCTCGTCATCTTCAGATGCCAACCCTTCTTCCTCTTCCTCTGGCACTCCACACCCTCCATTCAGGCACTTCTTGCGTCCGCTAGGACCGGTTTCCATTGGGTCTCCAGCTGACATTGGTGGGCGCTGAGGAAGAGCATACTTTTGCATCAGCCTCCTCAAGGCATAGCGAACAATGAGCCAGGCTGATCGAGGATTCAATTCTCCTTGCTGTATTTTCTGGTAGAGGTGGGGCTGTGAGACTTCCTTCACGTTCTGCAGGAACTGGCGTATGACCAGGAGCGTGGCCAGCATCTGTGTATGGGGGGCAACAAGGCACTTCTGGGATCAGGCAAGGACACCATAGCGTCTGTCTAATAAATGGTGCAAATTAATACTGCACCATATGGAATGCTACACTGCAATACCCAATGTCTGAAATTCATAAGATCTTGTTAATATTTAATATCCTAGACAATACATATCTCCCAAGGACTATAATTTTATATAATCCATTCCTCTCAACATTCCATGGTTACATGGACATGTTCTAATGTTTTAATGAAAGAGAGGTTTGGATAATAACATATATGTTATACAGAAGGCAGGTTATAGTCTCTAGGTCACCATGTAAAGTTTGCCATACTATAAAATAAATGTATATTGAATTCCAAGAATGTAAGAGAAATACAACAAACATAATTATCCCTTTATGTTAGATGAGGTGTTTGTCTAAAGGTGCATAACAGTTAATATATTAATGCTGTTAGCAGTGTTTTTATACTCTTACACTGCTTGTGTCCTGGACCCAGGACCTAGATCTATGTACCTACATAACTTGGTTTCTACATTGTCATAAAGACATAAATAACATTTATTAAGGCTATTCACAAATCTTTTTAAATCATGGTTCCATTCAACACCAAGATTCATAACACGGATGTAACTGTTCTAAAAATCACCTTTTTCAATTCTTATAATTAAAGGGACACTATAGTCAAAAAACTACTTTTGCTTTTTGAAGCGGTTTTGGTGTATAGATAATGCCCCTGCAGTCTCACTGCTCAATTCTCTGCCATTTAGGAGTTAAATCACTTTGTTTATACAGCCATATTCCTCCCTGCATCTGACTTATACAGCCTTCCTAAACACATCCTGTAAAGATGCATCTAATGTTTACACTTACTTTATTGCAAATTCTGTTTAACCTAGATACTTTCGTATCTCCTGCTCTGTTAATAGCTTGTTAGACCCTGCAGGAGCCTTTTGTGTGTGATCAAAATTCAATTTACAAAGCAGGAGATAAAAACTTAAAGTAAGTTAACATCTGATTGAACATTAAACCATTTTATTTTCATTCAGACTGTGTGAGTCACAGCCAGGGGAGGTGTGGCTATGGCTGTATGAACAGAAACAAAAGTGATTTAACTCCTAAATGGCAGATTTTTGAGCAATGAGACTGCAGGGGCATGGCTGCTTCATCAAGCTAACTTTGCTTTGGTGACTATAGTGTCCTTTAAGGAGTTAGCCCTACAGAGTTGTCAATCCATAGTCTGGCTAGTTATAAGCAAAAGTATTAAAGTAAATGTCTAACCTCACTTCTAGAAATATACACATTTGTGCTGGTAGAAAAGTTAAAAAGTAAAAAAATGGGGAAAAACCTCGGTAACCGATATAGTCAAATAATACGGGCAGCTACATACAAGAACGCAACTTAAAGAGAGAAAAACTAAATATATAAAGTATGAGCTTTTCAAAGCTATAGGTATATCAAGGAAGACAGAAAACAGTGTATCTCTATAAAAAGACCAATGTGCCTTTAATAACAACAAACATAAAAATATATAAGAAAAGTGTGATCCTATACTCTTATCCTTAAAATAGACCCCTAAGTAGGGGCAAAATACCAGATTCTATAGGCTAACAGTAAAACAATTCATGTCTTTTAAAAACACACACACCAAAACAAAAAAAACATGTAGATCTCCCAAAATAAAAATAGGACAAATCACAATGCGATATCATATGTATATACACACTCGTGATACATATAAAAACCTCCCAGGCTGGGGAAAAGTAACAGTATCTATATAAAAAGGAGCAGCATGTTGCAACTCAGCGTGGAAGGTAACGTATCACACATTAACAGGGGTAAATTACCTAAATATCACACATGTAGATATATACATAGAAAGATAGAAGTGCAAAACTCGATCAAAAATACATATTATATCTACTAGATAGCCAAAATCAATAGAGGGAAAATAAAAAATGATAACATGCAAAAGGAAGTGTGCCGCGAAAGTAATGTCCTGGATCCATATCGCATTGTTATTTGTCCTATTTTTATTTTGGGAGATCTACATGTTTTTTTTTGTTTTTGTGTGTGTGTTTTTAAAAGACATGAATTGTTTTACTGTTAGCCTATAGAATCTGGTATTTTGCCCCTACTTAGGGGTCTATTTTAAGAATAAGGATCACACTTTTCTTATATATTTTAAAGGTTTGTTGTTATTAAAGGCGCACTGATCTTTTTAAAGAGGTGCAGTGTTTTCTGTCTTCCTTGGTATACCTATAGCTTTGGAACGCTCATACTTTATATATCTCGTAGAGCAGTTGCCTATTATACTGTGGTTTTATAAGTTTTGTGCAAAATAAGCAGCTCATAGTAAAGTATAGTTCCTCTCCTTATGATTAATTATAAATGCTCAAAACCAGCGCATATTCTGAATAGACATAACCAAGTATACATTATAATCAACACCATTTTCGTAATACATAGTTTTAAGCAGATATAAATATAAATAAAGATAAAAGATCTTGATTTCCAAAACGCTAAGATTCCATTATATCTCTGCTTACACAATTATGGTCCTTTGTACACACACATTCAAATTTCCTAAGCTGTCAGAATTCTAACGGTAAAGTGGATGAAACACAAAATTAGAAAAATATTTCACATGAGAACAGAGAGAATATTATGGCATGTAGTGTTATGGTACCATCACACAATACTATGTGAAGATAGCCAACTCACGCAGTTTTGAATGAGAATTGACTTGGTTCTAAGTATCAATGGCAAGTATGTTTTAAGGCAACACAGTACCTCTTTGGAGATATTAAAGGCTCTTAACTGTGTGAATGGATATACATAGGATTTTTGGAGCATTGAAACTTGAGATTCAGTGTTGCACTATGGCCTTTTATGTTTGTTTTTAATTTTCATGACAACTTAAAACTTTGTATTAGGAAAATAATTCAATTTCCACTCTGCGGTTCCTGAGGTATTGCTGGTATAGCTATGTCAGCTTAGGCAGGTTTGGTTCCACCAAATGTTTTCACTATACCGTTTCAATAAGTCTGGTTTACAAAGAAAATTGAGGCTTCAGCACTGCAACGGAATGACTTTGATTTGTACGCCATAGGCAACATTTATAATTATTTTTCTAACATATTATCAAACATCTCAGATAGATAAGGAAAATTGAACTATCCTGCTAAATTTGGATGCATTAACTTACAAAGTCTAGTTCTAACACGTGGGGCTGCACACTGAAATCAAGTGTACTTTGACCTTCATTTATATAGAACTGCCTGGGAACACAGCTTGCCCTGTCTTTAATTGGGTGCATTTACGCATATTCCTAGATCCAGCAATGCTTCAGATCTTAAGATGAGTCACTTCATTTCCCTTGAGCTACCTTTCCTCACAGCTCAGAAAATATAACCTGATCATTTCCTCCATATTTTTCTATGAAGTCATGTCATCAAATAGAGGCATTTTTTTCTAAGACTTCTGATAAATAGACTACGCACAATAACAAAGAGTTATGATTCACTGGAAAGTTTAACAAACAATTGCTAATATTAAGAACATGGGCTTCCTTGTGGAAGACAGCCATATTTCATCTGTAAATTGTTTGAACCAAATTGAGAGCAATGAATTGTCAGATCGCGCATCAATTGTGAAGACGTAAGCAATACAGTCAACTATAAAATAGTGTAGAACTAGGACACTATCATATATTATACAGGGTAATTATTCAAAAATAATAATTTTATCACCATATCTTTTTTACTAGATTTTGCTAATTTTATGTTGTGTTTTATTGTTTTATTTTTCTGTCTACATACATCTGTGTACTACTTATTTAACATTTATACAACATGCTATTTTTGTATATCTATTATTATATATGAAATAACATTTAAATCACCTCTGCTTTGGATTTATTGTTATAGTTCCAAATCATGCCTATATATAGCAGGTTATTCATATAAAAGTCCAACATTAGTTAGAAGAAGAAAATGGTCCTTACAATAAGAATGCCAAAATTTGTATATGCAATTTCATGTTGCATAATGAAATTAGGCAGAGCAGACAGATAAGCTGTTACAACCTTGATTATTCTTAAGCTGTTGTTTATAGAGGAATATAGTGGATGCTAAATCTTAGGGCTATTTGGGGAACTTGCAGACCACACGATGTGAGGTAGTCAACAAACTCACTTCCTCGAGTTTGACAGAGGTGAATCAAAATTCAATGAAAATGTAAAACGCGGTGACTCTTGCCCATTCAAAAGTTGAAATGTGTGAGATTGTGGGTAAACTCAACAATCAATACTTGCCAAACTCTGCAATCACCAAATTAAAAATAACAAAAAAAAAACCAAACAACTGTTACATCCAACTGAATTAAATGAGGACCTACATTCCCAGCTGATCTGAAATTCTCAGTGAAGATGCCAGTTTACATCTTGTGAATCCAAACCTTGGTGCCTTTATATGCGCGAAGGGATGTAAAAAGGCCTATTCACAGTGAAAGTCATCACAAATGTAGCCAGCAAGTTGTGGTACCCATTCATAGTTCCTTTTTATTCCCAGCATTCCCAAGCCCTTCATACTTTAGATCTGAAGAGGCACACGGCTGATCTGAGAAGTGCCCTGAGGACGATGAGAAACAGGTGAAACTGGAGGGTGAGGAAAGGGAGAAGAGCATCTTTAATCTGACGGGTGAAGCTTTGGGGAAGAGAGAAAACAAGCAGGAGCTGCAAAAGGAGGGGAGGAAGGAAGATGGGGAGAAGAAAGAAAATAGGAAAAAACAGAGAGAGATAGGAAAAAAGGAGAATCAACAAAAAAAAATGAAAAAGGGGAACTAAACAGAAATGATAGGATTAAGGCACTGTCACATGTCTCAGTCTCTGTGCATTAAGCTCCTAAACAAGAATTAATTTTCGTATCTCTGCTTTTTCCTTAAAATAATACATTTTATTGTGTATCTGAATATTTTATTACAGGGTGACATTACATAATTCAGGGGAGTATAATATCTGGTTTACTCATTCCATCAAATCCTTGGTGTAGTCAATGTGGACCTGTATTTTATAAACAACTCCACTTTAATCAATAGAGCATAATAACATCCATCTGATAAAGGCTTGCAGTGTGTACACAACAGGGAAATTATAGCAGTGGGGCTGGTTTTGATTTTCTCATATGATGCAAATAAACACATTTTGTATTTTTTATTCTCCAGCCTTTAGATTTTGTATTATCATAAAAAAACCATATAAAATAATTTAGAAAAAGTAGGACAATGTAAGCAATCAATCAGAAAGACACGTTCTTGTGCATGCTGATTAGTATTTATGGGATGGCAAATATGCTAAATCCAATACTCTTGGTAGAGTTCCAAGGCACATACATGGCAAATTAATGTGAACATAACATATTATATCTTTTAAAAAAAATGTAAATGGTTTGTTTATGCTCTATTGAACAATGTAGCTTGCTTATAGGTGAACTACCCACCATGCTGGATTTGTAACGGAATGTCGTGACAATGTTGGAGCCTGGACTGTTAATTTTAGCAAATGAGATGTCCCTACATATAATGGGTTTCATTCATATTTTTCTTATTAAATCTAAACTGTTTTATCTTCCACAGTCTTGAGAGAAAAGCGTATTTGGCTGATAAGAATAGCTAATTAAAGGGACACTACTGCTTAAAATTATTTGCATGGATGGTGCTAATCAAATTGCTCATAAATGTATAGAATTGGATCTATTGTACAAGACAAATTTATTAGCATACTTTCATTTCTTGCTGGATGCAAAATAAGCCATTTACATATTCTGAGCACGCCTGCTTCACACACAGCATCCTCTGTAACCTGTTTGAAGAGCAAAGCATTCTGGGACAGATTACAGAGAATGCTGGATAGGCACAGACACATGCAGGATCTCTGTGTGGTTATCCTGCACCCAGGACTGGAACCATATATATGGTAATAATTAGAATAAAGATATGGTAGCGTAGTTGAGCAGGTGACCAACCCCTACTATTGCTACAGCAACCCTCACTGATACCTGCAACTGCCCATCAATAGAAGCAATAAGCCAGTCTTTTGCAATATGAGCAATAATGCATGGCAGCCAAATTTCATATTTTATTCTGATTGAGGTTTGTAAAGCTTGATCAATATCACTGCAGCATATTGTACTTCACAAATTCATGCATTAACCCCCACTGACTTAGGGCAAGAACATGGCCAAATATTTCGAGTAAAGTCTTTCTCTATAGGTCACCACCTGTATTACTGGTACGGTACTGAATACTAATCATGTTAAAAAATATTTTTTCAAAAACCAAAACATTTTATGAAATAAATTTATGAAATACTTTGAAAATTGTAATGTTTGTCTATATTTATTTAATTATGTTTTCTGATTTTCATTATTAGTTTACTTACAGCCAAACCTGGCACAAAATATTTTACAGCTTAATGAAATTGGAAGAATGGCATGCGTGAACTGCGCCATCAGACAGCGACCTTGAAGTGCGGGGCAGAGGTTAGGGACAAATGGAATGGAAAAAATGGTGAAGAAACAGCAAGAGAGTTTGTCCTAGGCAGATTGATGGGTACTTTCTGAATGATGGCATAAAGCAATTGCCATTAGGGAATATTAAAAAGTGAATTCACTGTTTAACAGAGAAACTTTACTTTTTAAATCATAGTAAGAGAAAAAAATAACTTCAAGTGATTTAATGCATCTTCATCTATTTATGGAACAATGAAGAATACTTCTGAAACACTCACTAGTGCTGTGATTTATTTTAAGGGTTGTGTGCTAACAGGGCTGCCATCAGAATTCCTTACAAAACCAAACTTCGGGGCCTACCCCTGGTGAGCATTCCCAGACATGCCCACAGGTACAAAATCACAGACGCATACACATTAGCAGGCATAAGCAAACAGATACACTCTTCCAGATACACACTTACAGAAACATACGCAGCTACATATATATATATATATATACCCAAATAATGCCAAGTTAAAGGACCACTATAGGCACCCAGACCACTTCAGCTCAATGAAGTGGTCTGGGTGGAAGGTCCCTCTAGTTTTAACCCTGCAGCTGAAAGTATAGCAGTTTCAAAGAAACTGCTATGTTTCTCTGAGGGTAAATCCAGCCTCTAGAGGCTATCTCTCTGACAGCCGCTAGAGGCGCTTCCTCGCTTCTCATTGTGAAAATCACAGTGATAAGACGCTGACATCCATGTGAAAGCATTGCTTTTGCCACGCATGCAATTCGGCACTGACATCGGCAGAGGGAGGAGAGTTCCCCAGCACTGGAGAAAGGTAAGTGTCTGAAGAGGTTTTAACCCCTTCAGCCCAGCGGGAGTGGGACCCTGAGCAAGGAAAACAAGTTTGTTTTCCTGGCACTATAGTGCTCCTTTAATATTTTCAGACACTCACATAGATACACATTGTCAGAAATGCACAAAAAATGACACATGGATGTACACTGCTAGAAAACACATTCCAGGACATGCAATGCCACACACAATGAAAGGGACACTATAGTCACCAGAACAACTACAGCTTGATGTAGTTGTTCTGGTGAGTATAATAGTTCCCTTCAGGAATTTTTATGCAAACACTGTCTTTTCAGAGAAAAGGCAGTGTTTACATTGCTCCTTAGGGACACCTCCAAGTGGCCACTCCTTAGATGACCTCTGGAGGGGCTTCCTGGCTAAGGGCTGCACAGTAAGCAGCCCTGCCGTTCAGCGTTCCCACGCTTTGCCCCTTCGCCGATTTTAGCCAATCCGATGCTTTCCCCATTGCATGGGAAAGAATTGGAATGGCTGAAAATCAGCTATTTTGATGATGTCACCAAGGGGGCGGGGCCAGCGCTGGTGGACCTGTGGAGAGCTGAAAATAAGGTGAGTTTTAACCCATTCTGAGGGTGAGGGGGGGGAGAGGGCAAGCCACCTAAATGATGGGTTTTTACTATAGGGTCAGGAATACATGTTTGTGTTCCTGACCCTATAGTGATCCTTTAATAATGCAAAGTTGGCTACACACGCTGACATATGTACAATTACACAAGCACAAGTTATACAGACTGGCGCTCACACATACACACAGAACACACACTGTACACAGTAACACACACAGAAATATATCAATCTAAACATATTTTAACCACCCTCCTATTTAAAAAACTTCCCTTTGGTCTAATGGGAGCTGGCTGCTATGGTTCTCTTTCTCTCCCCCCTCACGAGACTTTGTGTGTGATGAAAGGAAGTGGTGTGTATTCACAACCTCCCAGTCCCATCACTGCTCCTCCAGGGAGCAGCAAAGGCTGAACTGTTCTGTTTTGTTATGTTCTGTTCAGAGACCCAGGCAAGTGTACTGTCAAGCTTATTATTTTTACCAGGACCCTGTACATAGTATGGCCTTTAACGCCTTGATGACAGCCCTGTTCATTAAACACTGGATTGCAGAAAATAACAATTGCCTAATTAGAACAATAATAATAATATAGACAAGCTGTGCCAATAGTTGAGTTGCAGAATATTTCAAGACCAGACATTTTTGCCTGAATTTTGGCTTTTAGATTTTAATTCTCTACAATTCAGAGTTTAATGAATAACCAGTGGGAGAAATAAACCAAAAATTGCCAGGAATTTTTCGGAGAATGGGAAATGAAGGCTAAATAAGTTATTTTGTGAAATAGGTCAGTTTCAAACAATTTTTGAATTTGCCTATTTCCAACAATTCTTGGTTTAATATTTTTTAATAGAAAACATTTTCTTTTTGTAAATATGATATAATCCTCTAAACTCGGAGCCCAATAACGTAACAACTGCATTCTCTTTTAAAATCCACTGTGAGTTTTGTCTGTCTCCCAAAAAAGGGAGAATATGGATTACACACTGTCACTAATATGGTGTGTGTCTAAAGAGAGATCCATACTATTTTAAAAAAAAGTCTGAACTAAAATCTGTGTGCAAAGAAGGCAAACAAAATGCATGCTTTAAAAATGATTAATTCCACTATCATTAGTACTGTCAGTAATGTATTGCTACGGTAAAATTATTTTGGTACAATAAAGTTCTAATGCTTAAATGTATCATCACCAGTACAGCTTGGTTATTGCATGATCACACTGTGTTAGTTAGTATTTGTCACCAAAATGATACAGCTTTCATTCTAAGAGGCATGCTGCAGCCATTAGTACATTACAGGTATTGGGCCTTTAAATGTGTAATTAAAACCAAATGTAAAAGCTTACATGACCCCAAAAATCAGACAAAGCTTCACACACCCACCTCCTTCAGTCTCTCCATGTCCTTGAGGTAGAATCCAATGTAGAAAAGACTCAGGTAGGAATTTACAAACTGGAACTGGAGAAAAAGAAAGACAATATTTGTAGAATGACCAGGCAAAGGCCATGTCAAGAGAATGACTTGCTGCACAGGGCAGAACTCACTAAAACTATTTTGATGATGAGATGCTTCTCATAGGCACTCTGTAAACGATAATTCTCTGTAAAGAAAAAAATGAAGGTTAGACAAGATAGACATTACAAATAGACAAAATAAATAAAACAAAATGAAGGATGATACTATACTAGAGATCAGAGTTTGAATGACTAAGTTTTAAATATTATTTACAGACAATTAAATAAAACTCACAAAGTACACTATATATATATATATATATAGAGAGAGAGAGAGAGAGAGAGAGAGAGAGGCTGCTAAGAAAGGTACATTATATATATATATATATATATATATATATATAAAGAAAGAGAGAGACTGCTGAGAAAGGTACATTATATAGAGAGAGAGAAAGAGAGAGAGAGAGAGAGAGAGAGAGAGACTGCTGAGAAAGGTACATTATATATTTATATATAGAGAGAGACAGAGAGAGAGGGATTGCTGAGAGAGGTACATTATATATATATATATATAGAGAGAGAGAGAGAGAGAGAGAGAGAGAGAGAGAGAGAGAGAGAGAGAGACTGCTGAGAAAGGTACATTATATATATATAGAGAGAGAGAGAGACTGCTGAAAAAGGTACATTATATATATATATATAGAGAGAGAGAGAGACTTCTGAGAAAGGTACATTATATATATATAAATATATATAGAGAGAGAGAGACTGCTGAGAAAGGTACATTATATATATATAAAGAGAGAGAGACTGCTGAGAAAGGTACATTATATATATATAGAGAGAGAGAGACTGCTGAGAAAGGTACATTATATATATATATATATAGAGAGAGAGAGAGACTGCTGAGAAAGGTACATTATATATATATATATAGAGAGAGAGACTGCTGAGAAAGGTACATTATATATATATAGAGAGAGAGAGACTGCTGAGAAAGGTACATTATATATATATATATAAAGAGAGAGAGACTGCTGAGAAAGGTACATTATATATATATATATATAGAGAGAGAGACTTCTGAGAAAGGTACATTATATATATATATATAAATATAGAGAGAGAGACTGCTGAGAAAGGCACATTATATATATATATATAGAGAGAGAGAGAGAGAGAGAGACTGCTGAGAAAGGTGCATTATATATAGAGAGAGAGAAAGAGAGAGAGACTGCTGAGAAAGGTACATTATATATATATATAGAGAGAGAGAGAGAGAGAGAGAGACTGCTGAGAAAGGTACATTATATATATAGAGAGAGAGACTGCTGAGAAAGGTACATTATATATATATATATAGAGAGAGAGAGAGACTGCTGAGAAAGGTACATTATATATATATATATAGAGAGAGAGAGACTGCTGAGAAAGGTACATTATATATATAGAGAGAGAGAGAGAGACTGCTGAGAAAGGTACATTATATATATATATATATATATAGAGAGAGACTGCTGAGAAAGGTACATTATATATATAGAGAGAGAGACTGCTGAGAAAGGTACATTATATATATATATATATAGAGATAGAGAGAGAGACTGCTGAAAATGCTGTTAAAGTAACAGATCATTTAAAAAAATAACCCCAAAGAAAATATGCATTTAATTAGTTTTTCACGTTTTCATTGGGGTTATATGAAATCTTTGCTTGCAATAGCTGCAGTTCTAGTATCTGCAGCTACTACTCCAAGCCCACAACTTCTTGCACTACTATGATTGTTGACTAACAGCTCAATAACCGGTATTACAGCTTGTCGAAAAGTCATTCAAAGGCAAGTGCTCTGCGCAAGCTCTGCTTTTGGGTTTAGCTCTAGGAAGAAACACCTTCCAACTATCTGAGGTGTAAAAGGGTTCCTATTTAAAAGTGCCATTTTCTATTGAAATAGTGAGTGAATAAAGACACTCTTGACAACAAATACTCACTATGTTTTTGCCTTAAGCTCAAAAATGATTTTCAACATGGCTGTCGTCTCACATATAATGCATATTATCATCCTATATCTTTACCAGTTTGAGTATCGTACAAGCACTGTTCTTTTGTACTTGACACAAAAAAAGAGGCTACTTTTTGCTGGAGTTTATTTTCCTTGATTGCATTCATGGCTCATGTGAGCTGTTACTGCTGTATTCTGATTTGTATTACTCAAATGCCTCAATAAAACAAAGAATTATAAAAAAAATAAAATAAAAAGACACTCTTGACACAAATAAAGCACTTCAGCAATTATTTACTAGATTAAAGATTTATTACATCAACAGCAGATACAGAGGTGAGTGAAAGTTGAACTTGATGGACTTGAGTATTTTTTCAAGCTACGTTACTTATGATCTATACATTTGATAAACAGATCAGATAGACATATAGATTAAAAAATATGCCACATACCCATATCATTTAACCAGTACGCAATCTTCCTGTAAACCTCGTCACAAGAACTAACTATCACAGCAAGAAGGATTTTGGGGAAGAAGCGTACAACCCGAGGGAGCTCCTTGATACTGAGCATAAACTCCTGCCAAAACATAAAAGAAAAAACACAAATAAGAACCAGCAGATAACTGTTTAAATAAGTAATAACCAAACCACTGTATCAAGATCAGATAAATAACACATATGAAATATTTTCCATAAATGTGGATCTACTTCAAACGGAAAAGAAATGTTGTACAGCGCAGGGTGAATACTAATATAGGTTTACATTGAGATCAAGGACAAAACAGAGATCCGGCGTGTGACGGAGCACCGTCGTGGAGTACCATGCCCACAGGTACCCACTTGCTTGCCTGCTATTGTTTTCAGGTCCCCATGCTGAGGGTCGCCCTATCTACTACTAAAGCAGCCTAATCACTGTCCGGGGGAGATCCAGGAGCCTCAAGTCTGCAGGTAGACTGTCAGCGAGGCAGACAGCGACTGCAAGGGCCCCTACCCGTGAGCTACAAGTCTGAGCTAGTGGCTGCCAAAAGAGCATCCAGAGGGTCGGCTAGGGCTCACGTCTCTTTCTCCGGTGGATATCTCCACTTAAGTAGCACCGGAGAGACGCAAGCCCTAGCCAATCCTCTGAAGCTAGGGGTCGGCTTCACAGCCGCAGAGTTCCACCTGCCGACTGGAAGTCCGTGCCGACCAATAGGAGAAGGAGATCCTATTCAAACTGGGTTTGCGCCCTTTCTCTGATAGGCCGGTGGGAGCGAGCACTGATTGGTCGCTGTGGGGTTGAGGCGACCAATAGGAGCTACTATTCCAACTTGGTTTGCGCCCTTTCTCCTGATAGCCGGCGCAAGTTAAAGGGCTCAGCTTGGAACACCTCCCATCCCCGAGCGCTAATTGGTCGCTGCTTTGTTTAGGCGCAAAGTTTGAATTTACCGGCCTAAGCCAAACAATTCCGTAGAAGTAATTGCGGGGATGTACAGAGCCTCAAGACCAGACTTTATGCAATTATTTATCTGTACACCCGATAGCCCCGCTATTTGCAGGGATGCTAACTGGGACCCAGGGCCATCTAGGGATGTATGTTTTATGTGTGTGCCCCATTTCCTTCCCTGGGCGCGGAGCCCCCTAAGTGTTCCCCAATGCATGTGATGTGTCTTACTGTATGTAATTGTTGTACTGTTGGTATCTCCCAGAGCGGGAGATGGCCATCTGTAAACCATACACCTCCATCCTCAGACTGAGGGACTTGTCCTGAATAGAATGGAGACCCCCTGCGGGGGTCTGTGTATAAATTGGCTGTACCAATAAAGCATTTGAGTTAGACTCCCAGAGCTGTGTGTCATCCAGTTACTGAAGGGATTGGGGGGAGGGTTAATCACTGTCCCTAGCCTGATCCAGGACGAAGAGGCTCCAGGACCCCTGTCAAGCCACGGTGACTGGGGCAGAAGTGCTAAGGTTTTTTTTCCCTGCTCCAGCTAGGAAGTGGTACCTGGCAGAGGTACCCAGCCGGGATACAGGGAGCTCCACCACACAGCGTTTTTGCTGTGAGGCATTACTCATGTACGATTACATGATTAATGTATGATTGCATGATTAATGTATGATTATATGGTGTCACTGCCGAAACGTTGTATCTCTGATTTGTCCTTGAGTCCAAAATAAACCTATCTGAGTATTTACCCAACGCTGTGCAGGCTGTGGCTCTTCACTTTTTAATACAATTTGGAGGTTAGCAGACCTCTACCACGGAGCTCTGGTGTTATTAATACCTGTGTGCAACACTTAACAAATATTGTGTTTCTGCAAACATCCACCCATCCAATACTGTTACCACAATATGATGCAAAGTTATGTCAACAATTAAAATTGATCTTTTAGTATTAATAATATTGCAGTGCATGACCCATATGAATGCACTTAACAAATTAACAACTATCCTCAATTAATACAAAAGTGAACTTTCAGTGCATTGCCTATGGCAAGCAGGTTCATAATTAGCCCAGTTGGCAGCCTAAAACTGTCAAATCACTTAAATTAAAGATATAAACATATATATATATATATACACACAAAACTTCAAATTGAATACCCAAGTAGGCACCATAATCACTGATGACATGTATGCCTCTAAAAAGATTCTAAGATTGTAGCCTTATATAGTGATTCTAAGGAACAGATTTACACAGTTTCAAATAAGGTCCTTGGCACAATGCGATTCACGGCTAGTTAACAGCAGTGGTTAAACTACACTGGAGAAGAAACAAGTTGTAGTTTGGCTTGTAAACAGTGGGTGGCGGTACAACACCCCCATCATACTAAGAGAATGCTCAGAGAATAATGATTATTATTATTATTTTTTAATTGCAGGAATTATTTGCTCAGTTTATGCCAACATAGGTCACTTAAAAACAAACAACACAAAACATAAAAATATTAAATATATAAAAACAAATACAAGTGGCTGACTTGAATCGTTATATATCGTTATTTTTGTTATAACTGTCTAATGAAGATAACAGCTGAAGGTCACTAAAGCTAGTGTTATATATGCCGTATAATGTTAGAAACATATAGTGACATGGAATTGAAAGTTAAAAAAAAAAATCTACATTGGCTAACTATAAGATGTTTTTACCCTTTACTAATTCTTGGTCGTCCACTGTAAGTTAAGGACATAAACTAGCAAACAGATATGTTGTGTTAACAAGCCCGATTGTGAAAAGGCATCTGGCTTAATGGTTTACTCCCACCTACAACACAACTTATACTTTCAGAAGTGGAAGTGGAATCTTTAGGTACAGTGGTTCTGCATGAGAAACTGTACATACTGAGAGCTATTTGCAGATTTGTGGCACACATGACATCTTGCCTAATGTGTAAAATTCCATCTGTTGTCAGTGTGCATGTGGGACAGATTTAATTAACTTCTTCTTCTTCCTCCTTCCCTCTCTTATTTAAGCCCTCGCTGCCTCTATTCATCAATTTTTAATTTTTTATATTCCCACTTTCCCTTCTCTACCCCCCACTCACTCCTTCCCCGCCTCATCTCAGAGCACATGCAAGCACTAGGAGATGGTGAGAACAGTTCAATCAAATGCTTCATTATGAGAAGCATTTGATTGGACCATAGAGAGTGAAGCAGTGATATCGGTTGGGACGTGGAAGCCAGCGAGGGAAGCTTTGCCTGGTGCTGGATTCCAGGTAGGTTTTGGCTTATTTTACAGGTTTACAAGGGGGGAGACCTAATTACTAATGGCCAATAAAGTTTATTTACAAAGGGTAGGAGTAACCCTTTAACATGGATATCTTTAGGAAATAGCTGGGAAGCAACTTAACCCATGTATGCTTAAAAGTTTAAATATAACCCAAACATGTCATTTTCCATTGTTTACCATTGATTTTTCAAACAACTTTAACGTTTCTCTCTCACCCAAACACGTCTACCTAATAAAAGGTTACAGCTGGAGTGAATCACATGTTTAGCCTAGACTAGCACAACTATTTTCTCTCGTCAGTGATTCCGATTAGTCATTGTTTTACAGAATTAATTACAGGAACACCCAATACTGGCCTCTTTACTGAACAGTGCATGGGTTGTGGTGAGTCTGCAACTAAAAAATAATGCTTAGGTCAATATAGTGAAAGTGCAAGGCTTTTCGCTTTGGAGTTAAATGTGTTTTAAATGTACTAAGCCAGGACTAAGACTCCACTCACCTGAAGCTCGAAGCAAGCAAGCATCACGATGAATACAAAGCATAGACATGACATACAGATGGGGAGACTGACGCAGGATTGGAACAGGAGACGTTTCCAAGGTGGATAGTAGAACTCTTCAGAGTTGGTCACTGGGCTGAGTCTCTTGACACCCTAAACAAGAATACAAAAGATGACATTTTTGACAAAAAATAAAAATATGGCTTTTTAAAGTTTTTTTAAACTTTAAAAAAGTCTGCAGATGCCATAGATGTATTCTTACAAATGTGAAGTTGGGGCATTTTATCATTTTCTGTGCCATATTTTCACCTATCAAAGTTGCCTCCTTGATGTACCTTTACAATCCCTTCTAAGAACATCCTTTTTGCTCCATAGATGAACCATACTAGCTGCAAACTACTATCAGGTTGTTAATAATAGTAATAATAGTCTTACTATATGCCCTGTATGTCAGTTACTCTAGTTCTTCCCTTAAAGGACCACTATAGGCACTCTATAGGCACCCAGACCACTTCAGCTCAATGAAGTGGTCTGGGTGCCAGGTCCATCTAGGATTAAGCCTGCCTGCTGTAAACATAGCAGTTTCAGAGAAACTGCTATGTTTCACTGAGGGTTAATCCAGCCTCTAGTGGCTGTCTCATTGACAGCTGCTAGAGGCGCTTCTGCGCTTCTCACTGTGATTTTTACAGTGAGAAGACACCAGCATCCATAGGAAAGCATTGAGAAATGCTTTCCTATGGACTGATAGAAGGCGCGCGTATTCGGCGCTGACGTCGGAAGAGGGAGAAGAGTTCCCCGGCGCTGGAGAAAGGTAAGCGTTTAACCCCTTCAGCCCGGTGAGTGTGGGACCCTGAGGGTGGGGGGGACCTAAAGACCCTATAGTGGTCCTTTAACTCCCTTATCTAAAGTTGTCATTCCCTTGACATTGTCTTTACGACAAGATTAGTATGTTTTTTTTATCCCTGAGTTCTCCATACATTTTGACAAACAAAGGCAATCTACATGAGCAAAATAACCCACCACTCCATTTTTTTAAAAGCATCATAAAGATAAAACATTAAAATAACAATGCAAAAAAAATTAATTTTGCACAGTTTAGTGAGGATGCCTGCAGCTTCCCTCACAAAATAGATACATTTTCCAATCAAGAGTGAGATCTGTTCTAATCACTAAACAGCTGTCCAGTAGGCATATACACGGGATAAGTAGATTAATGCAAGAGCAGTTCCCTCATCAGACAGGATGAGTGTTAATGATCTAAAACCTGACAGCAGCCATACCACTGCTGCTATAAGCTTGCACCCAGTCTGGCTTACAAGACAATGAACTTTGAAAATTAAGTGTGAATGGACAGGATCCCTGCACCATAGACAAGTCAGCAAAGTACAGGTAATTTGATACTTAGAATGACCCTCGTTATTATTATATTGTCATTGTCTGCCATGTCCCTTTTCCTTCCAATTCCCCATTTGGAATGAAAATAATGAAAAATTCCCATATCAATTCTCAATCTCTGATTTGGTAAATAACTCCAGTAGTGTTAAATTGTGTTCACTTTCATTGGTACTATTTTATTATGATAACTTTCAAGTTCATACAAAAACGTTCAGGGACTTCAGGACCCCACTAAATGAACGGATTCCATTGACATGTTTCACTGACTCTGAATTGGGATCGAGGCTCCTCGATAAATTCTGCAGGGGTATCCAGTGTCCCCCACTTGTAAGCCAGCTCTGCTCCTCTTCGTTTCCAGCCCTCTAAGAATAGAGTAGCCCAAACCACATTGAAAAGCGCAAAGACAACACAGCAGATATCACGACTAGTCTGTGAAAGACAGAAAAGGTAAAGTATAAAATAAACACTCTGGATTTGCAGATAGAAATTATTTATGTCTTTCTAAGAACGTGATTTTCATCATATTTCATCTGAATACCACTATTAATCTTATTATACTGGCCTAGTACATCAATATAAATGTCTTATCTAAAAAGTACCCCTATAAGCACCTGCTTCATAATAGATACCAATAACATATGAAATTGATCATGCATTGATGTACCCTGTGAGCCCGCCATTGCTGCCAATATTTACAAACAAAAATGCCTAATTTAAGAAAACGTGCAGAAATATACAAATATTACAGACATTTTTTATGCACAGTGTAACTTAGATGGAATGTAGCTCTTTATAAATATATACATATTCCATCATGTGGTGTTTTTGTTCTCCACAAAATCCAGTTTTGAACACTAAAGTCCTTTACAATGTTTCAAGACAGCACTCCCCCACCAGTTACTGAGATGCTAAGGTTCCCATATTGCATCACTGAGTTCCGTTTACCCAGCCAGCTGGCTATGGATATTAGTGGTGACATCTGCTGTATCAAGTAAGCCTAGTGCCATCTCACAAATAGGTTACAACACAAAATAACCTGTATCATCTTCTAGTTGGAATAGATGCCTGCTCATTAGCCATTACTCCATGCCAGAGGAGATTCAGTCAGCACCTAAAAATAATAATCTTTGCTTGTGCAACAGATAAAAGTAGTATTGCCAGAGAGCTCCATTTATACCAATAAACAAGTCATTTAGAATTGTGTTTTACTACTCTCTGCAATGGTCCATGCTTGATAGAAAACCCGCTACTTATGTAAACATGACATGTTAGTTAGATGAATAAGTGGGGAGCCAGCGTTCCTCAACACATACACATAACACACTAACTATTTACAGTGGCAAAAACAGAGTAGTATTGCATTAGATATATTATCTATCATATTTCAGTCAACTCTGCCATTTTCCTGCCTTGGTTTTAATCCAAAATGCACTTTATCACTTGCAGAGGCACCTGAGGAAGACGCAAGGAGCGTGGAAACGCGGTGTGCTGAGTTCTATTACTGTGGGCTTATATTCTATGGCACTCCAGTTACTTGAATGTAAGATTTTTATATTTTTGGTTTAAGAAATATTGCTTATCTCACCTTAACTGGTGTTGTCTTCTGCTGTTTCTCTTTCTACTATTGAGGAAAAGCTGTCACTTACCCTGTCTGCTACTACAACTATCACACCTATGCTGTATTACCTGAGCCAGTTATTTGAACAGACTCAGAAAAATGTGAGTGTGATACTTTAAGATAATTATATCATCCAAGTATTACCTGTGTTTACTATATTACCCTATGAGATTTTTTCTGTTTTCTCATTTTCTGCTGGGATAATTATACCAGACATATATACGTGTGCTTTTATTATATTTTATAATACATATGTATACACATTTTAAGAGGGTTGCACCTCATTTTCCTCCCAGAGTAACCTCTACCTCTACCTCACATACCTGTCTCTTACTCTCTCCTCCAGCTCTGCTTCACTCCCACCTTATTTAATTGCTACCTCGTGTCCTAATGTATTTTACACCCCACTTCCTATAGACTGTAAGCTCGTTTGAGCAGGGCCCTCTTCAACCTATTGTTTCTTGTAATTGTCCTATTTATAGTTAAATCCCCCCTCTCATAATATTTTAAAGCGCTACGGAATCTGTTGGCGCTATATAAATGGCAATAATAATAATAATAATAATAATAACAATTGCACTTATAGATTTAGAAAGATATAACCCAACATTACAATATTTTATTGTGCGCTGTTCCCTTTATTTGCTTGCTGTTATTTACTTTTGTTCCCCTGTGAAATATAGTCAGGGCTGGGGATGGAAGCATGAACATTGTGGGATATAGGCTTTGGACATTATGTCTAACAAAAAAGGGCAATAAGGATATGGCTGAGTTTGGAGAAACGTATTGGTAAAACTGACATGAGATGAAATGAGTAGTTAGGGAAGTATTTGTGTAACTAGATAGGGAGGTGAAAGGTTGGATGAAGGGAAACTGAAGTATAGCTAGAGGTAATGGATTGGCATAATGAAGGTGGGAGGGATGATGCAGTCCAACAAGACTCAGTTTAAAGTTTCCCCTGTCATTCAATTACTGTGACAGGTTGTACCAGCATTCAGATGTCTAAGCCCTTGCTGTCGGGCACAAGTGTGATGGTGCAATAGACAACGGCCAAGTTCTGCATTTGTCTATTGAAGTGCCCACATTATCTTAAGTGACTGCTGAGGCATATAATCACTGTGACTGGCTCTCATAGGAATTATCCAGCCTGAAGTACAAATCTAGGGCTAGGGTTAGCATAAGGGTTATAGAATTGGGCTTAATACTAGGAAAGAATTACGGTTAGTGTTAACATCAGTACTATAATTAATGTTAGGGATAAAATCTGATTCTATTTGTTTAGGTTACAGCATTAGTTACAGAAATAAATGAAGATAATGTCATACAGGAATTTACCAAGGAAGATAGATTTTGCCATGATACCCTACCTTTGGCCAACCATGATTTAGAAAAATATTTGACATACTCTATGGCATAGTTGGGTTCCATCCCACTATGAGCCAATGCATACTAATAAAACTGGCATGCTTAAAGGACCACTATAGGCACCCAGACCACTTCAACTCAATGAAGTGGTCTGAGTGCCAGGTCCATCTAAGGTTAACCCTGCAGCTGTAAACATAGCAGTTTCAGAAAAACTGCTATGTTTACATTAGGGTTAATCCAGCCTCTAGGTGCTGTCTCATTGACAGTCGCTAGAGGCGCTTCCGCGCTTCTCACTGTGAAAATCACAGTGAGAAGACGCCAGTGTCCATAGGAAAGCATTGAGAAATGCTTTCCTATGGACCGATTGAATGCGCGGCTCTTGCCGCGCATGTGCATTCAGCGCTGACGTCAGAAGAGGGAGGTGAATTCCCCAGCGCCGAAGAAAGGTAAGTGTTTAACCCCTTCCTCCCCCTTCAGCCGGCGGGAGTGGAACCCTGAGGGTGGGGCGGGGGGACCTGAAGACCCTATAGTGCCAGGAAAACTAGTTTTTTTTTCCTGGCACTATAGTGGTCCTTTAAAGCTTAACAGTTGCTAAACATTTACAGTTATTTGCGTGTGAACATACTAATATTTTGAAAGCAGTACAAATGTTTTTTTAAAAAAAATAAATGTGGTAATTTTCAGCAAGCTTGTAGAAGTAATTTGTTTTGTCTTCTCCGCCTCCTGCCTTGTCTTGCAGCCGCACACAACACAATCACTGCAAATGGAAATTACATCCACCAGCTGGGGAATCATCTTAAATTATTCCAAGTCAAGAAAAAAATGTTCACATTGATACATTTTTCAACATTATAAAATGCTCTTCTATAGAATTGTGAGATTTATTGTACATATTGTCTCCCACAAAGTGTGAAAACAACACACTTTTCTGATTTGATTAAATAAATTTTGAGATTGTCGTGGCAGGTATACTAGACCCAATCATCCTTACCTGGTCAGACTCAGTGAAAAACCAGAGCATCATACCAAAGACAGCGGGATAGACCAACGATGAAGTGTAGAACCCCAACCAGGAGAAATACATGGCAACTTTCACTCCGAAATAGTCACAGATGTCATCTGTATAAAGTGAACAAAATCTGTCTGCATTACAATAACATGCATACTTATAAGCGATATATAAATGTCTGATATCCTCAATATGGTGTTACATAAAATATATTGTTATAGACATTTCAGAGTTAAATACTAGGAATTAATAATGAAGAATATAAGTATATATTGGCCTGAGTTCCTGTTGGTTAGCAGTTTGTACCTATGTTGGAGAGTAGCAAGTAAATAACAAAATTGATGATTTTATTTTAAATTATAATTTGTATGGAGATGATCAGTGTTACACTATTCTGCTGTAATTTGGCATGACATTATTTCAAGTATAATAATATTAATTAAAATATGTATATAGCATAGTTGGTCTATGGTAAAAGTCCATAAAAGATCCCCAAAAAAATAAAAAACCTATTATTTGATGCATAGTTTAACTTCAGCAGTAGACCAATAGTTGACTGGTATTCTTATTTTTCAATGATTAGGTAGTCATAGATATTTAAAGGTTTTGTTACCCAGTGGCTGTCTCTCACATACTGCCTGGACCCAAGACTTCATGAGCCGGCTCAGTATTCGCTGTTCATGGACAGGAAATACCTGCTGGATGACCCCACGAGCAGTAAGTTCTGGGACTGAGAGAGGGATTGGGATGTGAAAAGGGACGCCCACCAAAAGGCATACAAGCGGTGGAATAAGGAAAAGATAGAGGACATGAAGAGGATAGAGTGAGAAGAAATCCACAGAACAGGAGAAAAGAACCAATTAAGAAAAGGAAATAACCAATTAAAAAGAGGAAAGGCACAAATAAGAGGAAACAATAAGACAATTAACAACATTTTAGAGGAAGGGGGAGCAAATGAGGACAACGAGGATGAAGTGAAGACAAGCAATGGCATTGGAATGAGTAGAAAAATGTAAATAAATAATGTAGAGGAAAACAGAATGAGACATGAATAGGGCAAGATAAGCAAAAAGAAAAAAAATCAGAGAAAGAGAAGATTAAGTCAGTCTCACATAATGAGTTAAAGATAACATTCTTTTAAAATATTTATGCCCTTTATTACTACTCCCAGATGTTAGTCAACTATTGAAATAATATATTAAAAACATATTCAGTTTTGTGGGTAATTATAGTTGTAAAGAAGTGCAAGAGCTCACTCACTGATAGGCTGTCCCTCGAGGAAGTGTATATTGTGCAGAGATTCACCGTGTTTGGCTCGGAGGTTCTCCATCCAATACCTGATGATGCTCTGACGTTCCTGTGTAATATTATTTTAGTGACAATCTGCACTGATTCGCTAGCACCTAAATAATTGCTAATGGGACATCAGAGGGAAATATGCAGGTATAAAATGCGTTTTTCAGATCACATATACTTACAAAATCTGTTTTATGCAATTTGTACAAGCCTTTCCTTTTACACTCTGTTCATGTAGGCTTTCATAAAATACACTAGGTCGCAACCTACTGTACTTCAGGGAACGTAGGTACAGATTCTTTTATTTATAACAAATTAAATCTTTTTCTAGCTCAAAACAAACAACAGAGCTTGCCAGTAGATGAACAATTTAATCACTAAAAATGTTACAGTGGAAAAGTGTGTTGAATAGAAGGGCCACCTATAAAGACTTGAATGCTGCACAAAAGATTGTAAGAACGGTAATGTAATCCTTCAGCTTAGAGCGCCTGTTGGCTGTGGTTATTGGTGAATAACTGTTGGAGTGCTGCTGTGGATATTTGGCTCAGTTTGTCCACCAGTTCACTAGAAGTGGGATGTATTTAAAAAGAGGCCTTTCTAGTAATTAAATAAAGAACTTGAGAACCGCATTACTACTACTTTGTGGAAACAAACACAATCAAGCAGCAGTTCTTAATATTGTAACAAGAAGGTCATTCACAACAGCTGTGTTATTGAACTTTGCTTAGAGTGACTTGGGAAAGCATTTTGGCAAGGAGAACTCTCAGAGCAGCAGGGCTCCTAGACCAAGTTAGCGAGTTTATCAGAATAGCCAGACCCTTTCACTGTGCCAACATGCACACCCAGAATAGCCATACTCCTAGACGGCAAAAAAAAATCAGGACAGTACTTTTTACACACGTAATAAAATGGCAAACCATAGCAGACCACTGACTCTAGACTACCTCCCATGCAGCTCATTTATTACCCTTGGAGTACAGTCCAGAGGGCCAGATATTAACCTTATCCATCCTTTACAGTGCCATGAGAAGTATTCAGAATGCATGTAGCTTAACATAGAGGTGCCTGGAGATTTATAGTGCGCTGCCAAGGTCATCAAGAACAAATATACACCTACACACTGTGCTAGCAAGGTCAGACTGGAGCAGATATAATACCACACTGCTAGAAAGGTCATCTCGAACAAATACACTATGATAATATGCTAACAATGTCATGTAGAGCAGATATACACCAACGCTATGCTAACAAGATTATTAAGAACAGATATACTGCTACACAGTGTTCCTGAGTCTACAAAGGCAGTTTAAAAAGTCCTAAACAAGTGCTAACATAGCTAACAAGGTCAAATAGAGACAATAAAATATAGAGACGATAAAATTCAACACTTTTGTGCTTTTAAGGTCAGTGAGAACAGATAAATAGCCAGAAGGCTCTTTAAAACAGCAAGCATGCTCTGGTGCAAATGTGGGGGCACCTCGCTCCTACTAAACATATATAATGTATAAAGGAAAATAAATCACCAAATACTTCTTACATGTTTTGCAAAAAACATATAGCACACTGATAGCACAATGGTTATATGTTCAAAGACTATGATACATTGCTTCTACACAGCGACAATACGTACAACCTAGATAGCTAGTCTGCTATCTCCTAGACTCCTTAGGCATAGACAACCTTCGGCACTCCAGATGTTTTAGACTGCACCTTGCATGATGCTTTGTCAGCATTATGGGTGTAAAAGCTTTATGGGGGATGTAGTGCACAACATTTGGAGTGCCGAAGGTTGCCTACCCCTTTTAGAGGTTGTTTCCTTGAAGAGTGTGGAAAAAGAACTCTACGCATGCCAAGTAATTTATAAAAGCCAAGTTTTTTTTAATTCTTTTAAAGTGTTCGTTATATCTGCACTACTTGTTTTATCAGCAGTAAATTTCTTTCATAAACATTCATATATTATTTCGGTAACAGGCTGATCCTACAGTAGAGACATTCTGAAATCAGAAAGCAAAAAAAAACAACAACTTACCTGAGATGTGAAAAAATTCAGCTCATTTTCAATGTTCTGGTAGATATAGTCCTCCTCACAAGAGAAGATACGAGTTCCACCCCCAAACTCTGCTTTTACTGGCTTGCGCAAGCCAGTCTCCTCCGCACCACGAAGCAAGCTACCAGACAGGCAAAAATAGTGTCATTTTGTCAAACAGGAAATTAATAGAGTGATTAAAGAAAGATAAAGACCCGCAAAAGATGGAAGAACAAAGAGTTTGCAAGGTGGGCAACAAGTTTAAAGGGGAACTGTCATTTCCCAGGACTTTTAATATTATGGCTACTTAATATACCCATATTTAAGGCATATGGATTTCCAAGGTGTAGAAGTAAAACTAAATGCAGAAATCTACAACTCTTCATCCAGAAATTGGTTGCATCCATCTCGCTGTCATATCATTGTTATACATTCTGTCGTTTGCACCTGGCAGTCGGCACAAAAAAGCATATAGAGAAAAGTATAAATTAAACAATGTTTAATTTCCCCTCTTCATTTTGGTTGTCCTGGCTCTGCCGTGTTCAGACAGGATTATGATGTAATTTGTTAAATCGTTAATATAAATTTAGAAAGAAAACAGAGCATCTGATAAAGAAAAGGGTCAATGCAAGTTTGAAGTGATTTTCAGTAAATTATTTAATGGTGTATATTCCAGAGAAGTGACAGTTCATGTCCATCTTTTAGTAATGGAATGCTTGTGAAGCTGTATTAGAACATCTGGATAATAATTAAAGAGTGGGTACGTGTAGATAAGTGATGGAAATGTGATAGGGTAGCAATTCAGCTTCTTAAAGCAGATGTTTGATTATCATCATCATGGAATATACACCTTCAATGAGTGGATTATCTATATGATCTGGATCATTAGTGTTCTGATTTGAGATGAAATAGGAGTGTAAACTGCAAAGGCACACAGTTTACTAAGATGGATAAGGTACTAGTTAGGTGTTTAGTGTAAGTATTGAGATATACTGTATTTTTCCGATGTATAAGACTATGTTTTTTTCTAAAAAATGTTATTCTAAAATTGGGGGTTGACACACATACCAGGTCTCCCTCCCGTCGATCCACTTCTGAATACTGTGGCAAGGAGGAAGAGGTCCCTATATGCGTGGGAGCTGCAGCAGACATCAGCACTTACCACCAATGAAGCTCCAGAGACATGCTGCACCATGAAAGGAGCAACCATATTAAGGTATGCTCCACCTCAGTTAGGTCTTGCTTTCTGATTTATATTTATCGGGGAGGAAGAGGAAATGGGGATCATGAAGCAGAGGGAATATTACTGTAATGTCCCAGCATGCCCTCACACCACCTGCTGTATGGTAAGAGCTGTAGTCTCCCAGCATGCACTATAGAGCCATTAACTTCCCAGAGTACCATAGCACAGGGTAGGCATGAGAATCAGAAGTGTGTTGTTCTCACCTCTAAAATATCAAATTTTTTCTATTTGATGTTTAACATATTGGCAGAAAAAGGGCAGAAAAGGGTAAAGAGAATGCAAGGATCTTAAAGGGACACAATAGGCACCCAGAGCACTTAATCTCATTGAGATGGCCTGGGTGCAGTGTTATGGTCCCCTTAGTTCTGAGAAACATCAATGTTTACATTGCAGGGTTAAGACTGCCTCTAAAAGCGGTCTACCTGACAGCCACTAGAGGTGCTTCCTGCAGTTTTACAAAGTTTACCTCCGTGAAGCAACGCTGGACTAATGCATGAGGACATCAAGCACCTTGCAAAATCCAATAGGTAAGCATTAAGTCAAAGGCCTAATGCGCAAGTGGAGCCTGACTCAGCGCCAAGGGGCCTCTGGGCAGGAATCAGGTAAGCATTTAAATGCTTATTTAACCCTATCATGGATGGGGGGGGAGGCGGGGGAGAGAGAATGAGGGGGCAGGGACAGATGTACACTGTAGTGAAAGGTATACAATTTGGTATTCCTAACACTATAGTATTGCCTTAAAAAGGCAAGTTGAGATAAAGAGTAACAATGATCCTTCTGAAATGCATTTAAAAAATACTAAGTGAAAAAAAGCGTTATTTTTAAAACCCTTTAAGGGTAAAATTCTGTTTTATGAAAGAAACATTCACATTGAAGAGGGTTAGTTTTACATTACACACTGTATTATCCATAAAAGAAACTGTATTATCCATAAAATAAATTTTCTGAAAATAGATGATTGTTACAGTTACAGTTAATTTAGGAAATAAAAATAAGCATTTCTCTTTGTGTAGCAGGGAGATAACGTCTCTCACACTCAATGTGGAGTCAGATCCAGCAGGGGGAGTACTAATGCAGTCAGTTCTCTGCTGATTCAAGACATAAAGAGGCAGTAGGAGGTAAAATACACAGATGGAGTTTGTAACGTAAACAGACAGTCTACGCACCAAAACCACTTCATCTTGATGTTGTTTAGGTGCAAAGCTCCCAACTCTTGTGGTTTCTGAGAAACATAATTTTTTATTTTGTCAGGCAACACACCCAGAAATGCCTGCTTAAAAGACCACTATAGTGCCAGGAAAACAAACTTGTTTTCCTGGCACTGTAGGGTCTTTAGGTTCCCCCCACCCTCAAGGTCCCACTCCCGCTGGGCTCAAGGGGGCTGCAGGGGTTAATCACTTACCTTTCTCCAGCGCAGGGATCCCTCCCACGCGCACATTCAGACAGCCCATAGGAATGCATTTCTCAATGTCTTCCTATGGACGTCAGCATCTTCTCACTGTGATTTTCACAGTGAGTATCGCGGAACCCTGCAATGTAAACATAGCAGTTTCTCTGAAACTGCTATGTTTACATCTGAAGGGTTAAAACCTGGGGGATCTGGCACCCAGAGCACTTCATTGATGTGAAGTGGTCTGGGTGCCTATAGAAATCTGTGATTTCTTAAGATCTTCCTATTCAGCATCACCACAAAAGCATGATGATGCTGAATGTGGCTAATGCTAATTATAGAGAAGTATGAGATTGAATGCTTCTCTATGATAAGCACCATGTATATATGTATATACATGGTGCTAATACATGGTGCTAATCATAGAGACTATAGATATATAGTATCCTTAAAAACATTATTTATAAAGTTATGTGACCCTTTAAAGAAACTCTATAGTCACTAGAACCCCTGAAGCTTAATGTAGTTGTTCTGTTGTTTATAGTCTGTCTCTACAATGTAAACGCTGCCTAGTAACACCTCTACAAGCGCTACGGAATCTGTTGGCGCTATATAAATGGCAATAATAATAATACTGGTAAACACTCAGGCGGCCACTAGAAGTGCTTTCTAGTCCAGTACTGCACAACATGCAGTACCTACGTTCCGCGTCGCCACGCTCTGCATGAAAACGCTGAACATTCCCCTCAGAGATGCATTGATTGTTTGTTTTCCTGACTATCGTGTTCCTTTAATAATGCTGGACTATTTTTCTGTGTTTTTATTTTTCTATCTATCTATGTCTGCCTGTCTATCCACTCTTATGTACCAAAGAGACATTTAAAAAAGACTCCATAAATACTAAAAAGGTTGCATAATTATTTCAGCAATTACTGTGTACATTATGCTCCTGCAAGTGACTAATGATGCATGTAAATATGTGTCTCGACTTTATTGGCCAGTATACAAGAAAGAGAGACTTCAAAGATGGCATCTGTGAAACAACCACATTTTTCCATGCAGGTAATTGTTTTAACAAAAAAAGCAGGGCTTACAGCACAGAGTGATCGTGCTAGCATTCTCAAAATTCTAACAGCTAATTGGCATATGTTTAATAAGGGCTAAAACACTGCTCAGCTGAATAGTAGTGATAATTGAGCACGGAGTTTGTGGTATATTGTAATGCGCCTTTATATATACTCCCTCAAGTGTTTTATTGAGATTACTACGCCAAAAAGTTACATTTGAATCTAAAAATAGTAAATCTAAATAAATTATTTTGTATCTCAGTGAGAAATTTTATGTACAGTGCATTGAGAAAATATTTATACCCTACCTGATTTGCTGATTTTTGAACAAGTGTCACAATGATTGGTTTCAGATCTTAGACATGGATAATAAGACAAAATTTTGTTTTTGATAATTTTATGAATTTTAGGGGAAAAGTTAACAAACAGCAACTTGTAAAAAATAATTACCTCCCCAAACTCAATAACTGCTTGAGTCACATTTAGCAGCAACAACTGCAATAAAATGTTTCCTATTATAGAAGATCAGCCTTCCACATCACCGTGTTAGCAACATTGGAGGGTTTTGAAGCAAAAAACATTAATGATCCGGGCAGAGCATCTCAATAACGGTCAATTATCATTGTATTTTTTTGCAAATGTGAGATGAGCCCTAATATTTCTCTTGGTAACCAGTGGTAGTCACCTTACAATTCTCCTGTGAATTCCATTTTTTCCATTATCTATCCTACTTTCATATTATAACTGAAGCTAAATATGCATGCAGTTCCTTAGATGTTGTCTTGAGTGCATTTGTGACTTCCTGGACGAGTCATCTCTGTGCCCTTGGAGGGATTTTGGTAGGCCAGCCGTTTCTGGGTAGATTCACTTCAAAGCTATCTACATCTGGGGATGATAGTTATGATTGTGTTTCCATGGAGTCTCAGAATTTTTTGAGACCGTTTTTCTATAACACATTCATTTTTTAAAATCTTGCTGTTTGTTGACCTTCTAGCCCACTTCACATTGAAAGGAAAGTTCTGTATAAATCAAGATTCAACTGGGTTGGCAGTAAGTAGGCTTGGCTATGTTTCTGGTAATTTAATTGAAAGATCAATTAAAGGGACACTCCGGGCACCAATACAACTTTAATGCATTTAATAGATTTTGGCCTCATTAATATAATGTATTTTTTGCATTTTCAAATCTTTCTTATAAAATGTATGCACACAGTCTCAGCAACAAGTGATAACCTTCCTATACAAAGGAGTCCTCTAATTCTAATGCAGGTTGTTTTGTAGTTCAGATCAATCAGTACTGTCTGTGACTGAGCTGTGTGCATACCTTTTAGATAAGGAAGTCTTTTTTCTGGAGTGAGTGGGTGTGGTTAAAGAGTTAGGCTTATAGTGCAGCATTCTGCAAAACATTTATTTACTTTATACAAAAACTATGAAGACTTGAGCATGCACAAAACACAGCATATTACTGAGACTGAAACCTATCAAATGCATTAGTAGTATTGGTGCTTGGAGAGTGTCCCTTTAAATTTGTTTACTTGTTTGATTGAGTAAGTAAGGAAAAAACTTTTTTTTGTTTTTGTTTTACACACGTGTTGGTTGGTGTAAATGACAATTTAAAAACTACATTTTGCTTTTGTTAGGGTCTTATATTACATTGAAAACCGTTCAGTGCAATACATTTGTAAAAGAAGAAATCAGGAAGAAGTAAATACTTTCTCATGGCACTGTACCTACGAATATGTAGTAGCAGACATTTACATTGTTAGTACAACACACACATAACAGGTAAGGCTTGCTTATCAGGGTAACCTGAAATAACGTCATCTTCCAACATTTATTCACACAGCTTAGATTCTAGATTTTTAAAATGTTTTCATCAGATCTTTTATATATGTTATAAGGATTTCTACAGAATAAGAGAAAATGTAAATGTTACAGATAAACTTGCAAAGTGCTGATAAATGGTAAATACTTTTCATAGGTGGCCGTGACAAAGAATGCGTAGATACGGGTGTGTCGGTGATGTCGAATCTGTATGATGAGCTCTGGAATACCCAGGCGGATGTGGTTCAGCAGCCATAGCAGTGTGTGGTCATCTGTAGTATCTGAGGGAGACAGCACCTGAATATGAGCTTGGTTAAGTGAACTATAAAGGGCTAATGCAAATGTTCAATTAATTAGTGATTTGGTGATATCTGCTTAATAATGGTAGGACTTTAAATAAGTATTCTAAGCACCATGACCACTACATCTTACTGTGGTGGTTATGAGGCAAACAGCCTGTGGGCACCACCCCAGTTTGAGCCACACTGATCACGGCACTCCTGGGTCTATAGGCAAGCCTCTCTGCTGCCACTCAGCTAATGTGAAGGTGGACATCTTCATTAGCTCATCCAATTTTTTTAAAGCAGTTTTAAGCTCAAAATGCTGAATTAACCTGGTGCTCTGGTTTTCTCTGAGTGAAAGCAAAGGGGCTGGGCTGTATGCATGGGAGAGTCCCAGTTCTGGTCAAAAATAGTTTGGCACAAGATGGAGGCAGAACCTGCAGACCATTTGCCCTGTACCTTTAGAGTTACCTTTACCTCAAAAGGTTCCATACAGATAAATAACACACATATCCAGAGTTTATATCAACAGATAAATATGGCTTAAACAGGTCTGACTTCGACCCTGTCATTGTCTCTTACCTGGAAACGTCATGACCACATCACAATTTTCTGTGGGCACAGTCCTCATCCAGGACTTGTGGGATGTAATGTATCGACCAGCTTGCAGAAGACGTTTTCCAAAAAGTTTATCTGTAATAACAGGAAAAAGAGATGAACCCTGAAATAGAAGAGCTTTAAATTCCTAACAGGTACCGTATAACTTCTAGGGCAGGGTGTTCCAGCAATATGACTAATAGTTTCAAAAATTTTAGCACCTGTAAAAGCGTTTTTTCCTACTCTGTAATGCCATTTATCTATGCCGCACAAGTAAGAACTCTTATACCATGAGCCATGTGTTGTTTGACTCCACAACGTTCTAATAGTCAATAAATCATGCCGAGTTCGAGCAATCCGATTGAGTGATTACTTTCCATGACTGTCTCTGTAGCAATCAGTTAAAGGCAATGCAAAAGATGACCAGCCACCTCAAGAACTAAATGTGTATATGGATATACAAGAGACTGAACAGCACAAAGGTCAGAGAAATCAGACACTGTAGCACACGAACACCTATATATAGAGCAGCACAGTAAACTTGAAGGCTGGGAGAGGAAGGGTTAACCAGTCCAGATGCACAATTTTTCACTGACCAATTTACTAATATCATTATCTCTTTCTAGGACACTGTATCAGATAATTAATATTTACTGTAACTCAGTAATAGCGTTACTTCTCAAGAGTCACTAGAGCCATTAGAAGGTAAAAAAAAATACAACTGACCACACTGATTTTTTTGCGTGATACAATGCGTTTTTCCCCAGAAATGTTAAACCTTTTGCAGGTTATTGTTATCCTCCTTGCCTTTGTCAAACTAAGAAACATGTTGTTTGAAAATACATTAGCTCTACAGAGTTTCACTACAGGAAAGCATTAACTTAAAAAAAAATGTCTTACAAAATCTGGAGGGACTGCTGGCTCCAGAGCCACTACTTAAAGGGACACTCTAATCATCAAAGATCATATCCTTGCAGTCTCACTGCTTAATTCTCTCCCGTTTAGGAGTTAAGGAACACTACAAGCACAATAACAACTACACTCCAATCACTGCAGTGCTGCCTGCAAGTGAAGATGCAGATTACATCTGTCACCAGCGTGCAGTGCTTGCTGATGATGGATATACTTTTTGTACATGACTACATTAGTGAAGCCAGAACAGAGATTTGATAACAGAAATAACAGACTTCTCTGTTTAGGCAGCGTTTTAAGCTGAAATGCTGCACATACAAACTGCTTGCACCATGATCACAAAAACAGAAGTGGTCACTGTGGTTGAAGTAATCCTTTAAGGCCTCTAATTTATGGAAAAAAATGTAAAGAGCTTGTTTTTTTTATAGTGAGACAATGTTACATTAATCAAAAGAACATGAAATCATTTTTCATTTTACGGTAATATCCTATTTTTTTAACAATACATTTCTACCTCCATACTTTATAATTTATACAGATCCATTCCATGCTGTCCACGCCACTTGGTAGTTCAGCACAAATAATCCCTCTCAATATGAGCTAACTCTTTATATCAACCTGTTTCCTTTAGCTGCACTGTGAGGAAATTACCCTGTTATTTCGGTAATTTACCTTTTTTCAGTTCGGCAGTTGAAACTACCGAACACAGACCACCTCCTGGCTCGTTAACTTCAAAGAGAACAAGGAATTAGTGCTCTCCCTGTGTGGCCACCGTTCGTATAGTCAAACACCATGTGCAGGAGAAAATGGCGGCCATCTTGTTCGCAAGAAATGAGGCAGCGGGACTTGGTCGTCGAGTGTCTGGAACTAAAATCAGACACTTGACTTCCCGCACACCGGTCAAAACTTACGAATGCCTGCTTCCTTTTTCTGAACAGCTAGGAGAGCGCTTTTTGGTAGTTTTGTTCCCACGAACTAGGGGAACAAACGCTACTATGAGCCAGGGGGTACATTCGTGTATTTATTCGGTTTTAAGACTTTCCGAAATAGACCGACCCCACAAACTGAACATTTATGAGGATTTTATGTGTTTTGGGGTGTTTTTGAAGTTTTGTGGAAATTTTGTTTTTTCTGCCTGGAGATAATTGAGTTATTACAGTATCTGACCCAATTATCTCCCAGACAGAGAGAAGGGATTATATGTTTACTATGGGAGTGTTATACTTTGTAACTCTGTTGTGATTAGTGTATAACTTTGTGTTGGAGTCACCAACAAGGTCCATGTGGGAGTACCCCTTGCATGGGGACTTGCATAAAGGCCAGTGTGGCACCCATTAAAACCATTCCTGTTTTCCCTTCATCCAGTTTCGGCTGATGTTTGGGTACCTGTCTACTTTGCTGGGAGACTGACTTTTGTATGGAGAATCGTTCGAATCAACACCTGAACTGCGAGCTATAATCACTCAGGCTCTAGCCTCCACTTTCGGGAGGAAATAGGGGAACGGATATCTGCTATACCAGAGTTCGTTACATGTACTATATGGAATTCATTCCCACAGTCCCACATTTGGCCCGAGTTATAATCATTTTGGGGTGATAAATCCATGAATTATTGCCCTAGTAATTCGACACAACTAGATAATTTGAATGTTAAATTTGGCAGGATATTTCACTGTGCAAGAATGCAAGTTGAACTGACTGTCAACTCAAAGGTCAACTTGGGGGATTTAATTCCAGCTAGGGTCAGAGGATTTCCTCCAGTTGAATTATGAATTCTTGACTTGGGAAAATAAAAACTTGTGAAAACATGGCTTGGGAAAATAAAAAACAAAAAAACAATGGTGAATCTGACCTTGATGTCAAGTGCACGCAACTCTCACGGACTTGTAGGAACACATATTAGAACTTACTAAACAAAACTACATCTACATGACTGCTACTGAAAGGTAAACAGAAGGTCAGGAACCACCAGTAGTCCAAATTAAAGGTAAAATATGAGAGCGGTTGCTAGTCTCCTGGACTATTACATTATTGTGAACACTGGCTACATGTATTTTTTTTACAATAAAGACAAGTGACTGGCCAATAAACAAAATCATCATGATTTCTTACTTCCCCACCGTATCAAGCATTTTAGGTAGTAAATTAGCACAATTTTCGCTGAAAGCTATTTAGAGCATATTATTTCCATTTTGATGAACGGTTGAAAAGTACTTAGAGATGTTGTTAGGAGATAGAATAACTGTTTAAAAGCACACTTCATGACGTCTTCATGGGACAGAGAAAAGGTGCATCCATAGAGTTCAAGATGAGTTACTTTAACATGTTAGATGTTTTCCTTAACCTCCCTGCGGCCTACAAGCTGTCCACCACTCTTTTATTACATAACTGCTAAAAGAGTACTTACACAAACAAAATTCTAAGTTTGTTACAACAAACACAAAACACAGTACTGTAAAATGCCACTCAACAGCAGTAGAAATGATATTTGTAAAATCATTAAGTTGACAGACATATTGTAAGGATAGCCCTTCTAGAATATACACTAAGGATAGCCTATACACGAAGGATAGCCCTTCTAGAAAATACACATATCAGAATGAATTTAGGGTGAAAGACTGACATGAAATCCTGTGCTTCAAGCAAACCTGTCAAATGAATGTTCTCTGTATAAATCAATATCTTCAAGAATAAAGATCATCTAAAATGAAAATTAGCTATTGAAGGGTTTCCTGTTTAATGTGGAGAGGACATTTCCTATTCCTATCTCTAGTAGTCTAAAAGCCACCTGCAGAAAGTTAACAAGTTCTCTGACATTTTAGTAAAACAAAGAATAAGGTGTATATGAGGAAATGTGCCTAGAATGTATCCTGTCACTTATGTAGGTGGTGAAGCTGTTTTAGAGGGTACATTGGCTATTTAAGTAGCAATTAAATATAATCTCTCCTTTAGGCTATTGCCGAACTCCTCATTTGTGAAACACGCCAGCAGTAGCTCACTTGGCTATTTCAGAGAAAAGGCAATGTTTACATTGCTACTTAGGAACACCTTTAGTGGCAGTCACTTACCACTGAAGGTGCTTCATGGGTCAGTGCTGTACATGTGACGTTCAGTGTTTCCACGCTCTGTATGGAGGCACTGAACAGTCCTCATAGAGATGCATTGTTTCAATGTTTCTCTATGCCGAGATGCTGATTGGTACATTGAGACGTTTTGACCGTGCATGCGCAATAGCCTCTCAATGCTTTCCTATGGGAAAGCATTGGATTGGCCGATATGATCACGTTTGATTATCTCAGCCAAGGTGGAGCCAAACACCTGTTTAACGGCGTACAAGGGGGCAAGGGACCTAAACGGCACTATTAGAACTATATTGTCAGGAATACATGTTTATATTCCTGACACTATAGTGTTCCTCTAATGAATTAAGATGTAATACTGATAAAATTGTGATTTAATAAAAAAGCAAAACTTTCAATATATATTTCAATATGATTCAATATACCTTTAACTTTTCTCCAGATCACTGGTGCTATTAACCCCTTAAGGACACATGACGGAAATATTCCGTCATGATTCCCTTTTATTCCAGAAGTTGTGTCATTAAGGGGTTAATTTTTCTATTGTTTGCTGCTCTCCTCTGTGTTCCCACAAATAAATCACATAAATGAATTGTGTGTAAACGTATTTTAAATTGATACTTATTAATGATATTTTTGCACAAGTAGCTCTAATTCACAAAACCCTTGTCAAGGTAGTACCCCAAGTAATAAACAAAAAACAAAAGTGCAACTTATACAGGTGTTCCTCTTAATTCGGAAACAGTTAATCAGTTAATCTCTTAACAATTTTTATGTACATTGAAGAAAAAAAAAATACAAAACACTCACACAGGTGAGTGTTTTTACCTATTTGTCTCTTCAACACAAATCAGGTTACCTGGGTTATTTTATAAAGTTTAATCATAACTACTGTAGATTCTAAAAGTGTAGTGTCCTGAGCAAATTGTGCTGAACCTTTTGTAAAGCACTTAAAGCAAGGAACACAGTGTAATTACTGATAATGTATACCTGTGCACTGTCTCAGAAACTGATTAGTAAATAAGACCAAATAGATTATCCTCTAAATGCAATAACACTAATCTGATTAATTTCTTCCCAAGGGGATTTAAAGCTCTTAACCCTCTAAAGGGCACTAAAGGCACCAAAAGAGGGGAGGTGGCACGAATTAGGGGGGGACCAGAGGGAAGTATAGTGCTAGGAATACAGATTTGTATTCTTTGTCCTATAGTATCCCTTTAATAAAGCAGTTTTTGTGTATAAATCTTACCCCTGTAGTCTCACTGCTCCATTCTCTGCCATTTAGGAGCTAAATCAATTTGTTTATTGTCACACCTCCCTGCATGTGATTTGCACAGCATTCCTAAACACTTCCTGTAAAGAGACATATAATGTTTAAACTTCCCTTATTGCACAGTCTGTTTAGTGTAGAACTTCTTATCTTCTGCTCTGTTAATAGCCTTTTAGCAGGAGCCTCCTGTATGTAATTAAAGTTAAATTTACTGAGCAAGAGATTAAAAAAATTCTAAAGCAAGTTAACATCTGTGTGGAAAAAAATTTCTTGTTGGTTGAGTGAGTCACAGCCAGGGGAACTGTGACTAGGGCTGCATAAATAAAAACAAAAGTGACTTCACTCGTAAATGGCAAAGAATTGAGCAGTGATACTGCAGAGGCATGATCTATACACTAAAAGCGCTTTATTCAGCTAAAGTTGTTTTGGTGTTTATAGTATCCATTTAAAGCAGTGGTTCCCAACTGTTTTTCATTTGTGTACCCCTTGGCAGACCATTTCCATAAATTGTACCCCTCATAATAGCAACATGTTTTTTAATTAATATAGTTGCTATTATTTCAAATTAATCCGATGTTCTCTGCCCCATCTCCCCTTTTTCTCTGCCATGGGCTCCCCTTCTCCTCTTCCCCAGGTTCCCCTGCTCTTCCTCTGTACCAGTCTCCCCTGCTCCTCCTCTGCCCCAGGCTCTCTCTATGCCCCAGTGTTTGATTGCAATGGTGTGTTTGCTTGCTGGAATGTATGCACATTTACACATACACTGCCACAGATATACATACACATTGACACACATATATAAACACACACTGACACGTACTCACAGACACATATGAACAGAGATAAACATACTGACTCACCTACAGATGTACACATACACACTCACACACAGACACATACCGATTAATATACTGACACATCCACAACTACAGACGCACACACATAGATTTATACACTGGCACAGACTCACACACAGACATACAAAGACAGATAGATACTCATACATCTTTAATATTCTTAGCCACCCGCCTGTTAACTTTTTCTGTGCAATAGGGTGGAGTCCTTGGGGTCCTGGTGCTGGCTGAGTCTGATAGGAGTGTGTGGCTAGCACTATCCTTGCTTCTCCCCCACTGTTTGCCTGTTCTCTCCCTCCAGTGTGGTACAGACTGGGCCCCTGTTCAGACATACCATCATTTGGCCCATGCACTTAGGTCCACCCAATGAGCCCCTGCTACTGGTTCCAACATTTGTTTTGTGTACCCTTGGGGGAACTGGTTTGTACAAATCAAGGTACATGTACCAAAGGTTGGGAACTGCTGCTTTAAAGGACCACTATAGTCACCCTGAGTGCAGCGGTCTTGTCCTTTTGTAACCCAACAATACAAAACATTGCAGTTTTTAGGAAACTGCAATGTTTACGTTGCAGGGTTAAATCCCCCTCTAGTGGCTGTCATAATGTCAAACTCGATTACTTGACACTTAAGTCCCCAGAGAAAAGCATTATTTATTTATAAAATGTTTTACCAGGAAGGATACATTGAGATTTCTCTTGTTTTCAAGTATGTCCTGAGTCCACAAAACATTGCATTGATACAATAGGATACAATAAAATACAAAAACAATATTAATACACAATATATACAAAATTTAACCCCTTAAGGACGGCGGGCGTTCTATGCCGTCCTTAGGGAACCGGCTCTAAACGCCGGAGGGCAGCATAGAACGCACAAGCCGTCCTTTGTACTTACCCGGTCGCCAGCGATCCCACGCCGGCGATCGCGGTATGGGGACTTACCTGGGAGCCCAGGGAGTCCCCCTCCATCCTCTTCGCCCCCCGGGCCATGTGATCGCGAGGTCCTTGCGAGGACCTCACGATCACATGGACGGCATAGCCGTCCATGTCAATGCCAGCAGGGGGAGTGCCTGTAATGACAGGTACTCCCCCTGCTGCCTGTAAAATTTAAAAAAATAAAGTTAAAGATATAGTTTAAAAAATATAAGGCTTGTGTTTCATTTTTTTCACATGAAAATTCGTCAGATTGGTTACGTTGCCTTTGAGACCCTATGGTAGCCCAAGAATGAAAATTACCCCTATGATGGCATACCATTTGCAATAGTAGACAACCCAAGGTTTTGCAAATGGGGTATGTCCAGTCTTTTTTTAGTAGCCACTTGGTCACAAACACTGGCCAAAGTTAGTGTTACTATTTGAAAATGCAAAAAACTAATTTGAATGCCAATTTTGGCCAGTGTTTGTGACTAAGTGGCTACTAAAAAAGACTGAACATACCCCATTTGCAATACCCTGGGTTGTCTACTATTGCAAATGGTATGCCATCATGGGGGTAATTTTCATTCCTGGGCTACCTTATGGTCTCAAAGGCAACATAACCAACCTGGCGAATTTCAATGTGAAAAAACTGAAACGCAAGCCTTATATTTGACTCTGTAACTTTTGAAAACACCATAAAACCTGTACATGAGAGGTACTGTTATACTTGGGAGACTTTGCTGAACACAAATATTAGTGTTTCAAAAGAGTAAAACGTATCACAACAATTATATCGTCAGTGTAAGTGAAATTTGTGTGTGAAAAATGAAAAGAATTTCACTGTCAGTGACAATATCGTCGTTGTAATACATTTTACTGTTTTGAAACACTAATATTTGTGTTCATTGAAGTCTTCAGAGTAAAACAGTACCCCCCATGTACAGGTTTTATGGTGTCTTGGAAAGTTACAGGGTTACTTTCGGCCTGGGTTCTCAGGCAGGTCCTGCAAATTGTAATTAATAAAATAACCTAATTATGTAAAATTATTACATAAACATATACGTAGAATTATTATATATATGTGTGTGTATATATATATATATATATATATGTGTATCTATATATATATATATATATATATATATATATATAATTTTTTACAATTATTTTTATTTATATATAGGTATATATATATAGTGATATATACGTATATACTTATGTATATAGATATATATATTATTTCGTTCTACATGTATTTTAATATCAATATATATATATATTAATTTAAACATACAGTTAGAACAAAATTACACATGTATATATATTTATTATTATTTTTTAAATTTTATTATTTAACGTATTTACATATTTATTTTTTATTATATATATATCGTTGTCAGAAATGGACACATATTGTGAGAGATCTGATACATATGATCGAAACCAGGTTAGCGGACAATCACCAATACCTGAGTTTTTTAGTTTGTGCAGTAGAATGTCGTGGTCTGCTGTGTCAAAGGCCTTTGCAAAATCAAGGAAAATAGCTCCAGTTAGGTCTCTTTGTTCCATGCCAGTTTGGATGTCATTGCAAACTTTTAAGAGTACAGTTGTAGTAGAGTGATTAGGGCGAAAACCTGATTGATCAGGGGTCAGATAGTTGGATTTTTGGTAATACTCACATAGTTGCGCATTTTGACAATACTGGAAGCAATGATATTGGGCAATAGTTAGAAACCAAAGTAGTGTCACCACTTTTATGGATAGGCACTACTCTCGCAGTCTTCCAAAGTTTGGGTATGTATCCAGACAATAAGGATTCAATGTTTTCCTATGGAGAAGCTTGGATGCACAAGCGGCACTCGCTGCACATGCCAATGGGTCGTCAATGTTCCTCTTGTCTAGAGATTGGGCCATCGTGGAAGAGGCCAAGCCTCCTCAGTGATGTCGGTAAACAGTGCTGAGAGAAAAGGTAAATGTTGTGCAATGTTGTTGAAAGAGTAGCTTTAAGTACAAAGTACAGTTAAGTAAAGATTCCATAAGCCAGCTAAAATGGCACATAATATATTTTAACTTCTTTATTTAACTCCCGACTGAGTTTCATATTTTATATAAATAAAAATAATTGTAAAAAAATATTTTAATTATGTAAATTCACACAATTTTATATCTCAGTTATTTGTTCAGTTTTTACATTATTGATGAAAGAAAACATTTTAGAGATTATATGGTATACCTTTTAATATATCAAACATGATATAATATATTACAGAAATACAATTTTTGTCAAAAGTGCAACAAAAAATAAAAATGGTCCATTGCCTTGATTTTGGGTAAAGAGCCAAATGTAAATAATGTAAAAATTATCTCAATATTTGAGCATTTTGCCCACACACATTATGAACGGTTTCCCCAAGCATCTGTATTAAACAGTATATTGCAGGCTGCTATACTTAGCATTCTAAGAAATCATCTCTGTAAGGTGATCAAGTGCTAACCTTTCTTTCCCCCCTTTTACTCATTACTGTTTGCTGGAATACAGTATTTAAGTTTGAACTGCAGGGACTGCTGTTGATGGCAGCCCTCTACATAGATAATGGGAATTTTTATAGGTGAAGAACTCATACAGCAGTGATACATACTTGCAACCTACAACAGGCTTCATTAAAGGGACACTGTAGACCAAGCATGTCAAACTCAAAGTCTAGCACGGGCCACATAAGTTTATGTGGGCTGCAAAAAAAAAAAAAAAACTACTTACATTTTCATAGAAACGTAGGTTTATTTTTATACCGCACCCCCCTCTACTAAATCCCAGTCCCCCCCATATACTAAATCCCAGTCCTCCCCCTCTACTAAATCCCAGTCCTTCCCCCCCCTCTACTAAATCTCAACACCCCCCTCTAGCCAACAAGCAGACTCCCCTTAAATTACCGCTGCCAGTATACGACTCCGGAGTCCGGCCTCTGGTATTCCCCAAAAGGCACCGTCCGCACCCTGTGCCAAAGCGGATACTCCTGCTACTTCTTGAAACCTTGTGAAGGTGGAGAATGTCGACTTCATGTCGGAATGTGACGTGGCGTGCCTCCGTGCACATCCAGGTACTCCACTGTCCAGCCGCAGCCAACAAAACACTGACCAACACACACTCACTGACAGAGACACACGCTCACTGACAGACACACTCACTGACAAACACACTCACTGGCAAACACACAGACAGACACACTCACTGACAGACATACACAGAGACAGACATACACACTCACTGACAGACACACACACACACACACTGACATACACACTCACTGACAGACACACACACTGACAGACACACAGACATACACACTCACTGACAGACACACACACACACTCACTCACTCACATCATTCCCTGGGGTCCAGTGGGATCTTCTATCTGGAGCTCAGTGTTCCTGCTCCTCACTGCTCCCTCGCGCGCAGTTATGTGATGCCGGGTGCCAGAATATGACATCATATTCCGGCAACTGGCATCACTACAGACGGCGCGAGGGAGCAGTGAGGAGCAGGAACACTGAGCTCCCTCGCTGCCGACCGTGTCCTGCTTCCTCTCCCCGGTGCCTACTCTGCTTTTACACTAGGCATGTACTCGCGGCTCGTCGGGCCGCAAGGAGGTCCATTGTGGACCGCGAGTTTGACATGCTTGCTGTAGACACTATTATCATGTAATCTCATTGAAGTTATTCTAGTGCCTTGAGTCCCCTGGCACTGTCTTTCCATTCAGTGTTAAACCATTTTTAAGCAGTTTACCCTGGATGGCGATCCTTGACTTCCCATAGTCCACCCCCACCAGAGGTGTTGCTAGGCCGAGATTACACACTCATTCTTGCCGTACCAATTCATACCTGAGTGGCACTGTGACGCTCAGCCAATTACAGCCACCCATTGCTTTTTAGACTAATGCTTTATCATTAGCTCAAGCATCACAGAGGGGATGGGTTGCTGAGGACTTTTGTTTAGCATTAGAACGTAAAGCTTAATGGAAGGACAACTCAAGGGGACCCCAAACACTATAACCACTTCAATTACGTTATGTAAGCTATCAGGAGATTAACGTATTACCTTCCATAAAATACTTCTTTAAATGGATAGTTATGGTAACTGTGCCTGGGTCTGCTGTGTTTCGCACAGCATTCAGCCAAATGCTGACAGTTGAATCCATATCAGGGTTTATCCGATATTTACAGTGCTCCCAGTGAAAGCTATGTGAGTGTCAGGATTTGCCTCTTCAGCTATTTTCCTTGTATGGTAAAAAAAAAAAAAAAGCACTTAAATAGATATAAATCATCAAGATCCTGTGCTGCAAACACAAAGAACGCAAGGGATGCTATTATTTTTAATATTTTTAATGCATTAAAGAAATGGGGAAATAGCTGAAGAGTTCATTTAATAAACCTGTATTGGTCATCATGAATCATGCAGTGACTGACAGTTTTTATAAGATATTGATAGTAGAGACTCAACCTATACCAGTGCCATATCAATCATTTTAAGGGGTTTTCTCTGCAGTATAGTAACTGCCAAAAAAAGTCCTATCTTATGCTATGATTTACAAGGTGGGTGAGAGTACTTTCATGGTTACAGAGTAGTTAGTCTAAATTTGCAGTCTCATCTGTAATACGAATACTAAACCTATAGAGGGAGATTTTCAAAGTTTTCTGTTCTAAAAAGTGATGCAAAAATGTGGGGCACACAGATCAATGCATTAGATTCTAGATTGCATGAAGACTGATTCCCTCCGTAGTTTTTTCACTAAAATTTAAAGTGTCACTTTAAAGTGAAATACAAAATTTTAGGCCTCCACATCAGAACCGCATACCTAGTTCACTCAGAGAATGTTACTAGTTCATTTACTTTGGCCTACTGTGTGACAGTCACTCTGATTTCACAACAATTCACACTTTACTAAATAATCCTGTCCCTGAAACAAAGGTAACTTTCTTCAAACTACTGGAATACACCGTTCTGGAAAAAAACACAGCAAAATTATTAGTTTCTCTGGTTTTACTATTTATAGGTATGTGTTTGAGTAAAACAAACCAGTGGAGCCTGGTTTGAACCGTCCTCGCATGCACTTTACCCCAGCTGCCATTTGCCAATCTTTTTGTAGCTTACTTGATGTTTTCCTACAGTCATTGAAGGACGTTCGAATGAGCTGGTGGCCATCCTGGCCAGTGGAGAGTCATTTTAGCCCTCTGGCGGTCTGCAGCATTGTTGTGACCAATGTCTGCTGCCTAATCTTGTTCTTATCAACCGCTTTCTTTGAAAATTAAGGGTGGAAGCAACCTGACACTCACTGTATCCCACTGCCATTAAATCCAGATTGTAATCCTTTTTCCCGTCTCTTAAAGGGTTACTCCAACAAACATGACCACTTTTGCTTTTTCTGCCTGGTAGTAGGAGTATGTATGTGCAGTGTTGCACACATAGCTCTTCCTGCCTTCGGAAAAGACATTATTTATGAGGCAAAGCTCAGTAAACATATTATACTGTAACTCGTGGGTTTTCGTTTTTAATAGGTTCAGAAATCACAGCCAAAATAAACTCCCAGAATGCAATTTGCATTTAGAAGCCATGACACATGAAAACAAGAGTTCTTCATTTGTTGGGTGAGATGGATTATAACACAGGATCAAGCTGCAAAGAGCCCCATGCTATTTCAAAAGCTAAGCTTGGTGGTAGAAGTGGGATAAGTAGAACCAATCATAAGCCATTTGTTTCTTTTTTTTCAGGTTCTGCAAAATGCCATACCATCCAAGTGTAAAAATAAAATATAGCACTAGCCTTTCATGCCTACCAAACTGACCCGGGATTCCCCAAATCTACATTCCACCAAAACAGACAATGAGTTATTGTTCATTATTGAACAAGCAGTTAGGATGCTTAGGATATAAACAGTACGCAAATTGTCACTGCATCCCTCGCATTTCCCACACTGCCTGGCACAGCCAATTATGTTCATTTCATGTGACAGCTGGCACAGCAGAGTGAGACACTCACCCCCACCCCCTACTACCTCGGTTCCAGGATCATAGTTTCCAAAAAGAAACAGGAGAACTAATATATTCATACTGTTAGATTAAGATACAGCAGGTTCCAAAGAGTTTGTATTTGAAATTGCAACTAACTAATACAATCACTAAGCCACTAGCTGTGATGGTGTTCAAAGGAGTCTTTCCTAATTGCTCTGGCATTTATGTTTTCAATAAATGAGTTTGTGGATACCTTTCAATTTAAAAGGTAACAACGTGTCTGTAAAATACAGTAACAAACCACAAAGATTATAGGAACATTAAAATAATAAAACTAGAGGCCACCTGTCATACAGTATAAATTCAAATGCAAGTCAACACTCACATTAATAAGCACTGTGACAGAATTCACAAAGTAAATGAGAAATACCAAAGGAAGTGTACAAGGGGTCTCAGAGTCACATATATTGTTGGCATTTGGCATCATGCTCCCCTCTATAGACCTTTAACTTACCAATAAAATATTCTTTCAGCTGATTTGCAATTTTCACACGTTAAAACTTTAAAGTAGCTCTTAGCCAGAGATATGTTTTAAGGATCAATTAAAAAGTCCTATCTTATTTAGGTGGCCCTGTCAATTAAAGTGGCCCTGTCATATTTTCTTTTGTTTTTCCTTTCATTATGCCTCATGTAAGTTAATGATTATACTCTATCCCTTGTAAATTGTCTTTATATTTATAATAGTTTATTTCTTGTGCCAGATCTCAATATCTGGACGCAGCAATTTTGTTTGCCTTCTGTGAGTCTGATTTTACTGATGGATTGTGGTTAAATCTCATTTACAACTCAAACAGGGCCTTGCTTTCAAGGGACAAAACAATTTTCGTTTAATGAAGTGTTGTTCTCTGCCACGTAAAGGACCACTATAGTGCCAGGAAAACAGACTTGTTTTCCTGGCACTATAGGGTCATTAGGTACCACCCACCCTCAGGGCCCCCCTCCCGCTGGGCTGAAGGGGTTAAAACCCCTTCAGTCACTTACCTTAATCCAGGTTCCTCAGCGCTGGTGACCACTCCTCCTCCTGCCGACGTCAGCACCGAATGCACTCGCATTTAAACCGCCCATAGGAAAGAATTGCTCAGTGCTTTCTTATGGACGTCCAGCGTCTTCTCACTGTGAAAATCACAGTCAGAATCGCGGAAGCGGCCTCTAGTGGCTGTCAAGGAGACAGCCACTAGAGGCTGGATTAACCCTCACTATGTTTTCAGCTGCAGGGTTAAAACTAGAGGGACCTGGCACCCAGACCACTTCATTGAGATGAAGTGGTCTTGGTGCCTATAGTGGTCATTTAAGAGTTAAAACTTTGTTTACTCATCCCTAGTCACTCTTCCCTGTATGTGACTTGCACATCCTCCTTAAACCCATCCCCTAAAAGGAACCTAGATATTCTAGGTTCCTTTATTGCACAGTCTGTTTCATATCAAATAATTATCTACAATTCATAAAAACTAGCATTGTTCAGGAAAAAAAGAGATTCAGACACAGGGAGCAATATAGAAGCAGATTAGATAAAGTTAGTTTTGGTGACAGTCTTAAACTGTAACGGAAATTTGTTCAACACAATTTAACATCTACACAACTAACAGTATATGACATTATTTAGCACTTTAAATAACTAATGCTTAATCTTGAATTTGTGCAGTTTACTTTTCAGAATCTCAAGTGTCCAGGTGGACGGGTTCCAACATTTCTGCCAAAATGTGGTCAGACCATGCGATGATTAGAAGCGTCCTTAAGAATCACTCATCCTTCCTTGTGGAAACTTAACAAAGCTTAGCAACAGCTCTTGCCTGTCATTCCCAGTGGAACCTGATAATATCAAAGTCGTTTGCATCCTACCTACTCCACATAGGAGCTCTTAAACACACCGCAAGGCAGGAAAATCCTGATAAGCATAGTGCTATGTAATAAAAAGGTGTCAAAGCAAGCTAGTGAGGTTAGCGACTACATAGAATCAAATTCAGTAGAATTAGACGTTAACGCAAAATGAACACAAAAACTATGTACAAAAAAATAGAAATTCATTTTTAAATAGGTCAACAATATTTCTGGAAAACCGCTATAAAATATGTATCTCTCTCTGTGTTAAAGAAAATAATATAATATTCTATCTAAATCTCTGTCTGTATATCTATCTATCTATCTATCTATCTATCTAATCTATTCTATTCCTTAATTACAAAAATGTAGTGAATTGTAAAATATATGTCAAACTATCTGATTTGGAGAACTTCATCTATGATTGTGAAAAATTGGCTTGATTTGGTAGATAAAATACTGCCATAGGGTAACGTCTCACTTATCCTCTCAAACAGAATGCTTATTTCAGTGTATTAAATATCCCTGTACCAATGCTGACTTCAAAGAATCCAAAGAAACACACGAAGCCTGAGCACAGGAAAAAAAACTTACTAGTATATTGTGTCTTCCCCTAACATGAAAGGGGAAATTGGAGCAAGATGCCTACTAAGCTGTTAGGCTTAAGAGAGTCCACAAAATAAGCTGCAAATAAGAAGAATTACATGAATCCTACCACCTCCCCCCCCCTATCTACAAGAGAGTGTCTCTCCCTCTCTTAAAGGGACACTATAGTCACCCAGACCACTTCAGCTCAATAAAGTGGTCTGGGTGCCAGGTCCCCCAGGTATTAACCCTGCAGAGAAACTGCTATGTGTACATAGCAGGGTTAATCCAACCTCTAGTGGCTGTCTTCCTGACGAAATTCGCATCCAGCGTGCAGAACGTCCATAGGAAAGCATTGAGAAATGCTTTCCTATAGACTGTTTGAATGCGTGCGCTGCTCATGCCGCGCATGCGCATTCCGCTCCACTCGGGAGCTGACGTCAGCAGGGAAGGAGAGGTCACCAGCGCTAGGGGAGCCTGGCGCTGGATAAAGGTAAGTAGCTGAATGGGTTTTAACCCCTTCAGCGCCACAGGAGGGGGCCCTGAGGCTGGGGGGGGGGAGGTCCCAATGATGATATAGTGTCAGGAAACCGAGTTTGTTTTCCTGACACTATAGTGATCCTTTAAGTAAAGTGGCTCTGCAAAATGAAAAAAAAAAAAAAACAACACACAAGCTTATTGTTAAAAGGATACTTTAAGCAACCACACTGCTTTACCTCAATGTAGTGGTCTGTGTGCCATGTCCCTGTAGTTTTAACCCTGTATCTGAAAACATTGCCTTTTTCATTGCACGGTCATACCTCTAGTGACAGAGAGCCACTACAGGTGCTTTCACTGCAACAGCCGACTAAGATCATTTGATTGGTGCAGCTCCTCATTTTGCCATCCATGTGCCCTAGCCTTTCAATATATCCCTATGGATTGGCTGAGATTATCTACATCAGGGGTTCCCAACCCTTGGTACGCGTACCCCCAGGGGTACCATTCAGTGCCCCAGGGGATACACAAAATAATTGCTAATGGCGGCCTCACGGGTTGAGAATCCGGCCATCGGGTAAACCGGGCAAATGCCTGGTGTGCCGCAATGGCCATGGGCCGACAGGGGAGATTACAAGATCTCCCCTGCCAGCCCTAGCTGGGCCAGCGCTATCTGGGCGCCGGCCCTGCGGTGTACCTTTATCAACCAACTCACCAACTCACCAACCCACAGGCACTAACAGGCAGCCTGCAGGAGAGGGAGGGAAGGAGGCAGGAGGCGGAAAGGTTGGCAATTTGGCGCGTTGCGAGGATCTCGTGGGAGGACTGAAATCTGCCTGCAGCCAGAGGAGCTGCAGGCAGAGTAGTGCTGCTCATCTCCAGACCACCAGAGCAATGTCCACTTTCCCTGGGGAAAAGGTAAGAAGAGGACATACAGTTTATTTATATATATATATGTACATATATATATATATATATATATATATATATGTTTTTAATAGTAATAATTTTTTTTTGATGAATTACTCCTATTCCCCCCCCTCATCACACACACACAATACCCATCACCCACACGCAGTATACATCATCCACACAGTACACCCCTCACAAACACACAGAGCACCCCTCACACTCACACAGAACACCCCTCACACTGACACAAAGCACACCTCACACACACAGCAACCCCCTCGCACACACAGAGCATCCCTCACACACACACAGCACCCGTCGAACACACAAAGCACCCATCACACACACACAAACACACAGAACCCCTCTCTCTCTCACACATAAAGCACCCCTCACACACACAGCACCCCTCCCACATACAACACCACACAGACACAGAACACCACTCACAAACACAGAACACCCCTCACACACACACATACACACACACAAAGAGCACCCCTCACACAGAGCAACCCTCACACACAGAGTACCCCTCACACACACAAACACAGCACTCCTCACACACAGCACCTCAAAGAAATACAGCACCCCTCATACACACAAACACAGCACTCCTCACACACAGCATCCCTCAGAAATACAGCACCCTTCACACACACAAACACAGCATCCCTCACACACACATAGCACCCCTCACAAACATAGCAACCCTTTACAGCCAGAGGAGCTACAAGCAGAGTAGTGCTGCTCATCACCAGGGCAATATCCCCTCTCCTTGGGGAAAATGTAAGAAGAGAGGAGAGGGGACATACAGTTTATTTAAAAAAAAATTTTTATAGTAAAAATATTTTTTGATAAATTACTCCTACCCCCTATATTTAGGCACCCGCTATCCCCCCCACACACACACAATACCCATCACCCACACACAGTATCCATTACCCACACACTGCACCCCTCACAAACACACAGAGCACCCCCCAGACTGACACAGAGCATCCTTCACTCTGACACAGAGCACCCCTCCCACACACAGGGCACCCCTAAAACACAGAGCACCCTTCAAACACACACACACACAGCACTCCTAACACACACACAGAGCACCCTTCACACACACAGCACCCCTCACACACATACAGAGCACCCCTCATACAGAGCACCCCTCACACACAGCACCCCTCACACACATACAAGTAGCGACCTTCACACACACACACACTGACAGAGCACCCCTCACACACACACAGAACACCCCACACAAACATAGCACCCTTACACACACACACAGATCACCTCTCACACACACAGACAGAGCATCCCTCACGAACACAGTACCCCTCACAAACAGAGCACCCCCCACAAACAGAGCACCCCTCACAGACAGCACCCCCCACAGAGAGCACCCCCCACAGAGAGCACCCCTCACAGAGAGCACCCCTCACAGAGAGCACCCCTCACAGACAGCACCCCTCACAGACAGCACCCCCCACACAGAGCACCACTCACACACACAGAGCACCCATCACACACACAGAACACCCCTCACACACAGCACAGTGTCTGTGCCAGTGTGTGTATCTCTGTGTATCTGCATGTGTGTATCTGTATGTCAGGGTGTGTATCCTTAAGTGTGTCATTGTATGTATCTGTTAGGGATCGACCGATTATCGGTTTTATCGATATTATCAGCCGATATTCGGTATTTTCGGCAATATCGGTATCGATATTGCCGATAATACCTCCTAGGACCGCCAGGCATTACAAGCTGGGCGGTCCTGGAGGGGCCGGCAGCAAGCTGTTTCTTACATTTCTTGCAGCTCCTCCAGCTCCCCAGTGCAACTCTCACGAGACCCGCGGCCGCAGTGCGTTGCCACAGGTTACCATGGCAACGCTCAGCGCAGCACTAAGGGCCGCAAGATTTACACTGGGGAGCTGGAGGAGCTGCAAGAAAGGTAATAAACGGCTTCCTGCGGGCCCCCCAAGTACTTAACAAGCCACCGGACCACCAGGGAATACTATATCCCCCCTCCCTGGTAAGATGCAGGGAGGGGGGACTAAACAAACAAAAAAAAACATTTAAATATAAAAAAAATTAAAATTAAAATAAAATAGCCCCCTCCCCCCATTTTACACAAATTACATCACTACGCAAACACACACACACTGCATTATATACACACACATTACACAAACACACACTGCATTACATTCACACACACTACACAAACAAACACACACACTGCATTACATACACACACACTACACAAACACACACAATGCATTACATACACACACACTACACAAACACACACACAATGCATTATATACACACACTACACAAACACACCGCATTATATACACACACACTCACACAAACACACACACAAACCGTGACATATACACCAAACACACACACTGCACACATACACACACCACACAAACACACACTACACAAACACACACACACCGCACATACACACACACTACACAAACACACACCGCATTATATACACACCACACAAACACACACACTGCATTATATACACACAAACACACACTGCATTATATACACACACACACTACACAAACACACACACTGCATTATATACACACAAACACACACTGCATTATATACTCACACACTACACAAACACACACTGCATTACATACACACACACTACACAAACACACACACACACTGCATTATATACACACACTACACAAACACACTGCATTATATACACACACTACAGAAACACACACACACTGCATTACATACACACACACACTACAGAAACACACACTGCATTACATACACACACTGCACAAACACACACACACACTGCATTACATACACACACACTACACAAACACACACTGCATTACATACACACACTACACAAACACACACTGCATTACATACATACACACACACACTACACAAACACACACTGCATTACATACATACACACACAATACACAAACACACACACACATACACTGCATTACATACACACACACTACACAAACACACACACACACTGCATTATATACACATACTACACAAACACAAACACACTGCATTATATACACACACTACTGAAACACACACACACTGCATACATACACACACACACACTACACAAACACACACTGCATTACATACATACACACACAATACACAAACACACACACACACACTACAGAAACACACTACACAAACACACACACATGCTGCATTACATACACACACTACACAAACACACACACACACACACACACTGCATTACATACACACACACACTACACAAACACACACTGCATTACATACATACACACACACACACACACAATACACAAACACACACACATACACTGCATTACATACACACACACTACACAAACACACACACTGCATTACATACACACACACTAAACAAACACACACTGCATTACATACACACACTACACAAACACACACACACTGCATTACATACACACACTACACAAACACACACACACACACACACACTGCATTACATACACACACTACACAAACACACACACTGCATTATAGGGATCGACCGATATTGATTTTTTAGAGCCGATACCGATAATCTGTTAACTTTCAGGCCGATAGCCGATAACTTGCCGATATTCTGTACATTTACCATTTTGAAAAAATAAACTATTTCTAAAAGGTAAATGCACAAAATATAAAAGCCACATGCACTGGATGCAGTGTGTTTAGACAGTGGAGCTGTGTATATTTGTGTAGTGTATATACAGGGAGTGCAGAATTATTAGGCAAGTTGTATTTTTGAGGATTAATTTTATTATTGAACAACAACCATGTTCATTAATATCAAAGCTGAATATTTTTGGAAGTAGTTTCTAGTTTGTTTTTAGTTTTAGCTATGTTAGGGGGATATCTGTGTGTGCAGGTGACTATTACTGTGCATAATTATTAGGCAACTTAACAAAAAACAAATATATACCCATTTCAATTATTTATTATTACCAGTGAAACCAATATAATATCTCAACATTCACAAATATACATTTCTGACATTCTAAAACAAAACAAAAACAAATCAGTGACCAATATAGCCACCTTTCTTTGCAAGGACACTCAAAAGCCCGCCATCCATGGATTCTGTCAGTGTTTTGATCTGTTCACCATCAACATTGCGTGCAGCAGCAACCACAGCCTCCCAGACACTGTTCAGAGAGGTGTACTGTTTTCCCTCCTTGTAAATCTCACATTTGATGATGGACCACAGGTTCTCAATGGGGTTCAGATCAGGTGAACAAGGAGGCCATGTCATTAGATTTTCTTCTTTTTATACCCTTTCTTGCCAGCCACGCTGTGGAGTACTTGGACGCGTGTGATGGAGCATTGTCCTGCATGAAAATCATGTTTTTCTTGAAGGATGCAGACTTCTTCCTGTACCACTGCTTGAAGAAGGTGTCTTCCAGGAACTGGCAGTAGGACTGGGAGTTGAGCTTGACTCATCCTCAACCCGAAAAGGCCCCACAAGCTCATCTTTGATACCAGCCCAAACCAGTACTCCACCTCCACCTTGCTGGCGTCTGAGTCGGACTGGAGCTCTCTGCCCTTTACCAATCCAGCCACGGGCCCATCCATCTGGCCCATCAAGACCTTCACTCTCGCCTCATCAGTCCATAAAACCTTAGAAAAATCAGTCTTGAGATATTTCTTGGCCCAGTCTTGACGTTTCAGCTTGTGTGTCTTGTTCAGTGGTGGTCGTCTTTCAGCCTTTCTTACCTTGGCCATGTCTCTGAGTATTGCACACCTTGTGCTTTTGGGCACTCCAGCGATGTTGCAGCTCTGAAATATGGCCAAACTGGTGGCAAGTGGCATCGTGGCAGCTGCACGCTTGACTTTTCTCAGTTCATGGGCAGTTATTTTGCGCCTTGGTTTTTCCACACGCTTCTTGCGACCCTGTTGACTATTTTGAATGAAACGCTTGATTGTTCGATGATCACGCTTCAGAAGCTTTGCAATTTTAAGAGTGCTGCATCCCTCTGCAAGATATCTCACTATTTTTGACTTTTTCTGAGCCTGTCAAGTCCTTCTTTTGACCCATTTTGCCAAAGGAAAGGAAGTTGCCTAATAATTATGCACACCTGATATAGGGTGTTGATGTCATTAGACCACACCCCTTCTCATTACAGAGATGCACATCACCTAATATGCTTAATTGGTAGTAGGCTTTCGAGCCTATACAGCTTGGAGTAAGACAACATGCATAAAGAGGATGATGTGGTCAAAATACTCATTTGCCTAATAATTCTGCACTCCCTGTATAATGAATGCAGGGTGTGTTTGTGTAGTGTGTATAGTTAATGCAGTGACTGTGTAGTGTGTATATAATGAATGCAGAGTGTGTGTTTGTGTAGTGTGTGGTGTATAAAGGGAATGCAGTGTGTGTGTGTGTGTGTGTGTGTGTGTGTGTAGTGTGTGTAAAGTGAATGCAGTGTTTAGTGTGTATAGCGAACGCAGTGTGTGTATAGTGAATACAGTGTGTGTAGTGTGCGTATAGTGAATGCAGTGTGTTTGTATAGTGTGTGTATATACTGCCTACAGTGTGTAGTGTGTGTATACAATGTAGTGTTTGTAGTGTGTCTGTGTATATATGATGCAGTGTTTGTAGTGTGTGTGTATGTATAATGCAGTGTTTGTAGTATGTGTGTGTATATAATACAGTGTTTGTAGTATGTGTGTGTATATAATGCAGTGTTTGTGTGTATTTAATGCAGTGTGTGTGTATATAATGCAGTGTGTGTGTGTATATAATGCAGTGTGTGTAGTATGTGTGTGTATATAATGCAGTGTTTGTGTATATAATGCAGCGTGTGTGTATATAATGCAGTGTGTGTGTGTATATAATGCAGTGTGTGTAGTGTGTGCATTACATACACACACACTACACAAACACACACTGCATTACATACATACACACACACACTACACAAACACACACTGCATTACATACATACACACACAATACGGCTGCGGGTCTCGCGAGAGTTACACTGGGAGCTGGAGGGGCTTGTAATGAGCCTGGCGGTCCTAGGAGGTATTATCGGCAATATCGGTATCTATATTGGCCGATACCGATATTGCCGAAAATACAGAATATCGGCCGATTATATCGGTAAAACCGATAATCGGTCGATCCCTACTGCATTACATACACACATACACACTGCATTACATACACACACACTACACAAACACTCACTGCATTCACTATACATACTACACAAACACACTCTGCATTCATTATATACAAACACTACACGAACACACACAGCTCCCCTGTCTAAACACACTTCATCCACTACATGTGGCATGTATATTTTGTGCGTTTACCTTTAGAATTAGTTTATTTTTTCAAAATGGTAAATGTACAGAATGTCGGCAAGTTATCGGCTATCGGCCCGAAAGTTCACAGATTAACGGTATCGGTTCTAAAAAATCAATATCGGTCGATCCCTAGTATCTATGTGTCTGTGTATCTGCATGTGTGTCAGTGTGTATAACTCTGTGTATCTGTATGTGTATCTGTGTGTCAGGATAAGTATTTGTGCATCAAGATGTGTGTCAGTGTCTGTATCTGTGTATCTGTATGTGTGTCATGGAATTTATCCTTAAGTGTCAGTGTGTGTATAAATGTGTCTCTGTATCTGCATGTTTGTCAGTATATGTATCTGTGTGTCAGTGTGTGTGTATCTCTGTGTATATGCATGTGTCTTTGTGTATCTGCTAATGTGTGTCTGTTTTTGCATGTCTGGGTATCTGTGTGTCAGTGTATGTATATATGTGTCTTTGTATCTGCATGTGTTTCAACGTGTGTATCTGTGTCTCAGGGTATGTATCTGTGTGTCAGGATAAGTATCTGTGTGTGAGGATGTGCGTCAGTGTCTGTGTGTCAGGGTATGTATTCTTAAGTGTATCAGTGTATGTATATATGTGTCTGTGTATCTGCATGTTTGTCAGTATAGGTATCTGTGTATCAATGTGTGTCTCTGTGTATCTGCATGTATGTCTGTGTATCTGCATGTGTGTCAGGGTGTGCATCTGTGTGTCAGATACATACACTGACACACTTAAGGATACATACCCTGACACACAGATGCACACCCTGACACACATGCAGATACACAGACACACATTGACACACAGATACATATACACAGACACATCTATACATACACTGACACACTTAAAGATACATACTCTGACACACATACAGATACATACCCTGACACACATGCAGATACAAAGACACATAGATACATACACTCACACACTTAAGGATACACCTTGGAACTGCATTTCATCTATTTTATTCCTCTACTCCCTGCTGCAGCTATAATCACTCATGCTCAGCTGTTGGGAGAGGGAACCAAGACCGCAGCACCATAAGAACTGCAGGTCTTAACACATACACTGACACACATATAGACAAGGATACCCACACCGACACACAGACACTGACACACATATACACTGATACAGATGCAGACACTGACACATAGATACATACCCTGACACACATACAATGCCTGTATCTGTATGTCTGTATCTGCATGTGTGTCAGTGTCTGTATCTGTATGTCTGTGTGTCAGTGTGGGTATCTGGTCTGTATGTGTGTCAGAGTATGTATCTGTGTGTCATTTTTTGTATCTGTGTGTGTCAGTGTCTATTTCTGTGTGTCTGTGTATCTGTATGTCTGTGTGTCAGTGTGGGTATCTGTGTCTGTATGTGTGTCAGAGTATGTATCTGTGTGTCATTGTTTGTATATGTGTGTGTCAGTGTCTATTTCTGTGTGTCTGTGTATCTGTATGTTTGTCAGTGTATGTATCTGTTTTTCATTGTATCTTCATATTTGTTAGGGTATGTATCTTTGTGTCATTGTGGGTATCTGTGTACCTGTATGTGTGTATCCGTATGTATGTTTTTGTGTGTCTGTATATATGTCGGTGTTTTATCTGTATGTTTGTGCATCATTGTGTCTGTACATCTGTACCTGTATGTATGTCAGTGTGTGTATCTGCATGTGTGTCAGCATTTGCATCTGTGTATCTGCAGGTGTGTGTGTGTATCTGTATCTATATGTGTGTCAGTGTTTGTTTATGTGTGTCTGCATGTGTGACAGTTTGTGTATCTGGGGCAGAGGAGTAGCAGGAAGAGCCTAGGGCAGAGGAGAAACAGGGAGAGCCTGGGTCAGAGGATAAGCAGGGAGAGCCTGAGGCGTAGAGGAAGCAGCGAGAATCTAGGGTAGAGAAAAGGGGGATATGGGACAAAGGAAAATTTATACATTTGAGCGGCAGGGCGGAGACCAGTGTAAGGTAAGTAAAGCTCACCTTTCAAACCCTTGTTACCTTTCTAAACATTTAGCAGGCCACTATAGTATTACAAATACATGTTTGTATTCCTAACACTATAATGTTCCTTTAAAGGACCACTATAGTGCCAGGAAAACATACTCATTTTCCTTGCACTATAGTGCCCTGAGGGTGCCCCCACCCTCAGGGTCCCCCTCCCGCCCGGCTCTGGAAGGGGGAAAAGGGGTTAAACTTACCTTTTTCCAGCGCTGGGCGGGGAGCTCTCCTCCTCCGATCCTCCTCCTGGGCTGAATGCGCACGCGCGGCAAGAGCTGCGCGCGCATTCAGCCCAGTCACATAGGAAAGCATTCATAATGCTTTCCTATGGACGCTGCGTGCTCTCACTGTGAAAATCACAGTGAGAAGCACGCAAGCGCCTCTAGTGGCTGTCAATGAGATCTCTGAAACTGCTATGTTTATGAAAAAATGGGTTAACCCTAGCTGGACCTGGCACCCAGACCACTTCATTAAGCTGAAGTGGTCTGGGTGCCTAGAGTGGTCCTTTAAGGACAAAATACATTATTGGAATTCTGTTGACAATCCTGGACAACTATGTATTATTATTTTTTCAGTAAAGTTTATAGAACATTTTTCTTACACATCAATTACATCATGATTGCACATTTGCCAATTGTCCTGAATTTGTCTGGACAGTCCCTATGGATAGTCCCCTATTTTGAGCCCTTGTCTTGCCCCCACAAAGCCTCAGAAGCTAGTGTATTTAATGCACTGCCTTTGAGTATGCATGTGAGTGTGAATGTGCATTCGAATGACAAGCTCCTTTTAATGAAATGTTGTATATATTACACAGCGTTTCTTCATGACAGAGATCCTTAGCTTGACACTCCAAAATTCCATTAAATCTGCATATAACCTTCTTAGCACTCTGTACATTCGAATATAGACACGTCTGAATCAGCATACTCTAATATTCCTGTAAAAGACTCCTCAGACTTGGCACAATGTTGTATTCCAATCTACACATACATTTCTGACTCAGCAGCATCTAATATTCAGTACATATATGTCAAAGAAATTGTATCTTCATATACTCGAGCACAGACAGAACTTGCATACCCTTAAATATTACATTGCAGCTCTGCTACAAACCTCTAATTTACTCTGACATGGTGTAGTTTTCTATCATATTGATATCCACATACAGCTTTGAAACTAAAGCACTGTATATTCTCACAGTGTACACTAATTTAGGCCTGGCATAACTAAACTAGTGGGACTTTGTGCATATTTCAATACTTATCCGTGAGCTCAATTATACTCATGTACACAATTATACTCAAAGAATTGGATACATTCACTTTACTGTAATTTACACCTGAAAATCTGGTTTATTGCACATTGAATATGTAATCACGATGACTTGAGGACTGTTTTGAGTATTTAGTAGGTTTATATTTTTGGACTGGATGTCCTTGATACATAGGCACAGCACACACCAGTGGGCAGCCTACTAGCAGTTTGGTGACCATCACCCACCCCCTCCTCCATATCACCATATGAGAATTACGCAGTTAAATTGTCTTTCCTGTTATGAGCAAAAGGGTTAGCTAAGTGACAGCATTCCTCCCAGACAGTGTGCTTACCCTATTCCAAGGGTAGCTTGCATACCATAGGTTGATAACCCCTGCCCTATACCTTCCTGATACCCAACGAAGATCAAGAAAAATCATCTCCATTTATGTCTCCACTTATAAACCCATTTTGATGCAATGCTTCCCTCCCTCACAAAACACATCCAAAATAACAGCTTAGTCTTCCCTGTACAATTGTCTCCATGAATCTGTGAACACTGTGTAGGTCCCTTTTCTTTCATAGTGGTATGGAATCCACAAGAGACATTCTAATCTTGGTTGCAGTTCTTTGATGTTCGTCCTTTACCTTGAATATTGGGTTTGCTTTTATCTCTGAACTTCTGACTATTGTTTACCTTTTTTTGGGTCGAGTTATCAGAATTCCGAGGACACTCTATGTGGCTCACCGAAATGGCTTCTGTGATGTTGACTTCGTATCAAGTACTCATGGGAGACAACACTGCCAGGGCCGGACTGGGAAGAAAATTCGGCCCGGGCATTTTTTAATTACAGCGGCCCACTAAAAAGGGGGCGGGGCCAGATAGGGTGTGTTTTGTCATCACCAATGACAAGCACGCCCCATCACAAAGTGAGCATGTTGGTTCAATGCTCTTTCAGGGTAGACCATGCGCAGAGCTCTGCTGAAGAGCTCTGGCATGAAAAAAATACCCTGTATTTGTTCTGCACAGCGCAAGCAAATTTAATAACATGCTTGCACTGTGTTTGCTTGAAATTTGTCTCTGGTGTCTCCATAGTTGGGATACCAGGAGACAAAAATGCCAGGAAAGCATATTGCGCAGTGTGTGTGAGGGTGCTGTGTGTGTGTGTAAGGGGTGTAGTGTGTGAGAGAGGGGTGCAGTGTGTGTGTGAGTGATGGGTGCTGCGTTTGCGTGAGGGTGCTATGTGGGTAAGGGTGCAGTGTGTGTGATGGGTGCAGTGTGTGTGTGCTGTGTGTGAGTGAGTTCTGTGTTTGCATGAGGGTGCTATGTGCATGTAAGGAAGCTGTGTGTGAGGGTGCAGTGTATGCATGTGAGGAAGCTGTGAGTGTCAGGGGTGCAGTGTGTGTAAGTGAGGGTGTGTGATGTGCGTGTCAGGGGTGCAGTGTGTGTTTGAGGGTGCTGTGAGTGTCAGGGGTGCAGTGTGTGTGCTGTGCGTGTCAGGGGTGCAATGTGTGTGTGTGAGGGTGCTGTGAGTGTTAGGGGTGCATTTTGTGTGTGCTGTGAGTGTCAGACGTGTACTGTGTGAGTGAGGGTGCTGTGAGTGTCAGGGGTGCAGTGCGTGTCAGGGGTGCAGTGTGTGTGTGTGAGGGTGCTGTGAGTGTCAGGGGTGCTGTGTGTGTGCTGTGTGTGTCAGGGGTGCAGTGTGTGTGTGTGAGGGTGCTGGGAGTGTTAGAGGTGCATTTTGTTTGTGCTGTGTCAGACGTGCAGTGTGTGTGAGGGTGCTGAGAGTGTCAGGGGTGCAGTGTGTGTGCTGTGTGTGTCAGGGGTGCAGTGTGTGTGTGTGTGTGAGGGTGCTCTGAGTGTTAGGGGTGCATTTTGTTTGTGCTGTGTCAGATGTGCAGTGTGTGTGTGAGGGTGATGTGCGTGTCAGGGGTGCAGTGTGTGTGTGAGGGTGCTGTGAGTGTCAGACGTGCAGTGTGTGTGCTGTGAGGGTCAGACGTGCAGTGTGTGTGTGAGGGTGCTGTGCGTGTCAGGGGTGCAGTGAGTGTCAGGGGTGCAGTGTGTGAGGGTGCTGTGAGTGTCAGGGGTGCAGTGTGTGAGAGTGCTGTGCGTGTCAGGGGTGCAGTGTGTGAGGGTGCTGTGAGTGTCAGGGGCGCAGTGTGTGTGTGTGAGTGTCAGGGGTCAGTGTGTGTGAGTGTCAGGGTCGAAGTGTGTGTGTGTGAGTGTCAGGGGTGCAGTGTGTGAGGGTGCTGTGAGTGTCAGGGGTGCAGTGTGTGTGTGTGAGTGTCAGGGGTGCTGGGAGTGTTATGTGCCCTGCTGATATCCCCCCTCCCTGCTTACCTTATGCCTGGGAGGGGGGATCCTGCTACTCCTGCCGCCATCCATCCCTGGTGGTCCAAGTGGTGAGTGAACTCTAGCCTGTTGGGCTAGAGTTCACTCTCGCGAGACCCGGAGCGTTGCCATGGCAACGCTCCGAATCTCGCGAGAGGAACCCGGCGGAGCTGTTAGTTAAAGCTCCGCTGGGTTCCTCTGCTGGCAGGCTGGCTCCCTCCCTCTCTCCCCCGGCGGCCGCACTATCCTGCATGTGGGCCGGTGAGGGAGATCTCTGATCTCCCCACCGGCCCGCTGTAGACTACTGCAGGGCCGGCGTTCAGATAGCGCCGGCCCTGCAGGGGCCGGCCGGGGAGATCCTGTGATCTCCCTGCCGGCCTCGGCCCCACGGCCACCGCAGCCCACCGGGCATTTGCCCGGTGTGCCCAATGGCCAGTCCGGGCCTGAACACTGCTATCTAGTTTGGACATGTGCTGAGGCTACTATATATATACATTTGTCTATGCCCCAATCTGCCCACATTTAAATGTGCACTATTGCAGAAATTAAATTTGCTTTTTATTATTATGTGTGCTTTTATAGGATTATGTATATATAAAAACTTGTAGAACTCAATGTTTTCTCAAGCTGTGTGAAGACATTCACTGACTGAGCACATCAGAGGAAACCGTGACCCTCAGGTTTGGGCAGGAGATTTTATTTCATTTACATTACAGTCTTATGTCTACTGTAACTTACAATATAAACATGACAACTGCTGTATTATCCTACTTTCATGTGCTAGCTATGCATCATGAGTTCATTGTGTGTGCTTTATTTTATCTTGAAAGAACTCAATAGCGAAAGGCTTAAATATTCATGAGCTACTACTCACAGTAGGGTTTTTAGCAAGTATTCATAACAGTTCAATAATGAAAAATTTGTCCATGGTGGGAATAAATGATTTATAAGAGAGAAGAAACAGAAGCTAAATTCTAAGTCTTGGAAAAATATACTTCCCTTTAAGTGTGAATGTATTAGGTTCCATTCTTTGTCTCTTTGCCTGCTGCCTCTACTGGCGTCATACTTATGCACTCAGTGACCATGAGGTCTGAACAACGGCTGCATTGATGTGATGCAGATGATGTGAATTTATCATTAAAAGTTGAAGTCTATGTAAATGTCATAGTCAAATAGCACAAATAATCCTAAATGATAAATCTTATTGAATAAATATATGAAGCAGGTGTGTTATCCTTTTCTCTCATTCTTGAATCTACAGGGAGTGCAGAATTATTAGGCAAATTAGTATTTTGACCACATCATCCTCTTTATGCATGTTGTCTTACTCCAAGCTGTATAGGCTTGAAAGCCTACTACCAATTAAGCATATTAGATGATGTGCATCTCTGTAATGAGAAGGGGTGTGGTCTAATGACATCAACACCCTATATCAGGTGTGCATAATTATTAGGCAACTTCCTTTCCTTTAGCAAAATGGGTCAAAAGAAGGACTTGACAGGCTCAGAAAAGTCAAAAATAGTGAGATATCTTGCAGAGGGGTGCAGCACTCTTAAAATTGCAAAGCTTCTGAAGCGTGATCATCGAACAATCAAGCGTTTCATTCAAAATAGTCAACAGGGTCGCAAGAAGCGTGTGGGAAAAACCAAGGCGCAAAATAACTGCCCATGAACTGAGAAAAGTCAAGCGTGCAGCTGCCACGATGCCACTTGCCACCAGTTTGGCCATATTTCAGAGCTGCAACATCACTGGGGTGCCCAAAAGCACAAGGTGTGCAATACTCAGAGACATGGCCAAGGTAAGAAAGGCTGAAAGACGACCACCACTGAACAAGACACACAAGCTGAAACGTCAAGACTAGGCCAAGAAATATCTCAAGACTGATTTTTCTAAGGTTTTATGGACTGATGAAATGAGAGTGAGTCTTGATGGGCCAGATGGATGGGCCCGTGGCTGGATTGGTAAAGGGCAGAGAGCTCCAGTCCGACTCAGGCGCCAGCAAGGTGGAGGTGGAGTACTGGTTTGGGCTGGTATCATCAAAGATGAGCTTGTGGGGCCTTTTCGGGTTGAGGATGGAGTCAAGCTCAACTCCCAGTCCTACTGCCAGTTCCTGGAAGGCACCTTCTTCAAGCAGTGGTACAGGAAGAAGTCTGCATCCTTCAAGAAAAACATGATTTTCATACAGGACAATGCTCCATCACACACGTCCAAGTACTCCACAGCGTGGCTGGCAAGAAAGGGTATAAAAGAAGAAAATCTAATGACATGGCCTCCTTGTTCACCTGATCTGAACCCCATTGAGAACCTGTGGTCCATCATCAAATGTGAGATTTACAAGGAGGGAAAACAGTACACCTCTCTGAACAGTGTCTGGGAGGCTGTAGTTGCTGCTGCAAGCAATGTTGATGGTGAACAGATCAAAACACTGACAGAATCCATGGATGGCAGGCTTTTTGAGTGTCCTTGCAAAGAAAGGTGGCTATATTGGTCACTGATTTGTTTTTGTTTTGTTTTTGAATGTCAGAAATGTATATTTGTGAATGTTGAGATGTTATATTAGTTTCACTGGTAATAATAAATAATTGAAATGGGTATATATTTGTTTTTTGTTAAGTTGCCTAATAATTATGCACAGTAATAGTCACCTGCACACACAGATATCCCCCTAACATAGCTAAAACTAAAAACAAACTAAAAACTACTTCCAAAAATATTCAGCTTTGATATTAATGACTTTTTTGGGTTCATTGAGAACATGGTTGTTGTTCAATAATAAAATTAATCCTCAAAAATACAACTTGCCTAATAATTCTGCACTCCCTGTATTTAAGATTCAACACTACATTTTACAGGGACTCTCTAATCACCATAAACACTGTAGCCTATTGTAGTGCAGGGTATTACAATTTTGTTTGGAATCTAGGAGCCAGCTAAAAATGTTAAGAGCCAAGTTTTTCAACGTCAAAAATAAAATTCTTAAAGGGACATTATAGTTACTAGAACCACTAAACCTTAACCCCTTAAGGACTGGACTGTTTTTGCGATGTTGTACATTTGCGACCAGGCATATTTTTACACTTTTGTGGTGTTTGTGTTTGGCTGTAATTTTCCGCTTTCTCATTTACTGTTCCCATACAAATTATATATTGTTTTTTCAGGACAAAAGGGGCTTTCTTTACATACCATTATTTATATAATCTCATGTATTTTAATTTAAAAAAAATAAAAAATATGATGAAAAATTGAAAAAAATACATGTTTTTTTACTTTTACTTGAAAAATCTTTTACTCATCTACAAAAGCGAATGAAAAAAACTGCTAAATAGATTCAAAATTTTGTCCTGAGTTTAAAAATACCCAGTGTTTACGTGCTTTTTTGCTTTTTTTTTTGCATGTTATAGGGCTATAGGTACAAGTAGGATATTGCGGTTTCAAAACATACATTTTTTTAAATTTATCAATAGTGACATTGTAACACTATTATCTGTCATAAATCTCTGAATAACACCCCACATGTACATATTTTTTTTAAAGTAGACAACCCAGGGTATTCAATATAGGGTATGTCCAGTCTTTTTTAGTAGCCACTTAGTCGAAAACACTGGCCAAAGTAAGCATTCATATTTGTTTGTGTGTGAAAAAAGTAAAAAAACTAAATTGAGCGCTAATTTTGGCCAGTGTTTGTGACCAAGTGGTTACTAAAAAAGACTGGACATACCCCATTTGCAATACCTTGGGTTGTCTTCTTTTGCAAATGGTATGCCATCATGGGGGTAATTCTCATTCCTGGGCTACCATACGCTCTCAAAGGCAGCGTAACCAACCTGGCCATTTTCAATGTAAAAATATTTGACCCATATATTTGACCTTGTAACTTTCAGAAATGCTATAAAACCTGTACATGGGGGGTACTGTTTTACTCGGGAGACATCGCTGAACACAAATATTAGTGTTTAAAAACTGGAAAACGTATCACAACAATTATATCATCAGTAAAAGTGCTGTTTGTGTGTGAAAAATGCAAAAAAAGTAGCTTTCACTGACAATATCATCGCTGTGATATGTTTTACTGTTTTGAATCACTAATATTTGTGTTCAGCGAAGTCTCCCGAGTAAAACAGTACCCCCCATGTACAGGTTTTAGGGTGTCGTAGAACGTTACAGGGTAAAATACAGTGCTAACAAATTAAATTCTCTGGAATTTCGGCCTGGGTTGGCAGGCAGGTCCCTCAAATTGCAATCAATAAAATTACTGAATTATGTAAAAATATTACATAAATACGCACGTAGAATTTAAATATATATGCATATTTATATATTTGAAGTCTCCGTGTATATTTATATAATTATTTATGTAATTTTGTATATGGACGTATGTATATTTCTTATTATTTTTATTTATTTTTATATACATAGATATATATACACAAATTCATTCTAAGTGTATTTTGATATAAATATATATATATTAATTTTAAAATACAGTTAGAATAAAATTTCATATAGATATATAATTTTTTTTAAAATTTTTATTATTATTTAAAAAAATTATTTAATTTAAATTACTTATTATTTATATTTTATAATAATATATATATACAATATATATAGTTATTATATATATTATATATATACGTGTGTAATTTAATTATAAGTGTATTTTTATATTAATATAAGTACATATTAATATAAAAATACACTTAGTATGGCATTATATATATATGATATATAGACATATATTATATACATATAATATATGTCTATATATCATATATACACATATATAATTATTATTATTTTTTTTATTAACATTAACTTTATTTATTTTTTCTGATTTTACACTAGCAGGGAGACTGCCTGTCAGCACAGACAGTCCCCCTGCAGGCAGACACTATGGACACCTATTGTGACCATGTGATCGCTGTGTTAAGCGATCACATGGCCACAGGGGTCCTAATCTGCCGTGGGGAGACTGTCTGGGCTGCAGACAGTCTCCCCACAACCGGAGCCACGCTGATCGCCGCCGGGGGAACGACGGCGATCAGGTAAGTAGCTCTGACCGTTAGGACGGTTCAGGACCGTCATCGGTCGGCAACGCAAAAATGCCGATGACGGTCCTGAACCGTCCTCGGTCCTTAAGGGGTTAATGTAGTTGTTCTGAAGTCTATAGCTTGTCACTACATGCTTTTCAATGTAAACACTTCCTTTTCAGACAAAAGGCAGTGCTTACATTGTTGCCTAATAATACCTCTAATAACAGTCACTCAGAAGGCTACTAGAGGTGCTTCCTGGGTCACTGGGTCAGTGTTGCACAGTGTGCAACACCATGTTCAGAGTCTACATGCTCCCGCTAGGGAGGAGAGCAGGAAGGTGACAGCTACCTCACCGCCTCCTCTCTCCCTGAGTGTGCACCTGCCCGCCCACCCACCTCAGCCCTCCATGAGCCACCTGCCTGCCCATTCGTCTGCCTACGCTCTCCATGAGTCGCCTGTCTGCCTCTGATCAAAGGCAGCCTCGGGGGCAGAACGGGCTCCCAAATCCCAGGGATTTGTCAAGCCCTGTTGTATTGAATACAATGTAAAGAGTCTTTACATTAAAGGCTCTATCCCACAAATTCTGTATCATCAGTTTGAACAGTTTTGGCCCTAATGATCCCTAATGCCCATTTCATTTGCCTGCTGGTCAGATTATTAGTTTTCTTTCTATCCATCAAATCTTGGACAGCAATGACAGGCTGATATGAATTAGCCCAGAGTTAAAGGACCACTATAGTGCCAGGAAAACAAACTTGTTTTCCTGGCACTATAGGATCTTTAGGTGTCCCCCACCCTCTGGGTCCCCCTCCCGCCGGCTCTAGGGGGAGGAAGGGGTTAAACACTTACCTTTCTCCAGCTCTGGGCTCCCTCAACGCTGGGGACTCTCCTCCTTCTCCTGACGTCATTTGCTGAATGCGCATGCGCGGCAAGAGCGCGCACTCAGTCAGTCCATAGGAAAGCATTTCTCAATGCTTTCCTATGGACGCTGGCGTCTTCTCACTGTGAAAATCACAGTGAGAAGCGCGGAAGCGCCTCTAGCGACTGTCAATGAGACAGCCACTAGAGGCTGGATTAACCCTAATGTAAACATAGCAGTTTCTCTGAAACTGCCATGTTTACAGCAGGCAGGGTAAACCCTAGATGGACCTGACACCCAGACCACTTCATTAAAGGACCACTCTAGGCACCCAGACCACTTCAGCTTAATGAAGTGGTCTGGGTGCCAGGTCCAGCTAGGGTTAACCCATTTTTTTTAATAAACATAGCAGTTTCAGAGAAACTGCTATGTTTATTAATGGGTTAAGCCTTCCTCTTCTAGTGGCTGTCTCATTGACAGCTACTTAGGCGCTTGCGCGCTTTCTACCGTGATTTTCACAGTGAGAGCACGCTGCCATAGGAAAGCATTGTAAATGCTTTCTATAATCGCAATGCTACAGCCTTGCTGCGGCGCATTCAGCCGGGCGGGAGGAACGGAGGAGGAGAGAAGAAGGGGAGCTCTCCGCCCAGCTGGAAAAGTGCACGTTTTAACCCCTTTCCCCTTTCCAGAGCCGGGCGGGAGGGGGTCCCTGAGGGTGGGGGCACCCTCAGGGCACTATAGTGCCAGGAAAACGAGTATGTTTTCCTGGCACTATAGCGGTCCTTTAAGCTGAAGTGGTCTGGGTGCCTATAGTGGTCCTTTAAAGGTTGGACACATAAGCACACGTCCGTAGCATGCAGTCAGGGGGCAAAGCAAGTAAGCACCATTATGACTTTGCTCACAGCTTGTTCAGTTATAATGTTCACAGCAAAGGTCAACACAGTTGAGTGGAACTAAGGACATGCTGGGAGGTGGGCATGCACATTGAAAGGTGTCAGCCTAGATTCTAACCAAACCAGAATTATGCATCTCCTACATTCTGCTGTCTAGGCCCTGTTACCTATGAATTAACAAAGTAACCAGTAATTTAATTAAAAAGTGCCTTTACAGATTCTAGCCATCCTTTAAGATAAAGGAACACTATAGCATAAGAAATACAAAACTGTTTTCCTAACATTATAGTATCACTGTGCCTCGGCAGTTTTAAGATAGCCACTAGAGGCAGTCTTAACCCTGCAATGTAAACATTGCAGTTGATCTGAAACTGCCATGTTTTATATTGCAGGCTAAGGGGAAAGGAACACAATATAATTAAATGGTATGGATGCTTATAGTGTCCCTTTAATGAAGAAGTTTTGGTGTATAGATTATTCCCCTGCAGTCTCATTTCTCTGCCAATTAGTAGTTAAATTACTTTTGTTTCTGCTAAGGCAGCCCTAGCCACAACTCCCCTGACTGACTCACACAGCCTGCATGAAAAAAGTGTTTCATTTTTAATCAGATGTTAGCTTACTTATATCTTGCTCTATAAATTGAACTTTAATCACACACAGGAGGCCCCTGCAGGGTCTAGAAAGCTATGAACAGAGCAGATGAAAATGTGATGATTACAGAATTTGTGATAAAGGAAGTATAAACATGAGATCTCTCTTTACAGGAAGTGTTTAGGATACCTGTGTAAGTTACATGCTGGGAGGTGTGACTAAGTTTGCATAAAAAAAGTGATTTAACTCCTAAATGGCAGAGAATAGAGCAGTGAGACTGCAGAGGTAAGATCTATACAGCAAAACTGTTCTTTTGGTGGCTATAGTATCCCTTTAATTTTACTCGGTTCTCTTTCAGATAATATCCTCTACTTTTAACATAAGTACATGTTCTAATGTATATAATTAGGCCTATTTCATAGTAAGCAAACTAGTAGCCTCTTCTTCAGTCCCATAAAATAAAACTACTGCCTTGCAGTGGACAAAAACCTCTAAGCACCAGGCCCATTTCCAAGTAGCCATGTGACCTCCCAACCTTGATTTATTGATCTTATTTTCTCTCATGAATGTACAATCTCTAATCTCTGTAACACTCAATTCCCTCTTTCAGATCACCACCTCTTATCATTTGCTCTCAATAGCCCCTACCCCATCATCCTCAAACTAACCCCCTTCAACTAAGAAGAAATCTGAATTATATTGACCTATAGCAGCTATCAGCTAATATGGATTTCCCAACTTCTATCCATCCCTACTTTCTTCTGTTCCTCACTGGCTATCTCCTCATATAACACTACCCTCACCTCTGCCCTGGACACTGCAGCAACGCTCCAAACATGCACCTTGAGGAGAATACGCCCCCAACAGTGACACACTAAATCAACACGCTACCTTCAGAGATGCTCCCCTTCTGCTGAACTCTCCTGGAGGAAGTCACGCACCCAGACTTCCTCCACTACAAATTCATGTTGCATTCATACTGCACAGCCCTTGCCAAACAGTCATACTTTTCCTCCCTCATTAGCTCATGCTCCCGCAATCCCAGGTGTCTTTTTAAAACCTTTAACTACCTTCTTTGCCCTACTGTGGCCAGCACCCAAACTAACCTTACAGCCGATAGCTTTGCATGCTAGTTTACCGATAAGATTGAACAGCTAAGGAAAGAATTCACACCACCTTGCCCCTCTCTTTCTCAACCACACGTAGGCCATGCCTTTTCTACCCTTCAGACTTTCTCCCAGGCTACTAAACAAGAGTTCATCCATTCATCTCAACCCACCACTTGCCCACTTGATCCTATCCTGTCTCACCTTATCAGATCTCTCTCCTCTTGTCTTGTGCCTTCCTTAACACACATCTTCAACTGCTCTCTTCTGGTGTTGTCCCTGCTGCCCTTAAACATGCTACTGTAGTACCCATCTTTAAAAAAACATCTCTTGACCCGTCCTCCCCTTCTAACTACCGTCCTATATCCCTGCTCCCTTTTTCCTCAAAGCTTCTGGAAATACACGTCTTTACCCATCTGACTTGCTTCCTCAATTCCAACTCTCTCCTTGACTCTCTTCAGTCTGGCTTCCACCCCCTCCACTCTACTGAGACTGTTCTTATTAAAGTCAATAATGACCTAATCGCAGCTAAATCCCAAGGGCACTACTCCATACTAATTCTTCTTGACCTCTCTGCTGCCTTTGACACTGTTGACCATGTTCTCCTTCTCCAAACTCTTCAATCACTCAGTGTATGTGGCACTGTCCTTTCTTGGTTTTCCTCCTATCTCTCCCAATGCTCATTCAGTGTGTCCTTTTCTAATGATACCTCCTCCCTTTGTCCTGTCTCTGTTGGAGTCTCCCAAGGCTCTGTACTTGACCCCCTTCTATTTTCCCCTTATACTGCCTCTCTTGGAAAACTTATTACTTCATTTGGATTCCAATACCACCTGTACACTGATGACACTCAGATATACCTCTCCTCCCCGGACCTCTCCCTTTCAATCCTGCAACGTGTCACTGCTTGCCTTTCTTCCATTTCTGATTGGATGTCCTCCTGTTTTTTGAAAACTCAATCTCTCTAAAACTGAACTTCTTGTCTTTCCTCCTCCTAATACTGATCCCCCTCTTTCGCTCTCCCTTCAAGTGAGTGGTACCCACATCAGTTCATCCTTGCAAGTGCGCTGTCTTGGCCGTATTGCCCCGCTACAGTATGTAATGAATGCTGCTGTCAGGATCCTATCCTGACGAACAAGACTTTTGTTCCTTTTATTTCTGCTCCTTTAAAACCTGCTCTGATTAATTTCTACCACTAGGGGCCTCACTTGCCTCTAGTTCTGAATACTCACCTGCTTATCTTTGATTACTTCAGTTACAAAACGCTACACCCAACTAACCTCATGGCCTTTACATTGAAGTTGGTCATTTACCTGAAACACTCCTGTGAACCTGCTCCAGACTTACCTTCAAACTTGCTCCTAACACTAACCTGCTCCACCCTTACATATACTTCACACCAGCCTGCCTCTGTAACCAGCCTTCCACTGTTACCAGCTTGCCTTTGATACCAACCTGCCTTTGTTACAACCCTACCTGAAAATTACAGACATTCTTTATTATTTGCAAGTATCCTGTTTTGTGGCATATTGCCTAAATTCTGTTTTCCCTCAAGTTTCATAATATGTCTAAAATCACTAATAAAGTACCTGAAGTCTACCCTGGCATAAGTCTCCTATCTGACCTTCTCAAGATTATGACAGCTGCAGCTAGACTGATTATCCTCTCCTGTCGCTCCTCTCACACCTCACTCCTCTGTTAGTCCTTACATTTGGCTTCCTGTATCCTTTGGGAGTCAATTCAAGGTACTATTCCACACCTATAAAGCACTGAACAATTCTAGCCCCTCCAATATTTCTTCACTGATCTGCATGTATGCCCCTTCTCGGTCTCTCCGCTCTAACCGTGACCTTCTCCTGTCTGCTGTTCGCACCCGTACGGCCAGGGTCGGACTGGGGATACGAAGCAGCCATGGAAAAAAATCTATGCCAGCCCCATAAGTCATTGTGCTATGTAGTGTGTATATATATATATACACATATATATATATATATTATTGGTATATTTCTTTTTCTAATTCAAAATATAAGTCCTTTTAGGGTAATTAAATTATACAGTAAAGCATACTCACATACAGACACAGACAATCTTACTGATACACACAAATAGGCTCATTGACAGACAATCTCAATGACACACACAGACAAGGTTATTGGTACACACACAAATTTAGTATAGACAAACTCTGATACACACACAAGCTTACTACAGACAAGCTCACTGTCACACAAACACGCTCACTACAGAAAAGCTCACTGATGCGCACACATTCTCCCTACAGACAAGCCCACTGACACACACATGCTCCCTACAGAAGAGCTCACTAACACACAGATTCACTACAGACAAGCTCACTGACACACACATGCTCACTACAGACAGGCTTACTGACACACATATGGTCACTACAGACAAGCTCACGATCACACACATGCTTACTACAGACAAGCTCACTGCACACACATGATCACCACAGACAGGCTCAGACACACCCATGCTCCCTACAGACAAGCTCACTAACACACACACACATATGATCCCTACAGACAAGCTCACTGACACACATACAAGCTCACTCACTAGCAGGCACACACACACCAACACACACAAACTCACTAGCAGGCGCACACACACCGAAGCTCCATCCCTAGCAGATGCACACACACACAGAAGCTCACTCACTAGCAGATGCACGCACACACACACACACGCAAGCTCACTCACTAGCAGATGCACACACACAGAGGCAGACATCCACACACACAGTCAGGCAGACAGCCACACACACACACACACAGACAGCCACACACACACAGACAGCCACACACTCACAGGCAGACAGTCACACACTCACAGGCATTCATGCACAAAGGCAGACAGTCAGACACACACACACACAGGCAGACAGTCACACACACACACACACACACACAGGCAGACAGTAACACACACACAGGCAGTCACACACAGACACACTGACCTGCTTCTTACCTCCACATCCCTTGGAGCTCCTGGAGACTGGTTGTTGGGGAAGCAGGGACTCCTTCCTACTTCCCATGCTGCAGTTACCAGGGCCCCCGCCGCACGCTAAGCTCTGCCCCTGCCACACGCTAAGCTCCGCACCGCTGCACGCTGTGCTCCACCCCCGCCACGATATATAGATTCTTGGTTTGTTTTTTCTTTTATATAATCCTGGTCGGCCATGTGCGAGCTGTGCCGGCCGCCTGGCGCTCCCTGCTCCCGTGGGGCCCTGAGCTCGCACATGGCCGGCCTGGATTACAGGAGCCTGATCACTGATGATTAGGGCTGTCAGCCCAGCCCCAGATGCCGCGGCCCACCGGGAAATTTCCCGGTATCCACGTGGGCCAGTCTGGCCCTGCATGCGGCCAACTCACGCTTGCAAGACTTCTTGCGGGTGGCTCCTTTCCTTTGGAATAGCCTGCATATGACCATCAAGCTCTCCCCTAGTCTTCAATCATTTAAGAAGTGTCTTAAAACCCAACTCTTTAGGAAAGCTTATGGCCTCCCACGATAACCTCTACCTAACATACCTGCCCCTTGCTCTCTCCTAAAGTGCAGCACTCTACTCTCTCCTACAGCTCTGCTTAATTCCACCTTGTTTGATTGCTGTGTTTTACGCCCCACCTCATATAGACTGTAAGTTCGTTCTTCAACCTATTGTTCCTGGAAGTTTTTGTAATTGTCTCATTTATTGTTAAATCTCCTAATATTGTAAAGCGCTCTGGAATATGCTGGCGCTATATAAATACCAGTAATAATAATATTAATCCCTGCTTTAAAATTCTACTCACAAAGTAGAATTACATACTATTCTGTACTAAAAGAAGCTCTGGTACTGCACATTCTAATATTTTGCAATACAATGAGCTATGGCAGAACACATTCTAATATCTACTCTGTGATACAATAAACTCTGGCATTGCACCGTCTTTAAAGGGACATTAAAGTCACCAGAACAACTACAGCTTATTGCATTTGTTCTGGTGAGTAGAATCATTCCCTTCAGGTTTTTTCCTGTAAACACTGTCTTTTCAGAGAAAATGCAGTGTTTACATTACAGCCTAGTGATAACTTCACTGGCCACTCCTCAGATGGCTGCTAGAGGTGCTTCATGGGGCAGTGCTGCCTAGTGTACAGTACTGCCATTTAGTGTCTCCACGCTCTGCATGCAGATAGTGAACTTTCCTCATAGAGATGCATTGATTCAATTCATCTCTATGAGGAGATGCCTCCCTGACAATCTCAGCCAATCCTATGGGGAAGCATTGTGATTGGCTCAGACCACCACTTCTGCTGATGTAAGCAGACAGTAGGCAGGTCAAAGGCAGAAGCAGAGCCAGCAGCTTCAGACTTGAATACAAGTAAGATTTTACTATATTTAGAGAGGCAAGGGAGTGGGGGAGGGCAAGAGGGTGGTTATAACACTATAGGGTCAGGAATACATGTTTGTGTTTGCAATACAATGAACCCTAACACTGTAACTTCTAATAGACTGCAATTTAATGAATCCTAACTTTGCACTTTCTAATATTCTGCAATACAATGAACCCTAACACTGCACCTACTAATACTCCTCCTTTTGATATTCTGCAATGTATAAATATAACACTACTGTATATCTTCTTACATTATAGAGAAGAGATAACATTTAAACAATTCAGATGTCAGGCAGTCATATTTAGGAAGAAATCTAGATATTTTAAGGAGTCATGCAAGAGTTTATGTCTTTCCACCCACCAACAGTCCTTTCCTAACGATTTGCTTTCCACACTATTCTAGAATGCACAGCTAGGGCAAGGATTTCATTTCTTCAGTTCACAAGAAAATCTTATTGTCTGCTGTTCCTAGCACTTGCTAATTTTGTTTATTCATCGTACACTGGGGCACAGCTCATAGTTACATTATTCCATCAGAGATGGCAAGGTGACATGAAAAACTCTGGAAATGGCTCGGAGACTGACATAATAGAAGAGGATCTGAAACAGTGACTTAAGAGAGGGTTTTCCTGTATCTGCCTGTCTGTATATCTATATTTAAAAATACAACACGCACAGCAACAGCTGTACTTTAACATGTACACCATTATATACATGCGTCTAAAGCATCACATCAGAGTGTGCACAAGACTGTATTGCAGACCCAGCATGTAATGAATGGGACACAGCTCTGATTGGCCGGTTGCTAATTCTGCGTCTCAGTCAGGAGTCAGTTCCTTGTACTATGAATTGTCTCATTCATGGTGCTGGGAGGAGTCAGAGAGATGTGACTGCAGCACAATGTTATCTCTACCCTTCTCACAAAGTCACGCAGCACTACCTACTGCTATGACTATGTATTCTAACCATTTAATTGTTTTTTGCCAGCACTGATTTAATCTCCAGTTAATACATATAGAGTTTTAGTCACTTAGAGCCAGACTGACCAGGCTAAATGCTGGAATATGATGCTTATTTGTTATCTCCTTTGCAAATATACCAAATCAAATCTGGAACCTAATAAGTGGTTATTGTCATCAATGTTTACACTATTTTGAACCTAGATGAGTTTGATTTGTGGCCCCAAGTTTTGATGCTCTGCAACTTGGCACAAGATGATCGTTGCAGTCTAATTACAGATGATCATTGTAGTCTCAGAGAAAAGGCAGTGTTTACATTGCTACCTAGTGGCAGTCGTTCTGTATCAGTGATGCACAAACTGCAGCACTGATGTTCAGTGTCTTCACACTCTGCATGGAGGCGCTGGAGGTTCGATGCATCTCTATGAGGAGAAGACAGCCCAGCGCAGTAGCCTCCCAATGCTTTTCCATGGGAAATTAGATTTTCCCAGCCATGAAGGAGAAACGGGGAGGCCGCAGCGAGACCAGCGCACCACTGGAAATAAGGTGAGTAAACTCACCTTTTTGTTCCTCTAACAGGGGGGCCAAGCACCTAAACATCACTTTTACAACTATAGTGTCAGGAATACAGTGTCTATTCGCACTCTGGGGGTCTCCCTCAGACTCCGGGCAGGTTGAGAATTATTTTAAAGGGCTATTTGCCATACTTATTTTGAGCACTACGTACAGCACTTCAGTCTGGGGGGCATTAAATATGGCGCCAGCTGATAGAAGAGAGTCCCAGGTATCAATTTATACCTGGGTATCCCTGGTGTGTGCAGGAATCCTTCTCACAACAAGACTGGAAGATGTTCCATGCCATTCTAATGGCAATAAAGCACACAGATTTTAGAACAGCTTTGAATGTCCTAACCGTGTGAAGGGATTAATAATGTTCATTTTAATTGTGCCAGAACAGTCAACAAAGATTCAATGTTTTCAAACTTTAAAAACAACCTGAAGTAGCACCATTGAAAGTCATTTTAATCTTTAATATAAATGTAAAAGTAAATGGAGCATTTCATAAAACAAACTTAATTTATAGTTGATTTTATATGTTTTATTCACTGGTATAAATTCCAGCGAAGTGACAGTTTGTCTTAAAAAAGTACATTATTTGGAAGTAGATAATGAAGTTTGCAGGGTTTTTTGTTTGTTACCTTTTTTTCTGTGGCTGGGCTTGGAGGAGTACCAGCTATCTCTGACAAGGCCCAAAGAAAAGCTGAAACGATTGTCAGAATTTGCTGTATTGCTTGTGCAAATGGAGCCTGTTGGCCATTTCAGCTATGGAATGCCCTTCTGGGTAGGATGAGCATGACTGACAAATAGTATATATTCCCTTCATAATGGGGCGTGCAAGATTAAACCTTGTTGTGACGTGTGTGGACTAACCACAGAATTTTCAGTGTTTTCTTACACCCAGTTTTGTCACATAATGTAAAACCTAACAGGTCTACTACACAGCTGCACTTTAAAATATATAAAACAGTTTTTAACATTGGTTAATTATCTCCCCTTCAGTTTGCAACACTGAAAACTCAGACACAAAATGGTTCATACATTTGGAATACTGTTAGGATGCCGGGTGAGGGGTGGTCAGTGACCCTTCTGGAGTGCTTTTTACATTACAGGGTATGACTAGACTATTACAAATGTGCAATAATCTATAGTAATTATTTCCTAATATATGCTCTTCAAAAGAAGCATTTTCATATATAAAAATATTGATAGATTTAAATGTGGACCTGTGCCTGCACAACTTTTGACATATCATCAAAAAAGACTACAGCTAATACTGTTTTTATGTACCATATTTGGTTCAAATGCTATTTAGCCTCAGTACAGCTACATATAAGATGCTGTTTTGTGTAACTCCTATCATTCCGTGCCAGACTAAGGCCATCTCCATTGACTATACTAGCTTGGGTACTACCAACAGGAGTTAAAGTATTCACCTGTGCTCAAGTTGCTGTGGATTGTCACCCCACCATTCTACGTCAGTGTTCTCATGAAGTTCAGAAGCTAACTACGGAGGTTAGGTAGAACCTTTAACAAGATGTACCATTATGACTGGCTAAGTAATGATGCAAACATCTCAGAAATAAAATCTGCAGCCTAATATTCAAGGCACAGCAAGCCTTTGGAGTATACAGAGCTTCACTTACCCATTGTAGACTGGGAAAAAAAACACCAAATTCAAGCTGTCCCCCTTAGCAAAAGTAAAAATCTGTGTACCATTTCCATCTCAGGTTCCCCAAACATTAGCCCTTGTTTCCCTCTTAAAAACTGTGCCAGCTGCCCCCCCTCCTCCCCTAGTTTACTGTCAGAGGATTAATAAATATACTTCTTATTGCCCTAAAGCTCCGGACTTCCTCTAATCCAAATAGCAATCAACCATCACAACACCTATCAGTCTAAGTCAGCACATGGAGTGTTAAGGCAAAATTTAACCTTCATTGACGAGCAAACCCTGTGTCCCCAAAATGTATGAAAGAACCCTATTGCTGATCAGGAGGATTTCTATTCAAAAACCCAGTTACGAATGTATTGATATTCCTGTCAGAAAACCCAGTCTTGCTGAGAAACGGTCCCTTGTTTCTGAGCATGTTTTTTTCATCCTGCTTCCTCTGTATCCACTCCTCTCAAGCCCCTAACTCACCTTGGTTTCTCGGATTAAGGTCAAGCCAGCCGGCTCGCTTTCCCCACTGCATTCTGGTGCCCCCTGCACTGACAAATCTGCTACGCGCAGATTATCAATCTCCTTTGTCCCCAACAAAAATTACACATCTAAGCTCAAATTCTACTAGGTCATAAATTAGGTCAGAGCTGTGCGAAGCTGGAGGATAATTCAGACATCCTATTTAATATTACAGCACTTACAAATTAAAGTTTCTTACTTATTACTGAAATATACAGAAATGTTTGCTACTCATTTTGAACTATTGAAAAAAATAACAATATTCATTGTGAGCTGGAAAAACATCTGCAGATGGTGCCTCAAAATAATGTATCTATATATCTACATTTACGTACATTTGTCTGTGTAAACACATTTATGAAACACTGTCTGGACTTTGTTGAACAGTTTGGTTTTTTAAAGGGAATCTGCTATTTAAGTTAAAATGACATATATTACAGCTTCTTTACATTTTATAGCAATGCATAAATACACAGATTAACCGCAACAATAAAACCACCTGCCTAATATTGTGTAGGTCTCCCTTGTGCTGTCAAAACAGCTCTGATACGTCAAGGCATGGATTCCACAAGACATTAGCAGCAGATCCTTGCAAGTTGCCAGGTGGGGTCTACATGGACAGGGCACTGTGTTTTCAGCTATTTAAACTACAGTAGGTCTTCTGTGGGACGAGCTAACCTTCACGCCCTAGGCATGAATCAATGAGCCTTGGGCACCCATGACCCTGACACTGATTCAACAGTTGTCCATCCTTGCACCACTTTTCGTAGGTACTAACCCAGTGGTGGCGAACCTATGGCACTCTGTGGGCACGCGGCCATAGGTGGCCGTGCGCTCCGCTGGCGCATCCATAAGGCGGCACAAGTGGCCGCCTTAGGGCGCACCGGCCCGGCGGGCGCAAAGCCGGAGTGACCGGCAGGAGGTGAGCGCATAGCGCTGAGCGCTCCCTCCTGCCAGGCACTCTGTGTAGCGTGGCCGAGCGCACCGCGGTACAGGAACTAATGTTTCCTGTACCCGGGCGGACGGAAATGAAGTGCTCACAGAGAGAGCACTTCCTGTCCGCCGGGTACAGGAAACTGAGCTCCGCGGCGCTCGGCCACGCTACAAGGTAGGAGACTGAGGGAGAGGAGGAGGGGAGACTGAGAGAGAGATTGGGGGAGACTGAGGTAGAGATTGGGGGAGACTGAGGGGAGATAGGGGAAGGGCTGAGGAGAAGGTGGGAACTGAGGGAAGGTAGGGGGAGGAGGAGACTGAGGAGGGTGGGGGGAGGAGACTGAGGGAGAATGGGGAACTGAGGGGAAGATAGGGGGAGACTGAGGGAGAATGGGGAAGGAGACTGAGAGAGGGGAAGATGGGGGAAAGGGAGACTGAGGAGAGATGGGGAAGAGAGACTGAGGAGAAGATGGGGAAGGAGACTGAGGAGAAGATAGAGGGGGAAAAGGAGACTGAGGAGAGATGGGGGGGAGAAAACTGAGTGTGGGATGGGAGAAAAAAAATGAGGGAGGGATGGGGGGAAAGAAAACAGGGGGGGGGAGAGGGGGTACGACATACACACAGCACCCCTGCCCTACACATATCACCCCACAAAAATACACACACACACACATCACCCCACACACACACCACCCCCCCACACACAAACACCCCACCCCACACACAAACACCCCACACACACACAAACACCCCACCCCACACACAAACACCCCACACACATCACTCCACCCACACACATCACTCCACACACAAACACATACACTGTACCCCTCAATGCAGTGTGTGTACACTCAGCAGTCTGTCTGTGTGTGTACACTCAGCAGTCTGTCTGTGTGTGTACACTCAGCCATCTGTGTGTGTGTGTGTGTGTGTGTATTTAGCAGTCTGTGTGTGTGTGTATTTAGCAGTCTGTGTGTGTATTTAGCAGTCTGTGTGTGTATTCAGCAGACTGTGTGTGTATTCAGCAGACTGTGTACTCAGCAGTCTGCTAAATACAGATAGACTGCTAAATACACATACAGACAGACTGCCGAGCACACACACAAACTGCTTAATACACACACAGAGATGTTAATTAGTTCGGACAACTGTATGAGTTGTTTTTTCTAAACTTAAACCTCAGTATTCAGGTTTAAATGCCGTTTTGGCACTTTGAGGGAAAACAATTGGCATGTATTACGGTTTGGGCACTCGGGCTCAAAAAGGTTCGCCATCACTGTACTAACCACTGCATACCAGTGGCGGATCCAAAACCTAATCTCGAGAGGGGCACTGGTAAATTATTTAAAGAAACAATCCAGGCACAATAACCACTACATAACTCTGTAGTGGTTAGGGTGCCAGGAGTGCCATGGTGCCCTCCCAGGGAATAGGGACAGTAGTAGGGAATAGGGGCAGTAATGTGTGTTTGAAGGGTGCAGTGTGTGTGGAATGCAGTGTGTGTGTGTGTGTGTGTGTGTGTGTGGGGTGCAGTGTGTGTGTGAAGGGTGCAGTATGTGATTGTGGGCAGGAGGGGTGTAGTGTGTGTGTATGAGTGGCAGTGTGTGTGTGTGAATGGCAGTGTGTGTGCGTGTATGTGTATGGTAGAGCAGTGTGTGTTTTGGGGGGCAGTGTGTGTGTATTGGGGCCAGTGTGTTTGTGTATGTATTGGGAGGCGGTGCTGTGTGTGTATTGGGGCAGTGTGTGTTTATTGGGGTGCAGTTTGTGTGTGTGTGTGTGTGTATATATTGGGGAGCAGTGTGTGTGTGTATTGGGGCAGTGTGTGTGTGTGTGTATATTGGGGAGCAGTGTGTGTGTGTGTATTGGGGGGCAATTTGTGTGTGGGCAGTTATTGGAGGTTGGGGAGCAGATAAATAAATATATACTTTTTTTTTTTTAAATGAAAATAAATATTTTTTATATCCCCCCTCCCTTCTTACCTTTACTGAAGGAGAAGGGATATTTCCTGCAATCCGTAGTGGTCCGGTCTAATATCCCTGGCAGTTCTAGTGGTGAGAGTAAACTCTGCAGACTGGTGAGGGAGATCACTCTATGAGTCTACACTATCAACCCAAACTTCGATTTTATTTTTGCACTCTATGTAAGAACCAATGACTAAAGTTTAGATTTTTTGCTGTGTCCTTGTAAAGGTCTGAATCATTTTGCCAATTATGAGAGCCCAACAATGGGGAGTCTTATATGAGATCACGGTAGAATGATAGCTCATCCCAATATTTCAAGGGGAGGTGGGCAGTAACTCAATAATTCAACTCCAACGTGAAATGTTTGAAGTACAATTTTCAGACTTCTACTTTAAAAACAACAATGTGAGGAAAACTCATATGTCCATACAAAAGAAGCAGGTATAAATTCCTGCATACAGTAAGTAAATAACAGAATAAATAACTACATACGGTAATAATTGGGCCCATCAGTAACTTATACCTTGCAGAGTTCAATATGAATAAGGAGAGCTGCTGAGTTTGCCTAGATTTGGTGTAAACATGATGAAATCTCACTATCTTTCATAGGTAGACTTTGCTAGGGAGATTTTATCAGGTCGGTTGTGAAAATATTGACCTTATTATGCCTGAGTTTTAGCTAGTGAGCAGCTTTTGAGACTAGAGACTTTATTGCATTAAATGTGGACTTGGTTCTGTTGCTGAATTCTGACTAAAATTATGACTCCCACCATTCCTCAAGTAGTTGGGGCAGCTGTTCATACATTCTGATTTAGAGTGGGCTGCTTCCGAGTTAATTAAGGGGCCAATGCTGAGATTAATTGCCTTTTTGGGCCTCATTAGGTCAAGTACATTTTAGTGAAAACCTGAGGAGGTCGTTCTGAGTTCCTATTTGGTCCACTTTGTCAAGTAAATGAAGAGATTCCAATTGTGATTTGAGTATATAATGTCCTGCTTCATTTACCATAGACTAAAGCCATAGCATATAGGTCCTGATAGAATCACAGGCTTGTGATTACACAGCAAATTTAACAACCAGCTTCCCCATCAGAACACAGGTCAAGCATGGTACATGCAAAAGTATTTATTTTTCTAACAGTGACTAAGAAGGACGTATTATACATATTTTTATTATTCTAATGAACGTTTCCATATCAAGAGTGAGTAAAAGGATTTTGCTGGCACATTTTAAAACACCTGACACACCAGGACTATTTCTGGGGCAAAGTGATGAATTGGGAACAATCAAATGAAATGTCTGCCTTTTTTAAGGCATTTGCTACAAATGTTGGCTCAGGTACAAATGTACCACTTTGGGCTCAGATGATGATAAATACGCAGTGTTTCGTCCTTGGGCTACTGTCTATAATAGCAGATAATGATCATTTAAACAAAATACTCATACCAAATGCACCAACAATTAGGAAATAGCCTTATCAGCTATTTAAGTTTTCGTAAAGTAAAAAAAAAAAACTGGTTTTTATACCTGTCATGTTAACATACATAATTATCTCTACTTTTATTCTAGTATTTCGCAACCCACAGCCATTAGTTCACCTCTTCCCTGCAAGCAGTAATCAATTATTGTTAATAAACATCAATACGTATCATAAATATTATATATTGGCTCAATTAGTGTTTAGCGAGATGCTGAAGGTATTCTCCCCTGTGGATGCCATAAGGGAAACTTGCTTGAGCTATCAAGTTACAGTAAAAATAATATGATGAGCAACTGCACTAGTCAATGGCTATAACGTCGCTCAGCCTGCCAGTTGCTAAGTATGACTGAGTAATGAAGAATCGTACAGCACATAAAAGCCATTTGCCCCACCCAGCCCTTTTATTATACATGATGGGAGGCCATATGCTCTTTATATGATCACCACCTGTCATTTATATTCTACACTGGGTGGAAGTTCCACTAATCCATCACCCATTCAGTAAATTTGTTATTTGTTGCATACCACTGACAATTGCAGGGCATGGCATTAACCTTCTTTCCTGAATTCTTTCAGTTCCATACTCCCTATCATGGGCATGAGATATGAAGACCTAGGAAACGTAGCTCATGAACAATGGTAAACCTGAAAAAGGTACTGTCCTGCTGAAATTTAGACAGTTGGAATGCTTGCATTCCCTATGATCTACTGTCAGCCTTTAGGCATTGTAGAAATGTAAATCCACAAACAACTACACGTGGTCCTCGTTTTTGCAACCTACCTGTTTTACGACGGCTCGCACTTACGACCAGCTCTCTCGCGTGGTGGTAAGTTTAAACCGTTGTGGGAATTAGAGGGATTCCCTGATCTGCTGCGTTCATCTATGTTCGGTGACATTTCCTCGAACGTAGACAAACGTAACAGAGCAGGGAATCCCTCTAATCTATGTTTGGGGAAATTTGACAGAGCATAGATTAGAGGGATTCCCTGCTCTTGTGCGTTCATCTATGTTCAGGGAAATGCCCCTGAACACAGACATGCGCCTCACAGCAGGGAATCCCTTAAATCTATGTTCGGGGAAATTTGCCCGGACATAGATTAGAGGGATTTCCTGCTCTGGTGCGTTCGTCTATGTTTGGGAAAATTTCCCCGAACATAGACAAGCACACCAGAGCAGGGAATCCTTTAACTCCTCACTTACCGACCAATTCGTTCTATGACCGGGTCGTAGGAACCGAACTCGGTCGGTAAGTGAGGAGTACCTGTACTATCTAAAACCTTTAAATACACCAGAGGCAGAAGAGAAGGAAGCCAATTTGAGGTTAAATCATTTACCCCTGAAGGTAAGAAGGCACATGGAAAGTCCTGACTCATACCAATTTCAATGAGCTGAAGTTGTTATGAGGGTGAATGTGTTCCTTTATATCACTACAAAAAAAGCAACAAAGTGTAAGAGCAACAAAATTATATATTGTGGCTCAATAAATAATCTCTGGGAAGTAACCAAACACACATGATAGCGAGAGAAAAAACAACAGGTCACACTGTTAGCATTGACAAAGGAATACGGACAAAAGCTAAACTAAGTGGCTTGCTCATAAAGGGAGAAACAGTCTAAAATATACTTTAAATGCACACAATAGGCACCCAGATCACTTCAGCTCATTGAATTGGTCTGGGTGCAGTGTCCCTGTCCACCTGTGATGTTTATATTGCAGAGATAATACTGACTCTAGTGGCTGTCTAAGTGTTTAAAGGGTTATTTACCCTTTCATGGCTGGGTATGGGGGGGAGGGGATGAGGCTGTGTGGATGCAGAAATACACTTTAGTGTTAGGAATACAGTTTTGTTTTCCTAAAACCATAGTGTTCCTTTAAGGGAGAAATATGCACATTTTCATTGCAGGGAATATTATACAACAATATACATGATTCACCAAGATGAAAGTTATCTAATTGCGTTATCTCTGAAGGATTCTCTGAAGCAAGAACAGGGTCAATATAACCCAATGTTGAAAAAAAAAAAAAGAACTCGCCTTGCACATCATGCCGATTCCACCTCTAAAAGCGGTTCAGTTTCAAGAAGTCTGGAAATGTTCCCCTAGTTTTAGTTTTTAACTAGTCATCACATTCTGGTCTCTCTGTTCAGAAATGCACTCCTGAACTATCCTTTTTTAGGGAAAACCTCTAAAATATGGTGCAGCAAGGCTCGTGTATCTGGACCACAGGTCATGTGCACAGACAAAACATGTGGGAATGACTGGCTGGCCTTACAATGTATATGGATCTCATATTACTCATGTCTTAGCACTTATGCTTTCAAAAACACTCATTCATTTAGGGCAGGGGTAGGCAACCTACGGCACTAGTGCCATGCACGGCACTCGAGGTGTCTTTGCACGGCACTCAAGGCTGCTAGAGCCAAACAGGCTTTGGCCTATCAGGGGTCCCAGTAAAACTTCAGATATCTGCTAATACGAAAAAGTGGTGAAGGACAATCCTCAATTTATGCATTGCAGCACACTTCCCCCCAGCATCTCAGATCACTTCCCCCAGCACTTGTGAATGGGAATCCACACTGTAGTAAAGCAGCCCGCAGCTGCTGTTGCAGCTCCTATCCTTGACCTGTACCTGGGCAGCCTGGTCCCAACTGGAACCCAGGAAAGCCACCCACGCTGCTAGATATACACAGACCTGCAGAATAACCCTCCCCTCATACAAATAATATGAACAGCCCACACACAAACATACACACAATCCGCACAAACATAATCCGCTAATAATCCACATACATGCACACAACCCCACATGCAGCCTCTCACATGCAATACCCCAAACAGCCCCCACACACTACCAAACACACAATGTGACATATCCATCCACACACAATTCCACAAGCAGCCCTCATACACAGCCCACATTCATATGTATCATACACGATACCATAAACTACTTATGAACATATACACACAAATACAACGATACAAAGCAACTGCAGTAACAATAACACAAGTAGAATACGGCAGCATACACACCTCAATTTAAAAAAATAGGACCGGCGCGCTACGGGACATCACAATCCTATATCGGCACAGTGCTGCTAAAAGGTTGCCTACCCCTGATTTAGGGTATCAATTCTGCTCTCCATGGGTCCATACAGTGTTGTTTTTGTGTTTGATGTTTGCTCAAAGCAGTGAATGAACTTCCTGTAAAGCTTGATTTTTCAAATGATTCTGTTTCATGTTATTTTCATCATAAGCATTATAACTGAGAAATGTTTTGACAGAAGGGGTATTGTAAAATATACATATACAGATATACATATACAGATGTGACATTTACACATCTTACACACCAGCATAACGGCTCTGTTCTTTATAAGTAGTGATATTTAAAATATATACTATGAAACTAAAAGGATAAAAGGTTCTCAAAAAATGAATCAATAAGTGGATGTTTGAAGCGGCACTGTCAAAATCCCCACTCCACCACCCCAGAGAAATGAGTTGTTTATGAAGATAGAATCTTTATGAAATGGGGCGGAGCCTGGCAGCTAAGATGGTCGGACGTGTTGTCTCTTAGCTCCGACACGATCCAGCGCAACACACACTAAAACTAACCAAACTCACGCTGGTTGCAGCATCCCAAGCGCACGGAGGACTGACCCGTAAAGAGTGGGAAAAAAGCGACCCCGGAATTGTGCCGATAAACTGGAAAAACAAGCCGTCTGGCCATGAGGCCTAGCATACACTGCGGACTGGTGCCTGGGAGGGGCGGCCTATCTCCTGACATAGGACTCGCTCCTCATGACAAACCTCCTGCCAACCCGCAACCCCCCCTCTGGACCGGCAGAGGATATCCTGGTCCCCACTGGGGAAACCTCACCTACACGAGGAGCATCTCCTGACAAGCCATCTACCGCATGGCGAGTCCAAGATGGCCGCTGAGCTTGAACGCATAACACCCTCAGAAGGCCAAACGATCCAAGCCTGGAGAGAAAACTTCAAAGCCATATTTGACAAGGTGTGTCAAGCCTTTTGGGAGCGCATCGGAAAAAGTACCCGTAACACCACCCTGCCTGCAGATCCAGTAACTCGCGCAGATCCAGCACCGGAAGGCCGACGACATTCTGGGTAAAGGACTCGCAAGAAGGGGAAACCTACCGGTCGACTACGCATCCTACGGCACCCCCATAACCCAAAGCTACCTCAGGCGTGCAGCCCTGAGATAAGGAGAAGGAGGCTTCCAGCACAAGTAGTGAGGGCCCATCCAGGAGCACAGAAGCCGGAGAGAGACAGGCACCGACGCCGCAGCCCTTACCCAGCTCCCAAGCCGCAAAGTAATACTGGGCCCCACCAAGAAATACCCGGGAGACTCATGAACTGTCTCCTGAAACATAGTAGCGGCATCGACTGAAGTCCAGATGACCGGCCTAGCAAGGGTAGCAAGGTCTGTTAGTGAGTATGTGTGTGTCTGTCAGTGAGTGTGTTTGTTTACATGACCGCTCCCTCTCTGATTGCATGGGAAAGGTGATTTTACTCACCCTTTTCCCCACGGCATGACGGTCTCGCCGTAGCTGGACACATCTCCATGGCTGAGATTATTTTTCCCCATGATTCCCAGACCAGCAACCGCAGTTCCATACATAACATAGGATAAGTGGAATTGCTGAGCAAGTTAAGAATCAGCATATTCACAGCAAGGCTCACAGTTTTGTGACTTCTTCACTTCTAATTGCACATGGAGAGATTAGAGATGACTGGAAAGATCCCAGTCCAAGTCATTTAAGGGGCATATGTAAGCCACTTACAGTGGAAGCTGAAATTTCAGGATGGTGGTGCACAAGACTCAAACCATGGAATTGGTAAAACCTTTATTTAGGATGCTTTTCAGGAGGCACCCTTGGGAATAATGTCAATTGGGCATTATTCACGGGTATAAAACAAGGGTTGGGGAAGCCTTAAGGTGCTTATTGCACAAATGCCGCGTGCACGTTCAAAGTGTCCATAGGAAAGCATTTTTCAATGCTTTCCTATGGACGCTCTGCGCGATGGAGGCATAATATGCCTCCAGCGTTGCAGATGCGCCTCTAGTGGCTGTCCATCCTGGTGGGGGTGGTCCTAAACCCCGCAGGGCGGCAAAGAACGTCTTCGCCGTTCTTTGTACTCACCGGGTCCCCACCGGCAGTCCCTTATCCTGGGGATTGTCTGGGAGACCAAGCAGTTCCCCTCTGGCAGATTCGGCCCTCCTTGGCCATATGATCGCTGGGTCCTCGCGATTACATGGCCGGAGAGGATGTCTGCATCTCTGCCTGCATGCCTGTAGAAAAGTTTAAAAAGTTAAATAAAGTTTTAAAACAGTTTCTAAATTAATTAAAATGTACTTAAATCATATATATATGATTTAACAACTTTTATATGCACATACACCCTGTTCCAAATTATTATGCAAATTATATTTTATTAATTTACCTAAATAATTGATGTTAGTAACAGTCAGCATAATTCTCATGTTATCAACTATTAAGAGTACAATTCAAAGTTTATTGAACAAACCTCCTAATGATAACAGTATTTTTTTTAAACATAAAAAAACTTACAATGCACTGTTCCAAATTATTACGCACAGTAAGTTTCAAAACACTTTATAGGTTGTAAAGAAAATTGTCATTTATTGTGTTTGCAGCATATTTACTGAAATCAAAACTTATAAAAACATTTTAACTTTTAAACATTTTAACAGGTCACGTTACATTTTAACATAGGACCCCTTATTTGAAAGCAGCTTCACAAGTCTTGCATCCATTGAACTTGTGAGTTTTTGGACAGTTTCTGCTTGAATTTGTTTGCAAGATGTCAGAATAGCCTCCCAGAGCTGCTGTTTGGATGTAAACTGTCTCCCACCCTCATAGATCTTTTACTTGAGGATGCTCCAAAGGTTCTCAATAGGATTGAGGTCAGGGGAGGATGGAGGCCACACCATGACTTTCTCTCCTTTTATCCCCATAGCAACCATTGATGCAGAGGTATTCTTTGCAGCACGAGATGGTGCATTGTCATGCATGAAGATGATTTTATTACAGAAAGCATAGTTTTTCCTTCTGTACCAGGGAAGAAAGTGGTCAGTCAGAAACTCCACATACTTTGCAGAGGTCATCTTTACACCTTCGGGGACCCTAAAGGGGCCGACCAGCTCTCTTCCCATGATTCCGGCCCAAAACATGACTCCACCACCGCCTTGCTGACGTCGCAGCCTTGCTGGAACAGGGTGGCCGTCCACCAACCATCCACTATTCCATCCATCTGGACCATCCAGGGTTGCACTGCACTCATCCTTGAACAGGACTGATTGAAAATTAGTCTTCATGTATTTTTCTGCCCAATGCAGCCGTTTCTGCTTGTGAGCATTGGTTAGTGTTGGCCGAATAGAAGGTTTATGCACAGTTGCAAAACTCTGTAGGACTCTACACCTTGCAGCTTCAAATATCTGTTTGCTGCTATGTAATGGTATTTTAGCAGCTGCTCTCTTGATCCGATGCATGGATCTGGCAGAAATCTTCCTCAATGTGACTTTATCTGCACGAACCCGTCTGTGCTCTGAATCAGCCACAAATCTCTTAATAGTGCAATGATCACGCTTATGTTTTCGTGAAATATCTAATGTTTTCATACCTCATCCAAGGCATTGAACTATTTTACTCTTTTCGGCAGCAGAGAGATCCTTTTTCTTCCCCATATTGCATGAAAATGGTGCTCTGCTTAATAATGAGGAACACCCTCCTTTAGTAATTTTACCTTAAATTGGGCTCACCTGGCAATCTAATTATCACAGGTGTCCGAGATTGTTTTCAGTGATCAAAAGAGTCCTGAGACACAATGTCATCCATGAGTTAAACTGAAAAACAAAATATTTAATCTTTGTGACACTTAAATAGAATTTGCATAATAATTTGGAACAGGTTGTACACTATCATTCTAAGTTTGTTTTAATATAAATATATATATATATATTCTACATATATAGTATTATTAAAATACGTAGTATGGCGTTAATTATTAATGTAATTATAATTATTTATATATATATATATATATAAATATATATATATATATATATATATATATATATATATATACAGTTGCAAGAAAAAGTATGTGAACCCTTTGGAATGATATGAAATTGGTCATAAAATGTGATCTGATCATCATCTAAGTCACAACAATAGACAATCACAGTCTGCTTAAACTAATAACACACAAAGAATGAAATGTTGCCATGTTTTTATTGAACACACCATGTAAACATTCACAGTGCAGGTGGAAAAAGTATGTGAACCCCTAGACTAATGACATCTCCAAGAGCTAATTGGAGTGAGATGTCAGCCAACTGGAGTCCAATCAATGAGATGAGATTGGAGGTGTTGGTTACAGCTGCCCTGCCCTATAAAAAACACACACCAGTTCTGGGTTTGCTTTTCACAAGAAGCATTGCCTGATGTGAATGATGCCTCGCACAAAAGAGCTCTCAGAAGACCTACGATTAAGAATTGTTGACTTGCATAAAGCTGGAAAGAGTTATAAAAGTATCTCCAAAAGCCTTGCTGTTCATCAGTCCACGGTAAGACAAATTGTCTATAAATGGAGAAAGTTCAGCACTGCTGCTACTCTCCCTAGGAGTGGCCGTCCTGTAAAGATGACTGCAAGAGCACAGCGCAGACTGCTCAATGAGGTGAAGAAGAATCCTAGAGTGTCAGCTAAAGACTTACAAAAGTCACTGGCAAATGCTAACATCCCTGTTAGCGAATCTACAATACGTAAAACACTAAACAAGAATGGATTTCATGGGAGGATACCACAGAGGAAGCCACTGCTGTCCAAACAAAACATTGCTGCACATTTACAGTTTGCACAAGAGCACCAGGATGTTCCACAGCAGTACTGGCAAAATATTCTGTGGACTGATTAAACCAAAGTTGAATTGTTTGGAAGAAACAAACAACACTATGTGTGGCAAAAAAGGCACAGCACACCAACATCAAAACCTCATCCCAACTGTGAAGTATGGTGGTGGGGGCATCATGGTTTGGGTCTGCTTTGCTGCAATATTTCAGTGACCGGCAGGAGGGAAGCTCTCCCTCCTGCCCGGCCACCATCTTGACCCCCGGCGCAGCGCGCGGCAGTGATGTGATCAGGCGCGCGAGGGAGCTCTAATCTCCACCCTCTGCTCCCTCGCGCGCTGCCTACTGATGCCGCGGGAGCCGGAATATGACGTCATCAGTAGGCAGCCCGCGAGGGAGCAGAGGGTGGAGATTAGAGCTCCCTCGCGCGCCTGATCACAGCACTGCCGCACGCCGCCCAGCAACCCCAGGGACCGATCCAGCATCCACACCAGCTCTCCAGGTAGGGAGGCTGTGTGGAAAATGTTTATTTATAAAATTATTAGTGAATGTATGTGATGTGTGTCTGTGTGTGTGTGTCTGTGAGTGACAGTGTGTGTGTCTGTGTGTGTGTGTCTGTGAGTGACAGTGTGTGTCTGTGAGTGTGTGTCTGTGAGTGACAGTGTGTGTGTGTGTGTCTGTGAGTGACAGTGTGTGTGTCTGTGTGTGTGTCTGTGAGTGACAGTGTGTGTGTGTGTGTCTGTGAGTGACTGAGCGTGTGTCTGTGTGTGTCTGTGAGTGACAGTGTGTGTGTCCATGAATGACTGTGTGCGTCTCTGTGTGTGTCTGTGAGTGACAGCGTGTGTGTCTGTGAGTGACAGTGCCTGTGAGTGACAGCGTGTGTCTGTGAGTGACAGCGTGTGTGTCTGTGAGTGACTGTGAGTGACAGCGTGTGTGTCTGTGAGTGACAGCGTGTGTGTCTGTGAGTGACAGTGTGTGTGTCTGTATGAGTGTGTGTGCATGTGTGTGTCTGAGTGACTGAGCGTGTGTCTGTGAGTGACAGTGTGTGTGTGTGAGTGATTGTATGAGTGTGTGTGTCTAAGTGACTGAGCGTGTGTCTGTGAGTGACAGCATGTGTGTCTGTGAGTGACAGCATGTGTGTCTGTGAGTGACAGCATGTGTGTCTGAGTGACTGAGTGTGTGTGTGTGAGTGAGTGATTGTATGAGTGTGTGTGTCTGAGTGACTGAGCGTGTGTCTGTGAGTGACAGTGTGTGTGTGTGTGTGTGTGTCTGTGAGTGACTGTGTGCTTCGGTGTGTGTCTGTGAGTGACAGTGTGTGTTTGTGAGTGAGTGACTGTCTGTGTGTCTGTGAGTGATTGTATGATTGTGTGTGCATGTGAGTGTATGTGTCTGTCAGTGTATGATGAGTGTGTTTGTCAGTGTATGAGTGTGTGTCTGTCAAATCAGTGAGAGTATGTTTGTCATTGAGTCTGTGTGTGACTATCAGTGTGTCTGTCAATGAGTGTCAATCAGTGTGGGTCTGTCAGTGTCAATGAATGAGTGTGTGTCAGATCAATGAGTCTGTGTCTGTCAGTGGCGTCTGTGTGTTTGTCATTGAGTGTGTGACTGTCAGTGTGTACAGAGTGTAGTGGAGCAGAGCGCGGTACAGGAGCTTCTGTTTCCTGTACCTGGCCAGACTGACAGGAGGTGCTCACAGAGAGAGCACTCCCTGTCAGTCCGTCCGGGTACAGAAAACTGAAGCTCCTTTAGGGGATCTGCTCCGCTCGGCAATGCAACAATAGAAGTAGGAGGCACACACCAGGAAGTGTGACCACTAAAGGGGTGGGGGGTGCACCAAGGGACAGGGAGGGAATGGGAGAGAAACACCAAGAGACAGGGAAAAAAGGGGGGAGGGGGAAAGGGGGGAGGGGAGAAGAACACTAAGGGACAGGGAACGGAAGGGACCACTAATGGTCGAGAGGAGGGGAGAGGGGCTGGTTAAGAGGCACATAGGTGAAGATTTTTGGGGGGGGGGCGGAAAAATGCATCTTCGCCTATGTACCTAAAAATCCAAGCACCGGCCCTGATTAGATGATCAGATCAGATCACATTTTATGACCAATTTGTGCAGAAATCCATATCATTCCAAAGGGTTCACATACTTTTTCTTGCAACTGTATCTATATATATATATATATATATATTACTATTATTATTGCCATTTATAAAGCGCCAACAGATTCTGTAGCGCTTTACAATATTATAAGAGGTGGGATTTAAATATAACAATTACAAGAAAACTTACAGGACTTTCACTTCCACAAATTGGTTGCAGGGGATAAATCCCTATCACAGAGACACTCTAAGCAATAAAAATAAACTTTAGCTTAAATGGACACTAATGGAACTCAGACCACTTGATATCAATGAAGTTGTCTGGGTGCACTTCCCCGGTTTGTTCAAGCCTGCAATGTAAAATGCAATTTTTACATTGCAGTTCTATCATGACTTAAGTAGCTGTCTTCGAACCAACCACTATAGACGTTTTCTCTGTCATAACTATGTTAAACTCATAAAACAGCAAAGAGTCTGCGTTCATAAAGCTATAGAATTCCTTTAATAAAGTGGTTTTGGTGAATAGATCATCATGCCTCTACAGTCCCACTAGTCAGTTCTCTGCCATGTAGGGGTTGAATCACTTTATTTATGCAGCCCTAGCCATACCTTCCCTGCCTGTGACTTACATAGTCTCCCTAATCACTTCCTGCAAAGAGAGATCTAATTTTTAAACGTACTTTATTTCGCAGTCTGTTTCATTTAGAAATGTTTATAACTTGCTCTTTTAATATCCTGATAGAGCCTCCAGTGTGTGATTAAAGTTCAATTAACAGAGAAGATGAGAAGTTCACTGCCGGTCGAAGCTCCTGGAGCTGATCTTCCGCACCCACTTATGTCACATGAGAAGCCTGTGATTGGACAGAGCAAGGCCCCTGTGACGTCAGTGGGCGCAGTAGGTTACAGTACAAAACAAACAGTACAAACAGCTGTCTTGTGACCAGTGATGAAATAATGTCTTTTTTATGAAAGGCAAAAGCTAATAAAATACTTTAACAGTGAGTACTTCTACTAAGCAGCTTTTTTCTGGGTATCTCAGCATATGAAATTAAAGATGGAATTGTGACATGGCTTGCTAGGGCCGCTTCTTATACAGGGTACTAATGAAAGGTCATGTAATATGTACACAGTACAATATAACAGCCCTATAGTATGCATCTCACTTGGAAATCTTTCATATAAATGGATGGCATAGCATTTGGCAATGATAATTATGTGTGAAAAGGCTCAAAACTGTGTCTTTGCTTTAAGTGCACAAAACTATGAACAATACTATATCAGGATCTGAGCTGCTGAAAATATTAATCCCACATAAAACCCTAAAGATGATTTCTATGTCTCATGTAATACAGAGATATAAAACAAGATCACCAGATTTTTGTAAAGGGATCAAAGGACATTTCCTGGATCACGGTTTAAAGCCAGCTATCATTATGTTTCATATACAGATTTCATAACAGATGTTTTAATGTGGAAACAGATCATCTAACAATGATTCTTACAGATCATTAATCTAAAATCAATGCATAAAGGGCAAAAACCTGTATCCACAACTGCATCATACTATCGCCTTCTTCCAACAGCAAGCTGTTTTCCAAGCACACTTATTTCTACCAGAAATTAGCAACAGTCATGTCTTGATGGTAACTTAATTTCTTTAAAAAAAATGTTTTTAAATATTTTCATAGATAAAAAGATGAATAGTGTGCATGCACTTGTGTGACAAGATGCAAGCACCCATACAAATGTATGAATGAAGGAATGGAAGGCAGGGATTGGCTGAAATGGAAGGTAGGGATTGGTTAAGACACCTCAACCAATTCCTGGTTTCAGTTCCTAGCAGAAGAACTGCATATGTTAGTATCTTCTTTTTGGGAACGCACAATTTTTTATGAAATTATTCAAATAATGTATTAAAGACTCACACTAAACAACAAAACTACTTTCCATCACTACAAATGTATTGTTTCAGAGTACTCTATAACTGACCTAAAACTGCATCAATTTGCAAAACCTGCTGCAGCAATAAATCTGTCTTTCTGGATTTTGACATTAGAGAAAATATTTTTAATTCCTCATTTGCTGTGTGAGATGTGTCAAACTTGCCCAAGCAGCACGTACAAATGACAGACATCTCTTTGTCCCTGGACAAGCTGCAGCCATACACATGCTTGTTGGATCTCTGCACACTTTCTGGACCACCAAACTGTGATCTAGGTTGCGTATCCCACATTCACCGTTCTATTCATGAAATGGGATAAGTTGAACTGTTCAATAAACTGATATGAGTCACAGAGGTTGATATCATTTGATAAACTGCTTATCCTATAATCAGAAAAATCAGAATTGTTGTATTCAATATAAAATTGCTAGATATATTAACGCACCTCCAGTCCAGATCCATTATGTGATTAGCACTGTTCATGTTACATTTCTGTAACATCCGCTGCGCCAATGCTTGGATTTCATTTGCCATATTTGGGAAAGTGGCAGGACAAACCTCCTCCGTGACGTTGACACACCGGCTTCATTAACAGGATGCCAGTGTCTTAACGGGGGGACGTCAGTTTCTATGCTCCCAGCACTATAAGTGATTAACCACAGCAACTGTGGTACATGCACGCAAGCCCTAGATCTCCCATTAGGCAGAGTAGGTCTTTTTAGAGCTTAGGTAGGCAGGTGATGGAGATATGCAGCAGCAGCAGCAGCCTTGGACAGTGTCTGCTGTAGTGCATATAGCATCCCATGCCTGAGAAAAGAGCCGCAGGAACAGTTATAGAGGGTGTAAAACACAGTGCTATCCCAACTTGTCCAGTGTCTGTGTGTGAGGCTGGACAGGAAGTGGAAGGAGTCATTTCCTATCTACCACTAGTAACCTCTCACACAGATCATTCATTACAGGAGGATAAGGGACAGCACTGAGTGAGTCACACTTTATAACAGCTACTGCAGTTTTACCATCAATCAGAGGAGGGTGAGTACTTTGTAAATAAACCTTCAAACTTCACATCCCACACCCTAAACAACTCTTTTCCCCATCACCTTAACCCCTTCAGGACGGAGTCAATAGTGCACGTTCTGATCAAAACAAAACGTAAACAAAAACTGGAATTTGCGCTATATGTCTGTTCAACCGTAATTCACCGCTGTCACATTAAGTGCACCCACACTTATTATATATCATTTTGTTCAGGAGAAACAGGGCTTTAATTTATCATTAACTATTCATATATGGAACATAATTTATTATGAAAAAAAGTTTCAAAAAATTAGAGAAAATAAGATTTTTTTACAATTTGTATTTCCGTCTTTCATTTTAGCTGTTAACGTCATAATACTGTTAGGTTTTACTGCAAAAAAATGCACATATTTGTAATCAGCGATGTCTCACAAGTACAACAGTACCCCCCATTAACAGGTTTTATGGTGTTTTGGAAAGTTACAGGGTCAAATATAGAATGTTCCATTTTCACATTGAAATTTGCCAGATTAGTAATGTTACCTTTGAGACGATGTGGTAGCCCAGGAATGAGAATTACCCCCATAATGGCATACCATTTGAAAAAGTAGATAACCCAAGGTATTGAAATATGTTTAGTTTTTTTTAGTAGCCACTTGGTCACAAACACTGGCCAAAGTTAGCGTTCATATTTGTTTTTGTGTGAAAAAAGCAAAAAACTAATATTTGGCCAGTGTTTGTGACTAAGTGGCTACTAAGAAAGATTGGACATACCCCACTTGCAATACCTTGGGTTGTCTACTTTTGAAAATGGTATGCCATCATGGGGGTAATTCTCATTCCAGGGCTACCATTGGCTCTCAAAGGCAACATAACCAATCTGGCAAATTTCAATGTCAAAAAAATGAAATGCAAGCCTTATCTGTGACTCTCTAACTTTCCAAAACACCATAAAACCTGTACATGGGGGGTACTGTTATTCTCGGGAGACTTCACTAAACACAAATATTAGTGTTTTAAAACAGTAAAACATATTACAACAATAATATAGTCCATAAAAGTGCAGTTCGTTTGTAAAGAAAATGCAAAAAACTTCACTTTTACTTAAAATATCATCGTTGTAATACAATTTACCAGTTTGAAACACTAATATTTGAGTTCAGCAAAGTCTCCCGAGGAAAACAGTACCCCCTATGTACAGATTTTATGGTGTCTTGGAGAGTTACAGGGTCAAATATAGTGCTTGCGAAATTAAATTCTCTGCAGTTTCTCTCTGTGTTGTCAGGCATGTCAATCAAATTTTAATTAATCAAATCACATAATTATGTTAAAAGATTACTTAAATATACACGTAGAATTTTAATATATATGCATTTATAGGTATTTAAATTCTACGTGTATACTAATGTAATCTTTTATGTAATTATTTGTATTTATCTTTATATATATATATATATATATATATATTTGCGGTTATTTGTATTTTATATATAGATAAATATATATAGAATGTCATTCTAAGTGTATTTTGTTACCAATATATATATATATATATATATATATTAATAACAAAATACAGTTAGAATGAAATTGCATATAAATATATATAATTTATTTAACATTTTGTTTCAATATTTTATTTATTTATTATTGTAATTATATATATATATAATATATGTGTATATATCTATTATATATATAATATATATACATATTATATATATGTAACGTCATTCTAAGTGTATTTTAATACTAATATATACTTAGATATACATATATTATATATATAAATACATTTCTATTTTAATTTTAAACATTTTTAATATTTTTTTTAACACTACCCACTAGCAGGGGGACTGTCTGACATTTTAGACAGTCCCCCTGCTGGCAGATCCACAGCCAGCTATAGGGGGCCATGTGTTCGCTCTTTGAGAGCGATCACATGGCCCCCGGGAGCCTCATTTGCCGGGGAAGGGGTGCCAGGCAGCCCTCCAGAAGAGGATCGCGGCGAAGGTAAGTCCACCGGACCTCCTGGGGCTGCAAGCCGTTACAGCGTTCTATGCTTTAAAGCCCTCTTAATGCGGGACGGCATAGAACGCCGTAACGGCGTTAAGGGGTTAATTTAACCCCTCACAAAACATAAACAAACTGTTTCCTAAATGTAAGCATTCAAAGCCTGAACCTGAAACAAAACCATTTATCCTAACCCTACGTTTAACTACTTCTAAAAATTAACAGGCTCATTCACTAAAGTGAGACGTCAAAGTGACTTTCGGATTTAAAACCAGAGTAGTTTAATGGAAAGCATAGCTGACTAACAGATTTTTTCCAGTTTGGCTAATTTGGTCTAAAATTTAGAATTCACTTTGCATTCACCTTGAATTCTCACTTTAGTGAATAATCCTGTAAACATACAACGTATACTTATACTAACTGTAATGCTTCTCTAAACCTAAACCCATTAATTCTAAACACCCCTTACAACACAAACTCCTCTGTAGCCTAACTACCCCCACTTTACCATTTTTTATACAGCTGCATACACCCACTTTACTCACAGATTCAAACACAATAAATTCTAAGTACAAGTATATACATACTATACACATGCTGTTTCATGTTCAATAGTTTTTTTTTTTTTTATGCCTGCAATTTCCAGTTAATAAATTCATTAAAGGGTCACTCTAACCCTTTTGAGGGTGGAACTTTTCTGGGATAATATGCCCTATTGGTCACTATGGAGAAGGTTACCCCCCTCCCCCCTCCTCGATTCGCACTATAACATGCAAAATAAAAATGTTATTTGCCTGGAATCCAGCTCTGGGAGTTGATCTTGCGCGCAACCTTTGACCTCTCAGGGGCCTTGAATTGTCCAATCACAGGCTGTGATTGGGCCTTTATACCTACTCAGAGCGCATGCGCATGCTCTGGGCCAGCAAGAGGAGTTTTGTTTGCTTTTTTAAGAATGTGCAGCGAAAGAAGCGCAACGTAGCAATCTTCACGTCTGTTAACAGTGTGCAGTGCAAGCTGACGATAGATGTATTTTATGCACAGAATTGACATTAGTTACATACAGTAGGTAGGTGGAGCGTGTAAGTTCAATATATTATAAACGTTTTGATGCACTGTACCAAGACCAACGTATTCGCTACTGAAATACAAAAGTAACCATATCCTAGTGCAATACAGCAGGTAAATATGTAAAATAATGAGTAAATCTTTTATCAATGTACTCACAAGTAAAGAGCCAATAAGATTAGGCTCTATTTGCAGGCGTTGAGAAGTTTTCCCGAACATAGAAAAGCGCACCAGAGCAGGGAATCCCTCAAATCTATGCTCGGGGAAATTTCCCCGAGCATAGATTAGAGGGGTTCCCTGCTCTGGTGTGTTCGTCTATGTTCGGGTAAGTTTCCCTGAACATAGACGAACGCATCAGAGCAGGGAATCCCTTCACTCCTCACTTACCGACCAATTCATTCTACGACCGGATGTGTAGTGTATTTGAAGCTGAAAAACTGCACATACTGACTCCAACTATCATGACCACTTCAAAACACTAAACTGGTCATGGTGGTTGAATTACCCATTTAAAGTGTTACTCCAACCACCATGGCTACCCTTCTACTTTTAGAAGTGATCATGGTGGTCTGTATGTGTGCTGGGGCTAGTTACTCTCCCAGCACATGTGACTTAGGCAGCCCAGAATATTAATCCTGTGCAACAATTACGTCTGTCGACAGATTTAATCAGTTTGTCCCTTGCAGACAGTAAGTCAGCAATGAGAATATTCAGTGTCTCTTTTGCGACCCTCTATTTCTAACAATTACATTTTTATTTTATTTTAAATTAAAGCCCTCCCTCACCGGACCAGGACCTATGAGCCAGTAAGACCGTCAAATTAAATAATTCCCTATGAAGAGAGGCATTTGATTTGACCATGGATAACACCGCGTGACATCAGACAGGGCGTGAAAATTATTTAGCCCAAGGCTGTATTCAAGGTAAGTTTTAATCATTTTTTTTTTTATTTTTAAATAAGCACGTTGGACAAGATCAATAGTGCCCAATAAGGCATTAAAAAGCTAAAACAGAAAAAGATTATAGTAGTCTTTTAAACTCACTTATCTGCCTTTTTTTGGTGGGTGGAGGGAATAGGGGGCACCTTGGAAGTTTGTGCCTATAAGCAATTGACATGTAAATCCGGCCTGCATGTGAGGTGGCTGCCAAGAGTGAAAAGTAGTACAGCCCTCTCTAGTTGGTCTCTGCTGCTCTTCCTGTCAGTCAGTTCTTCACCATAGAGGTCTACGCCGGAGAACAGATTGACCGTTGGATGAAAGAAGTATTTTTACATAGGTTTGTCTTCCAATTTACATATATACTAGCAATTTTGCTAACAAAATCTATAGATAAAATAATTATAATGCTGACAATTGGTTCCTGACTTTTGACAGCAACAATGATGCAACAAAGACCTCTCACAAAAAAAGGCACATGATCATTGCAATGTAATTTCTTAATATTTGCAGCTGAAATTCAGGGCATATATTTTCATATCATCAGTGTAAAATACATAGAAATCATACTTTTGCATTTCACATTTTTATGCCCATGGCTGCAGCGCTTATGCTCATTACTGAATCAGAGAAGTTTTTGCTGCATTTACAAGGTTATCCCAAAAGAATGCATAATATATTCAATAAATGCCCAATATAAATATATTGCTTACAAACTAAAGTGAATGTCTTTAAAATAAGAAATTTGAATAATCTGTTTTAACGAAGAAACATGACCCTCATCACCCTCCAAAAATAAGAATTGTCTATACTAGGGAAATCCTGTTTAAATATGGCACATCATCCAGCCCCTCATGTGACCTCACCTATGATGTAATTGATTGTAATGATATACATGATATAGCATATATAAACCATAGCCATTTGCAGCACTAAAATATATGTAACACACACCATATACATATGACATCTCTAACTCGAGCCTTTATGGTCTCTAAACATCATAAGTGCAGCACACGCAAAAATAGAAATCAGAGAGCACATGTCATCACACACATGTACCATCACATTCCAGCCTGTCTTGTTTCTCTAATAACAATATTCACTGTGAGGATTCCATGCACAGAATACAGAACGTTCATCCCCATCAACTCCAGCAATGTATAATGTTTTACAATGCACCTAATCCTCCAAACACAAAGCATGGCCAATGCACTGCATGCACACTGTCTATACCCTTTCGCAGACAATGTCTTATGGCTCATACACATCACAGACACCAGTGCCCCCCATATATAAATACATGTATCCAATCCTAAATCTTGCCTTATGTCCAAGCTAATATAGATCTACAACCTTAGACATAAGGAAATATTTAGGCTTGGATGCCATGTGCATGTACAGCAAGAAGGAGCTGATCACAATGTATGTGTCCTGCTTACATTTCACATAATAAAGATGTTCTGTTCCCTATATAAGGGTATATACGGGATTGAGAAGTATAACCACTGCAATACAGGAAGAAGCATGCTATCAGTGTACACATCCTGCTGGTATTAGCAGCAGGCATTGCAGGGACTCCCAGATTCTGTGCCCTGTCATACAGTGCCAGCAGGGCATTTCATCAGTATGAGGATAAATACAAAGCATGGGCATACTGCAGAGGCCAGCCTTGGCATCTCTGGGCACATGGGTAGGTGCCATCCTACCTGAGATGTGCCAGGGCTAGACCCCATCCATGCCTCCATCCCACCTCCCCTCACCTTTTATTCCAAGGCTTTATTCTAAGCTTTGAGCAGCCTTACCCAGGACCCCAGTCGTGCCATGCTGGCTGGCAGCCGGCTCTGCCCGTTCCCCATCCTGCTGGGCTTTCTTGCCTCTGTCCGGCTCTGTGTCCGGCATTCTGGGGCCGGGATCAGGATGGCATGGGTCCGGGGGTCCCCGCTGTCATTGGGGCTGTGCAGAGCGAGAGGAGGGACAAAGGGACACTCAGCCAGCAAGGAGCCTCACACTCTGGATATTTCGCTTGACGCGCCCGCCCTGCTCGATTTCCTCTTCCTTGTAATGCTGTGTGATGCCTGTACTGACAGAGGACACGATGCATGATTTATAATGCACCCTCCAAGGTTGTTCGAAGATTGGGTTCTCAGACGTTTTACTCTAGTATTTTTTTACATCTTTAAATTCAATATATATATAAAATGAATGACATTTCTTGTGATAATTTAAACAAAACAAATAACATTGAAATGCAAAGAAATCTATAGGTATATAGGTCACTGACTGTCAAATCAACATATGAAAATTGGGTTTTGAAACCATGACCATTTAAAACTATAGTCATGAGAGGTAAACATTGCTCACCCCAAAACTGGCCTAACCTTTCATTTGCCTTCTGTATGCTATGAGCTTTATTTTTTTTATTTAAAAAAAAAAAAAGTTAGATTTTAAACTCTTTATTTTCAATGAAGACTGGAGATTTTTTTTACATCTGTTACCTCTGCGTAGTATATCTGTACCCTCAATGACTAAAACTGCAAAGGAGCAGGAGGGCAGAGATGGGTGCTAAAAGATGCACCAACATAATTGTGTCTTCTGAAAACAGCTGGTTAACATGTTTCATTGCAAAAATATATAACATGTTTCAGAGCAAAGCGGGTATATTTATGCAACCATTGTTTTTTTTTAACCCTTTAAAGACTGTGTTACGTTCAAGGCTATCGTGCAATCCAAGGCTTATTGCCCAAAGACAGCATGGAACGGCGTGCTTTATATGTACTTTCTGGTATTGCGGAGAACCAGGTATTGCTAAATACCTAGGGCGCACCTCTGTTAGTTGGACCACAATGAAGTCAGCTCAATGAAGTGGTCTGGGTGCCAGGTCCCACCAGGTTTTAACCCTTCAGATGTAAACATAGCAGTTTTTTTAGAGAAACTGCTATGTTTACATTGCAGGGTTAATCCAACCTCTAGTGACCTGTTCCTGACAGCCGCAAGAGGCGCTTCTGCGACGCTGGGTGTGAAAATCGCATCCAGCGTGCAGAACGATGCTTTCCTATGGACTGTTTGAATGCGCGCGTGGCTCTTGCCGTGCATGCGCATTCCGCTCCACTCAGAAGCTGGCGGAGGAGGAGAGGTCACCAGGGCCAAGGGAGCCCTGCGCTGGATTAAGATATATAACTGAAGGGGTTTTAACCCCTTCCGCGCCAAGGGAGGGGGACTGTGGGGGGGGGGTCCTAAGGATGATATAGTGTCAGGAAAACTAGTTTGTTTTCCTGACACTATAGTGATCCTTTAAGTTTTCTCTTTCTAACTGATAAGCTGTATGTAGCACACAGGCCTTTAAATCACAGCATCTGGACAATGTTGCTGTCATCATGTCGTCATCATCATTATCATCTTTAATGATGTCATCATGATTTCATACTTCCCAATATTCTAAATGGACCAAGAGGGACTCTTTTATTTTAGGGGTGTTGCCAGGGGCGAGGCTGATCTGAGGAATTTTAGGTTACTTACTTATGCAACTAAATTGCAAATTAGAACAAAACAATGTATCTTATTTACACAGCCTCATTTCAAAACACATTTGCTGTAGTTCAAAGACACATTACTGTGAATATTATTGCTATGGAGGTCTGTTATGCAGTCAGACACACCAACAATATGGAGCTCCTAGAAAAGAGGAACATTAGGATAGAAAAGGTGAAAAGGGATTTGGGCCCCAAATAGAGACTATCCCTCATAAATAGGGACACATGGGAGGTAGGTGATGTGATTTCTCAAGTTTTTATGGTCAATAAAGAACGTTCAAACTCCAACTTGAGATATGGAGGTGATGCATCGCATTGATTTTTTGGGGTATATTGTGGGACCTCGGTTTACAAACGCTTCGGTTAACACAATTTTCGGTTTACAAATGAAAATCCATTGAAAATAATGCTTCGGTTTACACATTTTTTTTGCAATACAAAGCAAGTTTCCCCAGGATGAATTGCACCTGGGAGTTTTAAAGCACCACCCCCTGCATGCTGGAGCCTGTGGGAGAGTGAGTGTGGAGATGTTGGTGCGGCTTTTGCATCGAGTTTTGGAGCAATTCTGGAAATTGTTTGCAGTTGTTTTGGGACTTTTTGGTGCATTTCTCAAGCTGTGGAAAGGTAGGGAGCTGAGCTTTGTCGTTTGCATGCCAGCTCATTTTGACTTTTTTCTGACCTCCAGAACGTATTAATTGGTTTTTAATGCATTCCTATGGGAAACCGCGTTTCAGTTTACAAATTTTTCGCAATAAGAAACGTCCCGGAGAACGCATTAAATTCATAAACCAAGGTCCCACTGCATATATATATATATACAGTTGCAAGAAAAAGTATGTAAACCCTTTGGAATGATATGGATTTCTGCACAAATTGGTCATAAAATGTGATCTGATCATCATCTAAGTCACAACAATAGACAATCACAGTCTGCTTAAACTAATAACACACAAAGAATGAAATGTTGCCATGTTTTTATTGAACACACCATGTAAACATTCACAGTGCAGGTGGGAAAAGCCCCTAGAATCCCTAGACTAATGACATCTCTATGAGCTAATTGGAGTGAGATGTCAGCCAACTGGAGTCCAATCAATGAGATGAGATTGGAGGTGTTGGTTACAGCTGCCCTTCCCTATAAAAAAACACACAACAGTTCTGGGTTTGCTTTTCACAAGAAGCATTGCCTGATGTGAATGATGCCCCGCACAAAAGAGCTCTCAGAAGACCTACAATTAAGAATTGTTGACTTGCATAAAGCTGGAAAGGGTTATAAATGTATCTCCAAAAGCCTTGCTGTTCGTCAGTCCACAGTAAGACAAATTGTCTATAAATGGAGAAAGTTCAGCACTGCTGCTACTCTCCCTAGGAGTGGCCGTCCTGTAAAGATGACTGCAAGAGCACAGCGCAGACTGCTGAATGAGGTGAAGAAGAATCCTAGAGTGTCAGCTAAAGACTTACAAAAGTCACTGGCAAATGCTAACATCCCTGTTAGCGAATCTACAATACGTGAAACACTAAACAAGAATGGATTTCATGGGAGGATACCACAGAGGAAGCCACTGATGTCCAAACAAAACATTGCTGCACGTTTACAGTTTGCACAAGAGCACCTGGATGTTCCACAGCAGTACTGGCAAAATATTCTGTGGACAGATGAAACCAAAGTTGAGTTGTTTGGAAAAAACACACAACACTATGTGTGGCGTAAAAAAAGGCACAGCACACAAACATCAAAACCTCATCCCAACTGTGAAGTATGGTGGTGGGGGCATCATGGTTTGGGGCTGTTTTGCTGCGTCAGGGCCTGGACGGATTGCTATCATTGAAGGAAAAATGAATTCCCAAGTTTATCAAGACATTTTGCAGGAGAACTTAAGGCCATCTGTCTACCAGCTGAAGCTCAACAGAAGATGGGTGTTGCAACAGGACAATGACCCAAAGCATAGAAGTAAATCAACAACAGAATGGCTTAAACAGAAGAAAATACGCCTTCTGAAGTGGCCCAGTCAGAGTCCTGACCTCAACCCGATTGAGATGCTATGGCTTGACCTCAAGAAAGCGATTCACACCAGACATCCCAAGAATATTGCTGAACTGAAACAGTTCTGTAAAGAGGAATGGTCAAGAATTACTCCTGACCAGGGCCGGACTGGGAGAAAAATTCGGCCCGGGCATTTTTTTAACACAGCGGCCCACTAAAAAGGGGGCGGGGCAGAGGAGGTGTGTTTTGTCACCAATGACAGACACGCCTCCTCTCAAAGTGAGCATGTTGGTTCAATGCTCTTCCAAGGCAGACCATGCGCAGAGCTCTGCTGAAGAGCTCTAGCATGAGAAAAAAGTCCTGTATTTGTTTTGCACAGTGCAAGCAAATTTAATAACATGCTTGCACTGTGTTTCCTTGCAACTTGTCTCTGGTGTCTATAAATGGATACCAGGAGATAAAAGGCCAGGAAAGAGTATTGTGCATGTGTTTGGAGCCTGCTTGTGGTATTGCGTGTGTGTAGAGTGAGCTGGTCGTGGTGTGGTATTGTGTAATAAGGTCGGTTTTAGTCGTGTTGTGTTTGTGGTGTAATGTGATGCATATGTGGCTATGGGCTGTAGAGAATGTGTGTATTGGGGATATAGCAAGTGTGTGCATACAGGCTATAGTGTGTGTGTGTTTAGGGGTGTAGAATGTGTTTGCTTACAAGGAATCTAGTGTGTGTATAGGGGATCCAGAGTGTGTATGTTAAAGGACCACTATAGTGCCAGGAAAACATACTCGTTTTCCTGGCACTATAGTGCCCTGAGGGTGCCCCTACCCTCAGGGACCCCCTCCCGCCCGGCTCTGGAAAGGGGTTAAAACTTACCTTTTTCCAGCGCCGGGCGGGGAGCTCTCGTCCTCCGATCCGCCCCGTCGGCTGAATGCGCACACGCGGCAAGAGCTGCACGCGCATTCAGCCGGTCGCATAGGAAAGCATTTATAATGGATGCTTGCATGCTCTCACTGTGATTTTCACAGTGAAAAGCACGCAAGCACCACTAGCGGCTGTCAATGAGACCGCTGCTAGAGGCTTTGGGGGAAGGCTTAACCCATTGATAAACATAGCAGTTTCTCTGAAACTGCTATGTTTATAAAACAATGGGTTAACCCTAGAAGACGACTTCATTAAGCTGAAGTGGTGTGGGTGGCTAGAGTGGTCCTTTAAGAGTGTAGTGTGTGCGTGTATACATATATATATATATATATATATTTGGAAGTATTGTGTATGTTGTGGTGCAGTGTGTTGGGGGGGGTTCTGTGTGTATGTGAGGGGTGCAGTATGTGTGTGTGAGAGTGCGGTGTGTGATGGGTGAGAGAGTGCTGTGTGTGAGTGATGGGTGTGAGAGTGCCATGTGTGAGTGAAGGGTGTGAGAATGCTGTGTGTGAGTGATGGATGGGAGAATGCCGTGTGTGAGTGATGGGTGTGAGAATGCTGTGTGTGAGTGATGGATGTGAGTGTGCTGTGTGAGATGGGTATGTGAGATGGGTGTGTGTGTGAGTGCTCTGTGAGAGTGATGGGTGTGAGAGTGCTGTGAGAGAATGCTGTGTGTGATGGGTGTGAGAGTGATGGGTGTGAGAGTGCTGTGTGTGATGGGTGTGAGAATGCTGTGAGAGTGTTGTGTGTGTGAGTGCTCTGTGAGAGTGCTGTGAGTGTGATGGGTGTAAGAGAGTGCTGTGTGTGTTAAAGTGCTGTGTGTGATGGGTGTGAGAGTGCTGTGTGAGAGAGAGTGCTGTGTGTGTGTGTGAGAGTGCTGTGTGTGATGGGTGTGAGAGAGAGTGCTGTGTGTGATGGGTGTGAGAGTGCTGTATAAATGTTATTGTGTGTATGTAGGGGGGGTAAATAAAAAACAAAAAAAACAGGTATTATTCCCCCCCCTCCCTTCTTACCTTTAGCCTGGGAGGGGGGGACCGGCACGCTGGCACTGGAGGCAGGGAGGCAGTGTTCCCTGGTGGTCCTCGTGGGTGAGTGAACTCCTCGCGAGATCCGGTCGTTGCCATGGCAACGCGTCGGATCTCGCGAGAGGATCCCGGCGGAGCCGCAAATTAGAGCTCCGCCGGGTCCTCTCTCCAGCCTGGCTGGCTGTCTCCCTCCCTCCCCGCCGGCGGCCCGTCGTGGCAAACAGCGGGGCCGGCGCTAGGAGAGTGCCGGCCCTGCATAGACCGGCAGGGGAGATCCTGGGACCTCCCCTGCCGGCCTCGGCCCCACGGACACCGCGGCCCACCGGGCATTTGCCCGGTGTGCCCGATGGCCAGTCCGGGCCTGCCTTACACACACAGAAACACACAATGCATTCCTTACACACACTCAATGCACCCCTTACACACACTCAATGCACCCCTTACAGACGCACACACTGCATCCCGTACATACATAGAAACACACATTGCAGCCCTTACACATACAAACACAGATTCACACAATGCATTCCTTACACACATATCAGGACATCCCCTACTCCTGTGAACAAACTAATTGGTGGAACATGAAGGTGGACCCTGGGGCCCAGACCTTGAGCTGTGTAAAGGGCCCCCAAAAAATGGAGCTGCTTCCCGTTCTCCCAGAACACAAACAGCCTCCAGAGAGCCTGTTCTACACCAGACAAGTGGAGCCAGACTGCAGCTAGAGCCCATCACCATCCTCATCTGATTGTAAGTAGGCAATCTAGTATATTATTCGTGGCACTAATCTCTAATTTACCTCACATTAAAGGGACACTTTAGTCCCCAGAACCACTGCAGCTTAATGTAGTGGTTCTGGTGTCTATAGCCTGTCCCTGCAGGCCTTTTAATGTAAACACGGCGGCACTGCAGCACTTGCGTTAGTTAACATGGGGCATTGTGATGTCATATGGGGGGGGGGGGCAAACTTTACTTTTGCCTAGGGCGGCAAAAATCCTTGCACCGGCCCTGTATATAGATGATTCACAACCGTACAGTTTGAATTTACTTAAAGCAGTGGGGAATTTTATTGAGTTTTGTCTCACCACAACTTATTAAGTCTGGAATACCATTTGTAATATGTACTTGCAAACGTGATACTTAGATAACATTGCTTAAATTTTATCTTCATGGTTTTTCACTGCTATGCCATTGAAATAGCAGTTAAAACCACAAAAATGGCTTCCAAGGCCAGTTGTGTGCACAGCTGTCCTTTCCCTAATGGATGTGGTAGTATCACACAATTCCAATGGTGAAATCACACTTTGTGGGATACTCCTTATGCAATTTAGGTCAAAGGAACACTAGAACGTTAGGAATACAAACCTGTAAAAAAAAAAAGCTCCAATGGTGAGGCTCCCGCGGTGCTACTCACCTCTATCTCCTCTGACGTTATCGAGGAAGTGTTGCTTTCTCCATCGCTGGATCAATCCAATGCTCCTCAAAGCATTGAATAAATTGCTTTGTTATGAGCTACATTGTCATGTGACCAAGTTTTACTTAATCAGTGCAGCATAGTGGCTGTCTGGAATAATCCAACTAGCGGTTTATGGCCTTTTAATGGTAATTGCACATGCTCTGTTTAAATCCAAAGGCTAATTCATAAGAGGAGTCTTTTGATATTTATACATTTTAATATGTATATTACTTTGGCAATTTTCCGAACACAGAATGTATAGATTAAAATTATATCTAGCTGAATGTGACCTTGTTATCTACACACATTTCATGAATGACGTGTACAATTTAAGGGTATGTATTTATGAATTAACATCAGCACAATTACACAAAGACAGTGACTTGAGTAAACATACTTAAGATGATGCTGTAGCTCATACAACACAATGAATGCATCAACGTTGTGAACATTTAGTGGAAGAAAGTAAAACCTTGCAGAATGTTTAAAAGGACATCAGATTTCCATGGGGTGTAAAAAAGGGAACACATTAGCAAGAAAATCCATCACTGTGGTTAAAGTCAGAGAAAGCTTTGAGCATTTTAGGCAAAGGTTCATTAATCTCCACAAGCTGTGGAAAGCTATAATAATACACTGCAAAAACAGTTTAAACTCCTTGTATCCACTTTGGGTCCCATCATTAAGAAGGTCAGGTCTTCGAGAGCCCATTGCCACTGCACACTGTGAGAAAAATAGTTGTGGGGCACAAACCCAAGGTTAATGGGTTTCTGAAATAAAGTTCAAGTTGACCCGAATGGACAAGGGAGATACATTTAGATTTCTCTAGTTTTCATATGTTCTAGTGTATAAAAATGTATTAATGCCAGCTCATTGGCACTTGTCTTATCAACTTTGTACAAATAAAAGGCTGAGATGCATGCAGATTTTAATTAATAATTAACTGAGCAGAATTTCATCTGACATAAGTTACGTTTTACCTATGTATTTCTAGGGAACATATAACAACCCCTTTTTATTTAAACAGATTGTTGCAGGATTATGTAGACCAGGGGTCCTCAAACCCCGGCCCCCCCCCCCCAGATGTTGCTGAACTACAACTCCCATGATTCTTTGAATTACATAGATAGCCAGAGAATCATGGGAGTTGTAGTTCAGCAACATCTGGGGGGCCGGAGTTTGAGGACCCATGATGTAGAGGGTATCAGAACGAGAGTAGGTACTCACATAAATAGGCGGCAGAGAAAATTAGCTCAAACAACCTGCCTGTGGGACAATTATTGACTTGTCAAACCTGGAACTGTTCATGCCACTGCCCCTGTATTTTGAATAGGGTATGGTATTAGTGAGTTTTGGTCTCAACAGCGCTGGTCTGTCTTAACTGCAACCTTTCGTATGTTGTTCTCTTTTACATACATGTATTCTGGGATATGATAACATTTCTAGTCACTCTTAAGCCCTGTACTAGTATGTGTCATGATCTTGAGCAGGTCAGAGAGGAGACTTATGCCAGGGTTGACTTCAGGTACTTTATTTGTTTCTTAGACATAGTATGAACAGGATATCCTATAATAGAAATTATAGGAAAGAGAGAGAGAAAACAGAAATAAAGGGGCTTAGACAATATGCCCTAAATAGATTGTAAACAGAAATGAATGTAAATAATAAGAAAACCTATAGATAAAATAAAAGTTAAAATAGAAAGACAAATAAAACAGAACAGAACAGAGCAAATTGGTTGCAGGATTACAGGTTAAGGAGAAATTTAATTAATCAACCCCCAATCAGAAGGTGTATTGATCAAGCAGGAAAATAACACCATATAATATTACTTTGAGACAGAATCCAGATTGGTGTTATGCAGGTAGGTATGGAGCAGACAAGTTGTATGGCTCAGGCAGGTAGAAATCAGGTGGGTAAGATAAAGTGTAGTTCAGGCTGGTATTGAGCAGGGTTGGAAGTAAGCATGATTGAAGCAAAGAAGGTAAATCCATGGTTTGGTTCACAGGGACCAGGATCTGACGTGTTTCAGGATGAGCATCAGCTTCAAATGTTGGGTGTAGCATTTTGTAGGTTGCTCAATTAGTCCAGGCAGGTGAGGATTATAAGGTAATTTTTCAGAACTAGAGGCAAGAGAGGTCACTAGTGGTCAAACATAATCTGTGCAGTAACTTGTTTTTAAAGGAACAGAAAAAACTGAACAAAAAGTCTCGTTGTCAGGATAGGATCCTGACAGTATGTCCCGAAAGATAGTAAAAAAAAAGAGCAAAAGTACTATCTGCTGCACTAGACGAATAGAAAAATGACTAAGTGGCCTGTATGTAGCTTCACCTTGTTGTCATGTAAACAGCAGGAATGTGAAACATGGATATTTAAAGGTGAAAGAGGTCCAAACCACTTCTTCTGAAGAAATGGTTAATTGAACAAACAAACCACTATGGTCAGAATAATGTTTAGATATCAATCAAAAAGCACATTTGTGGTTTGAACTCAAGGCAGGCCTCTAAGAAATGAGAAGTAAGGAATCTTCAGAAGAGCTGAAGATTGTCGCCCCACAAGGATAGCTAAAATCCCTAAGGACACGTTACACATTATTATTACACTCTACAGGAAGAGGATTCCTAGACACATCAAAGCTGAAAGTATTTGCACAAAGTGATGTTTGCGGAAAGAATCACAGTGATTTGGTTACTGTATTTACTTCTCTATGCATTCATTATTGTAAACATCTCCAACATATGTTTGTTAGGATAAAAAGAGAATTACAAATGGCCAAAAAGAAAGATTTAAATATATATTTTTTTTAGGCAGAACTTAAGGTGTGTGTTTAAAAGAGAACTGTGACTGTCACCTCAACACTATTTTTTAAATGTAATCATTCTTTCATCGAGCAAAAATATTTTTTGCTAAATTACGTATATGTAAGAAAATGTGAAAAAGTCATTCCTACATTTAGTATATCACAGGATTCTTCAGCCATATACATGCACCTTGGGCCAGACAGTAGGTCTGATGATGTCACCTTGGGCCAGACAGTAGGTTTGATGATGTCACTGCACTGTGCAGGAAGTGAAGCAGAGAAGTTCATATAGACTATAGAGGTTTTCAAACACTATATTTCTTTAAAAAATTGGTGAAAGGATCTTCATATTAAAAAATAATGTTAAGGTGACAACTGTCCTTTAAGGAACATGTGTTTTATCTCAGATTTTCAGGTGACTTCATGACCTATTGATAGCAAATTGTGTATCTGACTTAGTATAAATTATGTTCCTAAAAAAGAAGAACACTAAAGGGAAAAAATGGAAAGAGGGATATACATTTCAAGTTAACACTTCATGCAGCGATCATTAGCTAATGGAATTACATAATCCCTTTGGTTTAAATTGTTCTGTGTGTCAATGTAACTTTTTACCTCAGCTGTCATAACATACTTGGTGTTTTGGCAGCATCTCTATCTTTGCATCTTTGCATATATGTTTTTATACCTTTTCAACTCTCTCCAACAGCGAACGGTTTATTGCTCTCTTGTATTATGGTATCCTGGGCTGTGCCATTTATTATTCCCTTAGTGATAACATGCTTACTCTTAATCAGTTTAGTGTCAGCATGGAGTCAGTATTTAAAGGAGCACTCAACACCCATAGAGCACTTCAGCTTGCTGAATTACTATATGGATGTGGAGTATCCCTTTAAAATCCCCATTTATAAAAGTGCCAGTGTCATTGTGAAATTAGCACTTTTATATCTGAAAAAATAAATCCCCCCCACCCCGCCCTCCAGCTGTCAATCAAACAGCTGGGGAGATTCAATTCCTACCTCTGTTTGCTCCACTAAGGTAACGGAAGTAGCAGGCACATTCTAACAGAGCGTGCCTGCCTTACAATACTGTCTGCAAGAACTGCCCAGGTGACAGGCAGGAGGGGTAGCACTGTCAGTTCTTGCAGCTTCTGTCCCGTCTCCTCTCCCCGTGTAAAAGCCTCCCTTCCCTCCCTGTGACAAAGCCTACCTCCTCCCTCTCCCTCCTCACCCTGTGTAAAAGCATCCCTCCCCTCCCCTGCTGACCTTGTAGTTGCCGATCAACTAAAGCTCCTCTACCCACGGATCGGCAACTACAAGGTCAGCAGGCGAGGGGAGGGATGCTTTTACACAGGGTGAAGAGGGAGGAGGTAGGCTTTGCCACAGCGAGGGGAGGGGGGACTTTGCCACAGGGAGAGAATGGGGAGGAAGGAGGTAGGCTTTGCCACAGGGAGAGGAGCGGAGTGAGGCTTTGACACAGGGAGGGGAGGCTTTGACAGGGAGGGGATGGGAAGGGAAATAGCTTTGACACAGTGAGGGGAGGGGGCTTTGATACAGGAAGGGGGCTTTGACACAGGGAGAGGAGGGGGGGATGAGACCTATGGTGGGATTGGGGGGAGGTGAGACACCTAAAATAGAATAGAACAGAGGCTTCTTTATGAGTATTAGTAAACTATTAAATGTACATTTATTAGTAGATATACCTTAATGAAAACATGCATGCATTTAATTATGCATTTTGTGTCATTGGAGGTATATTTGAAAACAGCTTTCAAAAGCTGCAGTTCTCGAACCTGAAAACTTTCCAAACCCTCCCCTTTTAACCCATCACAGACTTTATGTGTCTGTCCAATCACAGACTTCCCAATTCTAGCTGAATGAGAAGTCTTTGCAAGGCAGGTGCTTTGAAAAATTGCTTGACTCCTGAGCTAAATAACCAGCAAATGAGAGGACCGGTTATCTAATTAAATTCAGGAAGGTGTTACAATGTTATTTTTAAAAAGTGCCAATTTCTATTTAAATCTGCACTTTTTATAAAATAAGAAAACCAAGGACACAACTTTTACACATTTAGCAAGCTGAAGTGCTTTACATGATCTGGATGATCTCTTTAATACTAAAATTATGGAAAAAATACTAATGCTTGTCTAATGTCATTCCTTTTATTTATATATTTATGCATTTATTCATTTATTTGTTCATTTATTCATTCATTTTTTACTTGAATTTTATTGATATTTGCCACAAGAAAAACTACAGCAAATATTTAAGATTGGCATTGAATGTAAAAACAACAGAACAATGGATCAGAAGCAATATAAAAATGCAGCACACGTGTAGCCTTGTAAAAGATAACAGAAGAAAAGTATACACTCAGATAGTGCATACCAATAGCGATTCTCAAATTGCATCATCTTATAGAACTAGTTGGCACCTAGAATTCGAAACATTCAAACAGTTCCAAACAGTCGGCAAATCTGAATTTTCTGATGATGATGAGGGTGATGAGATATTTAACAGCCATCAAAGCATGGGAGGCTAAAGATTTCTTGTAGAAAGGCAAGGAGTTTGGAAGATCTAGCCACAAATACATAGCAGGGGCAAAGGAAAGGTCCATCAAGCTGCTGGGTACTAAGAGACCAGAAGGGCTGAAGGACAATGCATTCCTAACACACAAGCAGCATAGTGTCCTCATGGGTTTCACAGTGAAGAAGGCATCAATGCATAGATGTTGTTAAATCTATCCGGTCTTAAGTGTACATTATCTATCAGTGGTGTCATGGGAGTTAAAGACCCTAACACACACACACCACAAAAGTAATGGAACCAGGCAGCACAGATAGTCTGTGTTACCGGTCTGTAGAGTGGTCAGACTTAAGAACATCAGGGAATAAGCTAACTTCAGGGTGAATATAATAGACAAGCAAAAAGGTTGAGAGCACAGAGACCAGAATAATCGAGTAGCAATTCAAGGTCAGAACCAACAATCAGTTACAAGGAAACACCACATTGGGTCAGCAAGAACGACAACAGCACACTTAGCCCGTGGCAGGATGGGTTAAATAATCTTAATATTATTGGTTTGTGTCATCCCTGTGTGCCAGAAGGCATGTCAATGGCTAAATTCTGGCTTCACATCACCAATGATGCCAAAATGACATGACCAATGCTAAGAATGAGTTATGTCAAAACTGACACAAGAAAGACATAACACTTCAGACACAAGTTAGTTTAAAAAAAAATGACACAGTAATAACATGACTCTGCAGGAACACGTGGGCATGTCAATAATGACACCAGAATGACGTGACCACAAACCAGTATAAATGTGTGGTTACAGCATGCTGCATTTTAAAATGGCACTACATGGGAGGGAGATAGCCCTATCATGCGTGGCAGGTAGGCCTCTATAAGCGAATATAAGTAGTGATGCCTTTTAGTGCATTTGTCAGTTAGATACACTTTGATGGTAGTAACAACACAGATGCTTCTGTCTCTCACTGGAATATATAAGGAAGCTTCCGATACATACAGCAAAGAGATAGGGATTTAGATGTATGTGCCGCTGTTAATGTTGCATGTCTACCCACTTTAAAAAGACAACTGCGGCATATAAAGTGATCACTTGAACCAGCAGAACCACTCTATAATATGTATAAATATGTGGTAACCCAATATCTCCAAGGTCAACAACAGGGCATTGTAATAGGTTTGCCCTACAAGCTTTTCCCCTCCCATATAAATGAATGAAAATGGGATTGTATTTTATCATAGAACATGGGTATAGTGATAGGGAGAATATGAAAAATATATAGAATTTTTGGAAGGACCATAATTTTAATTGTATTAATACGACCAACCTAAGACAGTCCCTTATATTTCCAATTATGGTTCCTGACAGACAGAACTAAGCATTATGACATGGTTTTGTTTTTATGGGGTAGGGATGATTGTAGGAAACCACACTCCCAAATATGTAAGAAGTCAGTTCTACATTCAAAAGAAAAATTGTAAGGTTTGTACCATTTGTGAGGAAAGTCCTATGGGAAGGCCTGTGTCTTTGATGCATTGGCCTTTAGTAAGAAATATATCCAAAATGGAGATAGCAATGAAAGGTGATTGGCAAGTTATATCCTAGGATTAGATCGAGTTAAAATAATATAATTGGCAAATAGTGAGAATCGATGCTCAGTTGTGCTTGCAGTAATTCCGGTAATGTCTGGTTGTGTTCGCAGTTTATGTGAGGAGAGAGGGGCATCTCTGCCTTATGCCTTTTAAATCAACATTTTCAAAAACTGATTGAATATACTTCTAATTGAACCGATTAAAGGTCTTTTCTGTGTCTAAAGCGAGTACGTGACATTAAGATGGCTACTAATAATCAACAATCTTCTTAAGTAACGTTTACTTTTATTTTTTAATTCCCATAAGTAAAGCTGCATAAAAGCATAGATTCAAGATTTTGCTGTTATAGCAGCAGAACAAACCCTTTAAATATGTTGTTTAATGTGTTTAAATCTATTGAGAAAATAATTTGATGACAGATTTCTCTAATCACAGTTGCTCATTAAGGTGAAACATCTAGTTAATGTTTTGTCAAATGGAACAGTGCCCTTTATACTCCAAATGAAGTATACAAATAAATACTTATTTGTGTGCTATATTTGTACACACGTACATGATTATATTATTTTAAATCACTGATAATTACAGATTTTCACAGGTGATACTCAATCATCCAACTTATCCCTGTTACACCCATCACCTCATTAGATCAATGTGGTCTACGTTTTCAAACTGCATTTCCTCATTAGGATTGCCAGTGTCAGATTCACTTATGAAATTCATGTCATTTATAACCTTTTTTTATCTAGTGAATTAATTATTTTATCAATGCAATGCAATGAAAGTGGTAAAAGATTATGTTAAATCATATTGTCAGATTATCAATAAGAAAATGCAGCCCTATGTGCGATAGTAGGCTTTATATGAGGGGTTAAATGGCATCTTTACCCTTTACTCATTAGATCTGTCAGTATTTGCTTATTAAATGTGTGTCATTTATTACCTTTTTGCTGAATGAATTATTTTGTCAATTTCTGCAATAAAAATGATGAAAGATCAGACTAAATCACATCCTCCCGCCTATTCATAAGGGAAGGCAGTGTGCTTATTGCAGAAGCTGTTATTAGGCTTCCCAATCACATCTTTCACTGCAAAATCCTCCAGTACTTTTCTCCTTTGGAGAAATATTGGTGTGAAATCATTTTTAGCTGACCTTTAAAAATGTCCTCCGTCAAAGTGGTTGGATGGAGGATTGCGGGAAGTGCTAGATTTCAAATTCTCCTACTGGCTTCTGCATTTCCAACTGAGAAAGTGGTTAATTGACTTTTCACACCTGTTAGTTTTCTTCAAAGGTCAGGGCCAACAGCAGGAAGCACATACCAAAGCAGGTAAGTAGGCCACCTGCTAGGAATTAAGCATGGCTATGCTTTAAGAAACTGCACACTGTTTGCAAAAAGCTGGTCTTAATTTATTCTGTTGTGCATAATGATTGTACAACACCTAAAGGTTGATCCTTCTTTTTGTCTTTGACTATCTCAGCAAAGAAAGGTCTCTGGTAATCTGAGGTGCAACTGACTTCAGTGACTCATGCTCTAAACAAATGTTTTAAGATTCCCCTTGCATATTTGTACTTAAATTGACTCTCCACTGCCCAATATATCACTGTTTAGTAGATATACTCCTAATGAAATATTTAATTATGCATTTTTTCATTGGCCTATATCTAAAACAATTTGCAAAAAAAAAGGTCTCTAATTGACAGGCAGTGGGGTGTAACACTAATAATGTGTAAAAGTGACAATTTCTATGGAAATATGCACTTTTTGTAAAATGAAAAAATAAAAAAGAAGACAAAATCTTCACACATAAAGAACTGATTTGAACCCAGCAGTGAACAATTTGGCAAACAGAATATTCAACAAGTGTCCATTATCGTGTTCAACAGACTGCAGTCATGTTATTTCAAGTTTTAGCTATCTAATTTAGTAAATAGTTCTAGTCAATTAAAAGTCTGAAGTGTGTATAACACTTTGATAAAACGTTGGCCTAAGTATAAACATGTCTGACAGATTTTTCAGAGAAAGCTAGCATGGCATCTAATTACACAAAGTATTGAGAAGTCAGCACTCATGGGTTCCTACATGGTGAGAATGGCCAAGGGAGAACCTGTTTATTGCAATTTGCAAAACTGGCGATTAACTGTCTCTGACATACAAATTCAGCAAAAGGCATGTGCAATGTGCAAGTACAAATCTTTCAACATCAGCTGTCCAGAGGAGAACAAAAGGTCCATAAAACAGTGCAGAAAAAGAGGCACATACAAAGTTTCAGGATTATATAATGGACGTGTGCGCTCATGGATTTAGAAGTGAATAATGTAACTTGTTTGTATAACTTCCTAATGCTTGTGGAATGGTTTGTATCACCATACAAAGCCTCTGGCAAAGCTATTTAATTGTACCTGCTTGGATACATGCTGTTTCTATGGAATTGCATTAATGAGGATAGTAAGTAAATGAGTAAATGAGCATCGTCTGGAAATTAAAGGGATACTTCAGGCACCAATAAAACTTTAATGCATTTGATATGTTTTGGCATCATTAATATGCTGTATTTTCTGCATGATCAAATCTTTATAGTCTTTGCACAGAATAAATACATGTTTTACAGAATGCTGCATCATGATTTTTTTTAGATCCCCAGATGTTTTGGAACTGCACCCAAAATTTGCAATGCATCATGGGAGTTGTAGGTCTTCACCACCTAGGCATCTAATTTTTGGGGGCACCTGTGATCTCATATGACCTTTTTCAGGAGATTTTTATATATACATGGCTGAAAGGGTTGTGGAGCCTCACATGGTAAAACCTTACTATGAATTGTTATCTATAATAATATTGAAAATGGCATTCATTATATTACTGCCACCTGCTATTCTGTTATTGTCTACTTATTTCCATTAACTAAAGAGTTACATTAATTTGATAAAGTAAATGATCTATTATTTCAATATTCATATTATTTTCACGCAATAATGAAAATGAATGATAGTTTGCTATATATGTCTGTTACGTAATGGGTACTAATGAAAAAGTGCGTTGAAACAAGACACAGTGTTCTTGATCTGTAATAGAAACATATTATTAGACATATTTTGTTTCTTCACACTATAAGAGAGTAAAATGTCCAAAGCACTTCTGTATAATGTCTTCTCTATTGACTAGTGTTTTTTTTCCTAAAAGAAATGACTGTCTTTTTTTTTTTTCCTCTCGGATTGAAATGTATTCATTCCCATGAGCTTACAATTTCCAATTCCCCCCCTCCTTTTCTGTGCACAGCCTTCTACTCTCTCAATCTCTATGACGCATGATCAGTACCAGTATTTCACAGCCTGCCCGGAACCTCATCTCCTTGCTATAATGAGCTAGATTTCTGAGTCAGGGAAGAAGACTTTCCTATTTGGCTCACAGGGAAGATGCTGATGGTGTAACCCATCGGATTATCCTTTCAGCAATTCACTCTGTTCACGTTCCTAATTAGTGCTAGACTGCTGTTTGATTCGCTTGCTTTATTGGCTTGCATCGCTCTAATAAGTCTCACTCTCCCCTGCTTGTGTTTGCCATTCCCAGCAGCTGAAATCAGCCTTTTTAATTGCACCAGTCTAGGAGATCTCATTCAGGGCCCTCTTATTATCTCCCTCCCACAATAGAAGCTGGCAGAGCAGACTTTCAGCCTGAGGCTTCTCAGTATTACGTCTGCTTTATGAAGACTCACTCGAGCGACTGTGCTTCTCTCTCTGTCCAGATACTCCTTAGTTCTGGATGTCAAGAGAAGTCCAGGTCCAGCAGGTTTGTCCTAGCCTGTGGAGGACAGATGCTTTGCCCAGGGCAGTAAAGCAGAAAATAACTATCTGGTTGAATTAACCAGACACCCACAAAACACACTACTGTAAATCAGTCAGGGTAGAGAAAGGATGGTGGTCCTCTTCTCAAAGCAGAAGGATTCCTGTGTCATTACGCAAAACCTAGTGTTCAGTTTCTTTTTCTTTAGTTTTTTGCTTGTTTTCTGGTGTTATGTATTCATGAGGAGTTTGGACACTTTTAACCTTTTTTGAGTTGCTTTCATTAGAATATAGAAGAGATTATAGTATTGTAAAGTGGTCTGTCTCTTTGGCTGAGAAGGGGTTCGATGCCAATAGTATTTGTTTTGTTTCTTTGGCAAGGAAGTTGACCCTCATGGTCATGGGATTTTGTCTGGCAGAAAAATGGTTAATTGTCACAGTGGTGGGTTTCTGATTCTCTAGCGGAAAGGGACTAAATGTCAAAGTTGGGGGGGTCTGTTTCTCAGCGGAGAGGTTGTTACATTTTACACTTACTGCATCTGTTTGTTTGTAATAGAAGAGGCTTAAAGTGCATCTGTCATGTGAAAATTACATGGTTGCACTTTGCAGAGAATAACATTTCCTCCATAAGGTTGTACTAAGCAAATTGCTAGCAATTGCATAGTTTAAATGTTATTCATACTTTCTTGTTCTACCATTCATTCACTGCCCGGGCAAAAGCATAGTAATAATATGTTGCCAAAGAGCAGGTAGTTTTTGCATGTTTCAGCAGACAGGCTACAGACACGACAGGGTAAAAATGAATGAACAAATAAAACAAACTATTATCCCTCTTGAAATGGATACCCCCCTTCATTCATTCACACACAGGGAGGCACTGCATGATGTGAGACCTGCAAGGCAAGGTACACTGTAAGCACAATTATCATTACAATGTGCAGTATTGGCTTTTGTGCCACCATGACCTAAGTGCCTTCAACCAGTTAAATGTTAAACTCTTTTTGCAATGGTTTGCCTTCAGGGTTCCTATGTTCATATCACTAATGTACATTATTTACATTATGAAATTAGTGATATCAATTTTGGACACGTTTGGAAAGCATTTATTGGCTTAGCTCAACAACCAAAGTACTCAGTCATTGAATGAAGGTGTTAAAACCACCATCTAGCCCCCTTGGGCCCATCATGCCTTCATAAATATAGCAAAATCTTACTGTATTCAAGCCTGAAGCTGTAGATCTGCATGTTGTTTGCCTCAGAAAAACAAGCTGTCTGCTGACATCATCAGAAGTGGTGGCCTGATTCAATCACAATGCTTCCCCATAGGATTGGCTGAGACTGACAAGAAGGCAGATCAGGGCAGAGCCAGCACAATTCAAACATAGCCCTGGCCAATCAGCATCTCCTCATAGAGATGAATTGAATCAATGAATCTCTATGAGGAAAGTTCAGTGTCTGCATGCAGAGGGAGGATATACTAAATGTTTGGATGCATTTTAGGCAGCCATGACCGAGGAAGGATCTCTAACAGCTATCTGAGGAGTGGCCAGTGAAGTTTTCACTAGGCTGTAATGTGAACACTGCATTTTCAATTCAATAAGCTATAGTTGTTCTGGTGACTATAGTGTCTCTTTAAGGATCTGGAGTGTGTGTAGGCAGGAAACACTTGACAGAGCACGATTAGCTATAAGGCAGCCCTAAGGAGTTGCCTAGAGCCCAAGGTTTAGAGAGGGGCCCTGGTACCATCCAGTTGCTTAACCCACTTTACCATCCCTATATGAAGAATGAAGGGGAGGCCTCGAACTGGTGACATGCCTAGGACACCAACTGATTCTTTTCTAACACTTGGTTTGCGTCTAACCTTTCGAAAATGCCGAGGCATGACAAATGGGGCATGCTGGCACCATAATTACTAAAGTAGTCTTTAAACTTTAACCCTCTTTTTAGCATATTTTCTTTATATATAATATTGCTTAACTAAGGAAAGGAATTCTGTCTTTTAAAAAAAATTATAATAATAATTATAAAAAAAAATAAATATATATATATATATAAAACAAAACACAAGATCCAGCGCACTCACCTATCCACTAAACGGCAACTTCAATGTTGAAAGATTTTATTCGTTTTTTTAAAAACACCTAATCTAGGCAAAAATAATGGGGGTTTAGTTACATTATATGATCATACATTGCATAAGCCTGCCACAACGTCAATGTACCCCATCTTTGGCAGGTCCTACACTAATAGCCTAATGTCTGCTCTTATGAGATTAACCACTTACTTGAGGAAAAAAATTCCATCTGGGGCTCTCTGCAGTACAAGGCTAAATAGGGCCCTGGGATGAGGCACCTGTGACAGGTGAGTGCAGCCAACCCCCCCTTGTTTCATATTTATATATATATATATATATATATATACTAAACAAAATTATATATGCAACACTTTTGTTTTTGCCCCCATTTTTAATGAGCTGAACTCAAAGATCTAAGATTTTTTCTATACAGACAAAATGACGATATCTCTCAAATATTGTTCACAAATCTGTCTAAATCTGTGTTATTGAGCACTTCTCCTTTGCCGAGATAATTCATCCACCTCACAGTTGTGGCATATCAAGTTGCTGATTAGACAGCATGATGATTGCACAGGTGTGCCTTATGATGGCCACAATAAAAGGCCACTCTAAAATGTGCAGTTTTATCACACAGCACAATGCCACAGATCTCGCTAGTTTTGAGGCAGCATGCAATTGGCATGCTGACTGCAGGAATGTCCACCAGAGCTTTTGCCCATGAATTAAATGTTAATTTCTCTACCATAAGCCATCTCCAAAGGCGTTTCAGAGAATTTGTCAGTACATCCAACCGGCCTCATAACCGCAGACCACGTGTAACCACACCAGCCCAGGACCTCCACATCCAGCATCTTTACCTCCACCTGGACAGCTGCTGCAACAATTGGTTTGCACAACCAAAGGATTTCTGCACAAACTGTCACAAACCGTCTCAGTGAAGCTCATCTGCATGCTTGTTGTCCTCATCGAGGTCTCGACCTGACTGCAGTTTGTTGTCATAACTGACTTGAGTGGGCAAATGAGGTGTTCTCTTCACGGATGAATCCCGTTTTTCACTGTACAGAGCAGATGGCAGACAGCGTGTATGGCGTCGTGTGGGTGAGCAGTTTGCTGATGTCAATGTTATAGATTGAGTCGCCCATGGTGGAGGTGGGGTTATGGTATGGGCAGGCGTATGTTATGGGCAACGAACACAGGTGCATTTTATTGATGGCATTTTGAATGCACAGAGATACCGTGATGAGATCCTGAGGTCCATTGTTGTGCCATTCATCCACGACAAAAAGTAGCTTCCTATCCCTGTCTCTCTCCATACGCCGGTATTGCAGTTCATTAAAAACATTAGTAAAACTGCACATTTTAGAGTTGCCTTTTATTGTGGCCAGCCTAAGGCACACCTTTGCAATAATCATGCTGTCTAATCAGCATCTGGATATGCCACACCTGTGAGGTGAATGGATTATCTCGTAAAGGAGAAGTGATCACTAACACAGATTAAGACAGATTTGTGAACAATATTTGAGAGAAATAGGCCTTTTGTGTACATAGAAAAAGTCTTAGATCTTTGAGTTCAGCTCTTGAAAAATGAGGGCAAAAGCAAAAGTGTTGCGTTTATAGTTTTGTTTAGTGTATATTTAGCATTTTCATTTAATTTATACAAGGAAGTAGAACATTGCAATACAAAGAAGAACCATCTCAAGCATGGGCATCCGCAGGAATTTTTCCGGGGGGAGGGGCATAATTGTAATGACATCCATGCTTGGTACCTTTTTGACAGTGTCATAAAACAGAAGGGGCATAGTCATTATCACATAAAGCCAGGGTGAATAGCGTTTTCAGAACTATGGTGTCAGGAATACATGTTTGTATTCCTGACACCATAGTGTTCCTTTAAGCAAATTAAAGGAACATTCTGGTCACCATAACAACTTTATCTAAATGAATATGCTATAAGGCCAGGAAGCCCCTGGGTGCTCTCTTTCCTATAAGGGATTAAACCGCTTTAATGGTTTAACCCCAAAAGCTTCCTCCAGCTCCAGGTCACTCAGTGGTATTCGGCTTCTGAAACAGAGTGCCAGGAAGTGCAGATTGACGTCAGGCATGGATGCCGCTGATTGGCTAGAGTGGACAGTTGACGCTCTAAGACAATCGCTAGTTCCCGGTTCATAAAAATGTTTTACTTTTTTGCCAGCTGACCGCTCTTGCCAATGAGCGACACCCCTACCCAGCGGCACTCTGTGCTTCCTGACACTCAGTAAATAAAAGTGAACACATTAACATTGATATTTATTTTTACCTGGGGAGATGAGAAGGTACAGAGTTTCCCTGCCAGGCCCAGGTACCAAAGCCTTATGATGTGGTGTCCAGTATAAAGTGGAAGGTTCACTTAATTTGCTCCAATCTCCTTTTCTTCTCCTTCATTTGACAGTCTTCTTTTTCTTCTGACACTGTCTTCTATCCTTGGCTCCTTTTGCTCCTTTACCTTTCTGCTACTTTCTGCTTATTTTGCGCACTTCTGCTCCTTTCTCATTCTGATCCCTTTCTGCTCTTTGCAGACCCTTTCTGCTCCTTCTTCTACTTTACCTTTGTGCTCCTTGCAGACCATTTGTGCTCCTTTACCTTTGTGCTCCTTCTGTCCCTTTCTGCTCTTTGCAGACCCTTCCTTTTCCTTGCAGACCCTTCCTGCACCTCCCTAATCTATAGGCTTCCCCCCATGCCCCACTTCCCTAATCTATAGGCTGCGCCCATGCCTCACTTCCCTAATCTATCGGCTGCCCCCCCATGCCTCACTCCCCTAATCTCTATAGGCTGCCCCCCATGCCTCACTCCCCTAATCTCTATAGGCTGCCCCTATGCCTCACTCCCCTAATCTCTATAGGCTTCCCCCCCTTGCCTCACTCCCTTAATCTCTATAGCCTGCCCCCACATGCCTCACTCCCCTAATCTCTATAGGCTGCCGCCCCATGCCTCACTCCCCTAATCTCTATAGGCTGCCCCCCATGCCTCACTCCCCT
>OW240916.1:85922701-85933411 GCA_933207985.1 Pelobates cultripes | reverse complement strand
GACAGACCCTGTTTTAATTCCCTAATTATAGCTCGTTCTAATGATGCATTCTCACTATACTTCTTAGGAACAGTTTCCCAGTGTCTCCAAAGGCTGGACAGTGGAACAGGACCTGATAATTGTGACTTCCCTCAAAATCAGGATAGTGTGTGCCCTAAGCAGTTTTAAATACATAGTTTGATAGATTAAAGAACAATAAATTCACTCTCAGTAGGGCACTACATTTTGATCGCTGGGACATTAAGTAGAAGTTATTATGGTCAGTATACAAGGAATGTGTACCAGGGTTACAAAAAATAAAAATATATAAACCAAAGAGATGCATCATCACCATTTTATATGTATTATCCACTCAGTGACTGTCAGGTGCTTGGTACAGGTGGATGTCAACAGTACCTATATGCACTCAAGAGGCCTTATCAGACTAAATGTATGATGAACTAGGAGAAGACCTTGGCTAGCTTTGTTTATCAACATAGTGGAAAAGAGAAAGTTGCTATATGGTGTCTAAGCTTGTTACCCTGAAGGAGTAATGAATGAATGTACTGTTGTGGTCCAGTTATGCATGCAACATAAGAGCAAATATTTTGTGATGCTCTCTCACAGCATTGCTGTATGACAATGTGGTGGGACACGTGTTGAAGCTGCATGGAGTATATTAGATACCAGTTACTTTCATAACTAGAGTTCACATCCTACAGTAAGACACACTTAAATCTTGAACATTTAGGAATTAAATGTATATTTGTAAGGAGTAGTGCTCAAAGTGTAAACATCCCTACACAGGATGTGTAAAAATCCCTGCACGGGATTCATCAATTGATGCCCCATTTCTAGGCAATAACAATAATTATGAATGTAAGTGCTAACTTTAATGATGACTTCCCCATGAGTCTTTTTTGTTCTGCTAGTGATGCTGAAAAGCCCTATATATTTGCCCTTAACACATCTTGCAGATGGATATATTGATTTTACTATACCCAAGGCTGTTTACATTATGTGGCAAACCCAATGTTTACTGTTACTTGTCTCGCTTTACATTCACTCATCTACTAGCTGACCGCTGCTGTGGAAACTGTTTGTGTGGCCCACATGTACACTGTGGCTTAAACTAATATGGCGGAGGGTGAACACACACACTACTCTTATGTGCAATACCCTGTACCTATTCCTAGATTTTTCTGCTTTCTATTAACGCTATATGAGGTCAGGCACAGCACTTTTCCCCTCATACCCCTCAGTAATGTTTTCTATATGGAAACTCTCATGTTTATCTCCACCTATATTTTATTCTCCAATTACTTACTGTATTACCTTGTGAAATATTCAATAAACTTTGAATGATAAAAAAAAGAGAGAAATAAATTACAACACAGTACTGTAATTTCATTTTTTTTTTTTGCTTTATACTGTTTCATGTAATGATCTGCAGAGCTATCAATATTCTAGCGTGAAAATATACTTTGGTAATTGGAACCGTTCCTCACGCGTTGACATGATCTGTCCTTCACTCCTTTCTGTGCAGAAGAAATTACTGACATGTTCAATCTCTGAGAGTTTGCATTATATCTCTATCTGATGGGGAATCGTCACCTTTCTGGAAATTACACCATTGAGTGACACAATAAAAATCACCTTTTATTTGTTTTTACCATTTTTTATGTAATGCTCAAACTTCTTTAACATGTATTCTAAAGATTTAGCAATGGACAACACTGGCTAAGATCTCTAACTTAATTCCTGACAACACAAGGCCTCAAATAATAGAATACCAGCGATTGCATGTACATCAAATGACCATCTGCTCCAGCATGCAAAGTGCTGAGATTCACTCACTTGTAAAAATAGAATCAGAGGCATTGACAGCCAAGCCATGCTTTCTGGCAATACGAGCACACACCTGCAGAACCTGACTGCCTGCAGGTGGCTCCTTATATGTTAATTACAGACAAGAAGGATGAGACAGAAAATCAAGATCAGATCTAATGTTTTAGAAATAACAATTAGCAATGTAACTCAATACAGATACCCAATATATATTTTAACTCACTCATAGAGCTCAGTCTGCTGGAGATCAGAGGAGACCTGCAGGAACTCTCCAATGGATACCACACTCTTACAGAGATCTTTGATATTCTTATGACACTACCCCCACCTGCTAACCATGCCATATGGCAGATGGAACTCTATGTCACTTTTGGTGGGGATAATTTTGTTTCTGTCCTCCTGTATTTTGATCCAGTTCACATCTACTACTTGAAGCGTTGTTCTGTCATCACATCGCTTGATCTCCCAAGTCATGTAAACTGCCTTTAGATGTTAGATTACTCAGCGCTGTGAAAATTGTTATCCCTCCATGTTGGAAGGAGTTGCCCCCTAGTGCTTTTGATCTTGTACACAGTAGTAGAAACTCTAAGAGTAGTAAAAATACTTAGAGGAACACTCCAGGCACCATAATCACTACAGCTTGATGGTGGCCCTCATTGTAAGACATCAAACCATTTTTAAAGCCAGAAGTTCCTAAGCAGTATATAAAAAAGGTTCAGAGCAATTAACACCTGTAAAAAGTGAATTTAAAGTGTGTCACACCATACTTACATTTTATTTGTGTGCAGCAGTTTGTGTCCTTGTGTCCAAAGTGGCAACATGTGAGGGTGATATGGTAATATCATGGTAATATATACAATATACACAATATATATATACAATATAGATAGTGATATATACATACAGAACTGAGACATGCGTTCGTATTGGACAATGTATAAAAGAGAGGATTATAGCCTATGTGAGGAAAAAAGTCTCTGTTATATACTGAGAAATTTTATTTATTTACCACTCTGTTTTCCTATCTGTAACCCCATCAATTAGTAAATTATTTTTAAAAAAGGTTTTCTGTCCAGACAAAATTTTCATTTTTGTTTCCATTAAATAATCCACGATTTTGACATACTGAAAACAAAATTTAAAGATAACTTTCCAGGACACACAAAATACTTGGATACAGGGGGGTCTTTTTCTGCAAACTGCTTGGTAGTTAAGGGGTTTAATTATAATACATGTACAATACATGTTCGTACAATAAAAGTTTGTAATTTTATATACAATACTTTTAATTTATATAATACTTATCAGTAGCTTATGAAGTCACCTAAAATATTCTGCAAAAGCCATCCCTCTAGTTGTATTAGTTCTAATAATGAATTTATTTGTTCTTTTGAAATGATGGGGGTATGCTATAGTGTGTGATGCAATGCTTTGTTTGCTCAGTGTTTTATATGCCTCTTTATGATAAAATATTATATATACGCATCCTTCATTTAATTGATGAGTTTTCATGTTCAACACCTGTAAGTTTGATTTGTATCACTTTCAGAATATGTTGTGACATGCTGATGTTTCATGCTCGCTACTGCATCTGTTATTTAATATTTCCAAACATCACAAAAGAATTGAATCAGATCCTATAGCGTGGCATTTTTTTTTTTTTTTTAAAGCGATTTTTTTTTAACAGAATTTACTCTCTCTATAAAAATATATTTTTTTTAAAGTAGATGTTTGCAGGATTCTTATGACAGGTCCTAACACATGGGTCTGAAATTTGGTCTATTCATTATGCAATTTCAGAAGATCCCTTAATAGTTTAAAGAGGCATGTCATATTTTTTTCTGCTTTCCCCAACACAATCCCCAGCAAACACCAGGTTTGTCTGCATCTCAACTGAAATAGAATTGGTAAAAGCATACATTTTGGACTGTTTCTGTAGGCTATAAATATCCCAAGAAGGAAAAGTAGCTTAACCGGAGATGTATTAACAATTTTGTCCTAAATTCTGCAATTCATTTTTAATGTCACTACAATTTGCTGTTTTGTGAATAAATCTCCACAATCTCCAGTATACCGATGTGTGTGTAATTTCTACTGTACAAAGTACTTAAAGCTTAAGTGTCTTTAGCAGGATTTATGCACAAGCTGTTAGCTAACTAAACATTTTGTACAGTTTGTTCTATTTATTTATTTATCTTTGCCTCCGCTAAAAAAAAAAAAAAATCACAGCCAGCTAAGAGAATAGCTTTCAATGTGCAGTTCACTGGTATCTAGACCCCTCAAGTTCAATCATGTCTATCCATCCCACTCTGCTCTTCTTTTCAAATAATTTTATTAAAGTTTAAAAAAATTTGTATAACAAGTGATAGTAATACAAACATTGTATTAGGGGTAGGAAAGGAAGGGTAACTTGGAAATGGGAAGGGGTATCCATCCATCATTGAAATAAACATAACAATGTATATGGCAAAAAAATGTGTACATCAATGCACTTTAACAATAAATATATCAAAGACCATAAACTGTTTTTATTTTTTCTTCCCATTTATCCCAATTATGTTTTAGTATTGGGAAACCATGCATATTAGCTCTATGTGATAATTAATGTGCCTTGTTTTCTAGAATCAAATTAAAAACTTCTCTGAGAGATGGCACATTTTGGGACTTCCAATGTCTAGGTAAACAGGATGTAGCAGCGATCAGAATGTGGCCTATGATTATTTTATCTGATCTATTAACGGACTCCGGGAGTTTTTTAAATAAGGCTAGTTCCGAAGTTAAGATGCTAATGGTTCTGTTCACTTTAATAATTAGATCATGAATCATTTTCCAATAATTAATTAACTTGGGGCAGAACCACCAGATATGGACCATATTGCCCACTCCCCCACAGTCTCTCCAACACCGGTGAGAATACATATTGTTCATGTTATGCAATCTAGACGGAGGCAGGTACCAGCGATATAAGATTTTATAATGATTTTCAAAATGGTCGGTGCAATACGAAATACCTTTTAAACCTTTAAAAAAACCGAACCATTCTTCTAAATCGACACTCTGCTCTTCTGTTCGAAGGTTTGTGGGAAAGTTGGCTGTTATATCCCAACATGGTGGTGCTACAGTGTCCTCTGCTCTTTTTGGACAAGAGTGTAAAGACCAGGTATAGGCAACTTCGGCACTCACGATGTTGTGGACTACATCTCCTCTGATGCATTTCCACCATTAAAGCTGTAAAAGCATTATGGGAGATGTAGTCCACAATATCGGTGTGCTTAAGGATGTCTACTCTTGTTTAGATTATTGAGTGATATTCTAGGTACAAACATTGTCCTTGATCTGTGCTGCCTGCAGTAAAGCCATCAGGAATGTGCCTCTCTAACGAAACTATTTGCTTCATTCACAGAATATGACCAGCTGTGCATACCTGGGGTACAAGAAGGTGGTTAACAGTAACACACCTAAGACATCTTGAAATGTACCATTAACCCCTTAAGGACCAAACTTCTGGAATAAAAGGGAATCATGACATGTCACACGTCATGTGTCCTTAAGGGGTTAAAGTAAAAATAAAGTACATAAAAAGAATAGAGGAAATTATTGCTAGATTGTCACCCCACCCACCAACTGTATACTTGTGCAATTCTTCACCTGCCTTTCCCCTTCTGGACTCCACCACTTATTCAAATTGTTTATATTTCTTGTTCTAAATGGTTTTTTGTTTTTTTAATTATAAAGATTTTCTTTTCCCAAGAAATACTTTTATTTATATTGCTTAAAAACATATAAAATGGATTGTATTATACTTCTCCAGATGATAATGTAGCTATGTTGCTATGCAGTACTTAAGTGTTTTTGGATTTATATAAACTATTTTAACAGTTGTCATATTGTCTTAAATATTATGCTTGTCTATATTTACATACTTACATTCCTGTGTCTGTCACAATCTATGTAATGTATGCTTAGCTTTTTTGTATTATGACAATATGAGAATGTGTGCTCTGCCTCTGCCTATGTGTTGTTCCACAATAAAAAAAATATTTAAAAGCACAAATTTCAGAAGTTTCTATGTGTTAATGAACAGGGCTGTCTGGCTGTTCTGTAATGGCACAGAAATTAAATAAACCCCTGAAGTATGTAACGTGTTACTACTGAAGGAATGCCTAGCATACATGCAGTGGTACAGCATTTCTCTGAAGTGGCCCAATCATGCCTGAGGCATCATGGGACAGGGAAGTCACTCTAAACACTGAAGGTACTTACCTCTGCTGAATTGTTTACCCAGTAATGCCTTGTTTATTGGGGTGAAGAAAAAATAACTGTTACTTCCAGAGAAGTGACTTCTTAACTTTAAAGGGACACTCTAATCACCAAAACTACATCTTATTGCAGTGGTTTTGGTTCACAGATGCTGTCACTTACTCATACCATGTAAAACAGGGCTGGGCAAAAGGTAGGTATGTTATAGAACTGCAACTGCCATGATGGTGTATGAACTTTTAGAATGGCCAAATATTCTTAAATGTTCATCTTATTTGTTCGACAACATCTAAGGATCTCATTTTGCACACCCTGATGTAAAATATTGCCATTTCTGTGCAACAGCAATGTTTACAATTGTCAAAGAACATGCCTTTAGTGGCTGTCATAGAGAGGGCCACTAAATGATAAAGAAAATATGTTCATGTCCTGTGTCAACATACTCAGCATGATGACCCTGAACACTGCTAATACCTATCACAGAGAAGCATTTGGTTCAATGCTTCTCCAAGAGAAGCAATGTAGTGTTGCGGCATAGCTATTGATGTGCCTATGCCGTTGGCCTTTAAAGTGGCTTTGTCACTCTGGAATATTTCATTAAGATGAAACACTAATCAAGACTGTGCTTGAATTTTCATTGAAATACCAATGCCGTCCAAAGATATTATAAGACAAAGTAGAGACTACATGGTAAATATGAGGTTGACAAAAGTCTAACATTAACTTTTGTCCAATCCCAGCAGCCATCACAGCTGATGGCTGTTGGATTCAGATATTGATATGCATGTGAGAATACAGTACAGATGTGGCCCCTGGCTGATGAAGCCAGGAGCAGAAGAGAGTGTACGGAGTGGCTGCGAGGGACAGCTTCAAGTAACATTGGATTGGACTAGAAATCACCTGTTCTAATAATGTCATTGTAAGAGGAGAGATTGCTGCAAGGACTATGTCCTAGTAATGGATCACATATAAGGTTTTTATTTATTTTTTAAAAATATAACAGAATCACTTTAATTTTGAATATATCTACATTTATTTTGAATGGATATTTAGCGATTTCTCTGAAGATTAATTTCTCTGCCAGATGTATGGTGGCTCCTTTGATTCCTGGTATGTCCCTGTAGGACAAGTAAAAATCGGATTTTCAGGAGAAAAGAAAACATTCCATGTAAGTAACAATTCTGCAATAACACTTATCATATTTGCACTGCATACCTGTGGACATTACAGTGTTACTAAGCAAGGAGGGCTATTTGCTGACTGTGGGTCCTAACTCTCCAGTTGAAAATTAGCGTGACATCTGCAGACACAAGCACTAAAATTCCTGGCTCGTATAACAAACATGTTTAACGAAGACACTGACCAGCCTGGCTGCACTTTTTATTGCTGTCTTGCAAACATTAGATTTATCAGAGCATGTGTGTTAAGGCTTAGTTCTATAGAGTATGTTTTAGTCTGAAGCAGATATTAATGTAACTATTGATAGAAAAGATCAGTGTCTGGGGAACAGAGAATTCTGGGTAACAGTAGTAGCTATTCTGGATATATCTAAGGGTGATGTGATTTTTATCTTGAAATAAATTACCTTATTATTTAGTTAATACTCCTAACATTAAATAGAAAGATGCATTATTAATAATATTATTTATTTTTTTTGCCATGGTTGCTAATATTTTTTAATAGATTTTTTTTCTGGCATTAGAAAATGCAGGCACATGAGTCAACTGTGCTTGACAATCTATTGATAATAATATGTAAGCATACACAGAATTCACATGCAAATGCCTATGTTTACATTTAAATATTATCAAACCTATGTCTACATTTAAATATGATTTTATATATATATATATATATATATATATATATATACAGTTGCAAGAAAAAGGATGTGAACCCTTTGGAAAAATATGGATTTCTGCACAAATTGGTCATAAAATGTGATCTGATCATCATCTAAGTCACAACAATAGACAATCACAGTCTGCTTAAACTAATAACACACAAAGAATGAAATGTTGCCATGTTTTTATTGAACACACCATGTAAACATTCACAGTGCAGGTGGAAAAAGTATGTGAACCCTTGGATTTAATACCTAGTTGAACCTCCTTTGGCAGCAATAACTTCAACCAAACGTTTCCTGTAGTTGCAGATCAGACGTGCACAACGGTCAGGAGCAGGCCCGGACTGGCCATCGGGCACACCGGGCAAATGCCCGGTGGGCCGCGGTGTCCGTGGGGCCGAGGCCGGCAGGGGAGGTCCCAGGATCTCCCCTGCCGGTCTATGCAGGGCCGGCACTCTCCCAGCGCCGGCCCCGCTGTCTGCCATGGAGGGCCGGTGGGGAGATCAAAGATCTCCCTGACCGGCCCACATGCGGCCGCCGGCGGGGAGGGAGGGAGACAGCCAGCCAGGCTGGAGAGAGGACCCGGCGGAGCTCTAATTTGCGGCTCCGCCGGGATCCTCTCGCGAGATCCGGCGCGTTGCCATGGCAACGACCGGATCTCGCGAGGAGTTCACTCACCCACGAGGACCACCAGGGAACACTGCCTCCCCGCCTCCAGTCCCAGCGTGCCGGTCCCCCCCTCCCAGGCTAAAGGTAAGAAGGGAGGGGGGGGAATAATACCTGTTTTTTTTTTATTATTTACCCCCCCCTACATACACACAATAACATTTATACAGCACTCTCACACCCATCACACAAAGCACTCTCTCACACCCATCACACACAGCACTCTCTCACACCCATCACACACAGCACTCTCTCTCACACAGCACTCTCACACCCATCACACACAGCATTCTCTCACAGCACTCTCACACCCATCACTCTCACAGAGCACTCACACACACACACAGCACTCTCACACCCATCTCACATACCCATCTCACACAGCACACTCACATCCATCACTCACACACAGCATTCTCACACCCATCACTCACACACGGCATTCTCCCATCCATCACTCACACACAGCATTCTCACACCCTTCACTCACACACGGCACTCTCACACCCTTCACTCACACACGGCACTCTCACACCCATCACTCACACACGGCACTCTCACACCCATCACACACCGCACTCTCACACACACATACTGCACCCCTCACATACACACAGAACCCCCCCCCAACACACTGCACCACAAACATACACAATACTTCCAAATATATATATATATATATATATATGTAGTGATGTCGCGAACCCGAAATTTTCGGTTCGCGAACGCTTAACTAACTTCCTCCGCGCAGTCGTTCAAGGAACCGGGCGAATCAGCTTCCTAAACGCCTACTGGACTTCAATGGGGAGGCGAATTTTAAAACACACAGGACTCTTCTGGCCACAATAGGGATGGAAAAGTTGTTTCAAGGGGACTAACACCTGGACTGTGGGCAATGCCGGAGGGGATCCATGGCAAAAACTCCCATGGAAAAATTACACAGTTGGATACAGAGTCTGGTTTTAACTACAAGGGCAGAAATCACTTCCACATTCCTAAAATCACAATCAATATGGATTGACACCTGACATATGACATGCTGACACCTTGACATATGGATTTCGCTGACACTGTCCTCAGAGCCCTGGATGCACACACGGACACAGAGCAGAATAGAGATCAGTCCTCTCTACATCGGGTCACTTGGCAGATATGGATTGACACCTGTCCTCAGAGACCATGATACACACTGATACAGAGCAGAATAGGGACTGTTCCCCCTACATCGGGCCACTTGGCAGATATGGATTGACACCTTGTTACAAACTGCTATTTGTAACGGGCACTTTAAATGGCAAATTGCCCTGCTTCCCTGGGTTGTGGAGAAGCCTATTTGCCAGCCTCCTCCCGCATGACTATGGCCCCTGGGAGATTGTGAAAATGTATGCACTTTTATTTGGTGTGTATGGCCCTTTAAGACCGTCGGTGGGCATATTGGGGCTTATGGACTCTTTATGTGACTGGTGCTGGCCCTTTAAACACCTTTTTTGGGACATCAGGAAGATTGGGACACTGCCCCTTTTAGGCCGTGTCCCCAGACTTGTTGGGGACACGGCCCCTTTAAGACGGTGTCCCCTGTGTCCCCAGACCTGGTGCAAACCTTTTGTGCCTGCCTTGCTATTTCCCACTTGGTTCAGTAAATGGGAAATTATTTCAGCTGCAGAGACTAAGTCCCATTCGGCGATGGGACTTAGTCTTTTTTTCAGCCGTTTTTTTCAGCCTTTTTTCAGCTGCAGAGACTAAGTCCCATTCGGCGAAGGGACTTAGTCTTTTTTTCAGCCGTTTTTTTCAGCCTTATTTCAGCTGCAGAGACTAAGTCCCATTCGGCGATGGGACTTAGTCTTTTTTTCAGCCGTTTTTTTCAGCCTTATTTCAGCTGCAGAGACTAAGTCCCATTCGGCGATGGGACTTAGTCTTTTTTTCAGCCTTATTTCAGCTGCAGAGACTAAGTCCCATTCGGCGATGGGACTTAGCCTTTTTTTCAGCCGTTTTTTTCAGCCTTATTTCAGCTGCAGAGACTAAGTCCCATTCGCGATGGGACTTAGTCGTTTTTTCAGCCTGAAATAGACCGACCTCACAGCCCAAATCTATGGAACTGTTTTGGGCAGGAA
>OW240916.1:85886972-85913211 GCA_933207985.1 Pelobates cultripes | reverse complement strand
CCCCTCCCATCCCATCAAATGATTCCACCCTCTCCCCCTAGCATCTCCTCACCTCCCCTGCCCTGTAGCGTGGCCGAGCTCCTTTCCGGTCCGCGACCCGGCGGGACTGACAGGAAGTGCACACTCAGTGTGCACTTCCTGTCAGTCCGGCCGGGTCGCGGACCGGAAAGGAGCTCGGCCACGCTACAGGGCAGGGGAGGTGAGACACTGTGGCAGCCGCCTGAGCGCTCTCTATAGAGCGCTCAGGCGGCTGAAGAATTTAAAGGGCCGGCGATGGGGGCGCAGGGCGCCCCCTCCTATATGGCGCCCTAGGCGGCTGCCTAGTTCGCCTTATAGGAAGCGCCGGCCCTGCTGGAAGTCAAGCGGTGTTCGGGAGTTTCTGTGTCCAAATTCAGTTCCATGAACTCAACGACCAAACATTGCTGCCTGCGTTCATGCGAACAAGATGGCCACCACCTCATGGTCGTTCATGCGAACAGCGGCCACCCAGACAAATAATTAGAACACTGTGGTGGAACGTGTTAAAAACTGTCAATTGGGCTTAACAAGCTCCCAGGTGGTCCATGGTTTGTGCGCCTGTTTGGTTCCCGAACAGAATAAAGAAAGGGCACGAACCAAGCCAGTTAAACAGTCTTTTACAGGTTTCCCTGCAGGGCCAATAGTCTGTGGGCAGGAGGCTGGCAAGCAGGCTCCTCCAGGAGCTCTTGGCAAACTCACGTGGGAAGGGGAGTTTGTCAGAATGCCTTTGAACAAGTGCAGACTGCACATGAACAGGCCTCCCAACGTTCCGATTTCAGGCTTGTTACTAGTCCCGTCCTGACATTCTCGCGATAGGTCATTAGAGAACACTAAAATGCTCCCTGCATGTCCTGAGCTAAGTCAACCGCCCTGAGTGATGCATTCATGGCCGGCTGACCTACCAATCCTTTCGGCAGACCCGACTTGAAATAGACTCGGTTATGAAGTTGAAGCATAGTCCTGTAACTTGGTTCCATTAAGTCAATATCTTGCTTTTCTGCCCAGATCTCTCCTTGGAATTCAAGAACTGTCAGGTATTTCCAGTGGAATACAGAAAAGGATATAACCCCTTATTCATACACCTTGGACTTTTAGCATGCCCCTGTAGGCCACTGCTTATTTTTTGACCCACAATTTCAGTTGTTTCATTCCAATACTTATTTCAGGCCTATTACTAGTTGTCTGCTCACCTATTGGATAACAAAAGCAATTTTTCACATACAATGTCTAATTGCACCATCTCTTTACATGAATTGCATTTATGGATCTCTGATATATCTTATAATAGCTATACCATTGTCTATTCTGGTTAAGATTCATGCAATGTTTTTGTTTGTATGTTACATTTTGGATTCTGTTTTAGTGCTACCTTTAACTCTTTGTAAAGCATGTGAACTACTTAAAGTGTAAAAATTAAAAAAGAAATACCATCTTAAACTTGAAAGAATCATTTACATACTTATACAAATTATAACTACTTACAAATTATAACATACTTGTTTTCCTGAGACAGCCACTAGAGGCTTTGGGGGAAAGCTTAACCCATTCATAAGCATAGCAGTTTCTCCGAAACTGCTATGTTTATGAAAAAATGGGTTAACCCTAGAAGGACCTGGCACCCAGACCACTTCATTAAGCTGAAGTGGTCTGGGTGCCTAGAGTGGTCCTTTAAGAAGTGAATAAGAGTGGAACATTCCAACAGTGTTCCCTCACTTGTACAAGCTTTCCATTAATTCAAGAGTAAAACGCTGCTAGAATTTGTATTGATCATTTATAGGTAACCTCATGCAGTTAGATACCAAGCAACCTTTTCTCTTATATATACAGAACAGTTCTCAATTGATATATATGTATATATTTTATAGAAAACTTAATAAACCATGTAAGTTATTTTATCTTATTAGCTCAGTTATGTGTTTAAGTGTTGCTCGGTAGGCATTCTGTGATCATCATATACTGCAAGATGGAAAGATCTACTTAACCTGGAAGGTTCTTAGCGTTCCATTGAAAGATAATGGTTTTGCTTTAAACAATTATTTGTCTCTTTCTATTGATCCTCTTATTTTAGAATTCTTTACTCGTCTGGAAACAAGCTAACCCTGTTTAACTTGGAAAAAGCAATGGACCACCCTAGTTGTATAGTTAAATAAAATCCAATTTTATTCTGGGTGGTGGAAGATAATAAGAGCAACTGTAGCACTATGTTGGGCAAAACAGCCTAGTGTACCAGATACCAGGTCAAATAATTCCTATGCGTCATGGTAACTAATATTTGTCTGCTGCAATTTTAGAATTGGGGACTCTGTGGTAAAATACACCACAGCATACGTATCTTTTGTACTTGTCAACAGCGTAGACACACACAAATATTGTGTTTTCTTATCCTACCTTGGATAACAATGGCTTGAACAAGCCTGTCAATCTATTTATAGAAAGTAGCTGTTTGAACATGGGGAATACTATGATAAATGACTGGAAGTTTAATGGTCGAAAAATAATTCTACTACGCAAACAAACAGAGCTATGCATAAGCTAAACAGCTGGTTGAAAAGTAGAGGTATGTTAATACATAAAATGTAACCTTTCCCCAGACAGTCTGAATGTTTATTTAAGATATTGTTTATCACCCTCTGTACCCAAAAGTTATGACTATACTCGTCCTGTTACATTTGGAAATCTTTGATAAATAGCATTTTAGGTGAACAAATTCAGGGGAGTTTGCTATATTTTATTCTCAATCTGGTTGCCTCAGGATTTTGTGCAGTTATTTTTTAGGCTGAATGGGACTCTCCAGGGGGAAAGAAGTTTGACAGTAAGGGTAAAACATTTGCAGGGCTACCTTTCTTTTTTTTTTTTATTCTTTATTTTTGCACACGATAGGCAATGCAAGAATAATACAACTTGGAGGCTTGCGCAGAAGCCAAAATATAAAAGAGCATACTTATAAACATAAAAATTTACATCGGCCCCTATGACAAGCCACTTTATAGATTCCATACAACTTGCCCCCCATCGAGGATATTTTGTTTTTTATGTGGCTACATCACTTAAATTCCCAATTTTACGTGCGATAGGCATAGCAAGAGCAATACAACTGTGAGGCTCGCACAGGAGCCTAAATGCTAGAAATCAGACTTGAAAACACGAAATATGACATTAGCCCAAAAGACAAGCCTCTTAATGAATTCTATTCCACTCGCCTCCCATCGATGATGTTGTATCTTTTAGTCAGGCCCTGCATCCTGAGAAGGAGCCCTAACTCCATCCATGTCAGGGTGTACTTTAGGCATCCTCAATTCTGCAGGGCTACCTTTCTAAAGATAAAAATAGATATAAAACAATGAAAATAAATGATAATTCTAATAATAAAAAGACAGAGAATTTGTGGAATTTGCGTAATCAGTTTCACAGATAATCGAGGCTAACCAGTGCTTTTACCACTCCAATCTTGTGTGTGTAACATCTAAAGGGCACCTCTGTTTGCTTTATTTAATATATTTATAAGTGAATTACTATTCTGCACTAGGAGCTCTCTTTCTGTTTTTGTCTCCTTAATAGGTGTCAGAGTGATTTCCATGTTTGCAAGTATACCTACAGATTGTGCTTTGTTTTACCACAACCACTGTTTGTGTTTCAATTACTTATAATATTTCCACTCTGTATACACCTCATTTCATGTACACAGGGTTACTTTCACTCTCTATAAGAGGTCCATAGTGAATACGATTTTTTTGTTGTTGCGCACCATCACTACTGTAAGTTATTTTATGTTCAAATTGTTTTACCAGGATTTGTTTTTGTTGGTTGCTGCACGTACTAAGATCCTTCTCTCATTTGCGCCATCCTATTTATAATCGTTTTTTCTATACACACATACATATAAATGATCTCCCCCCGCACAGCCACATGATTATATCTCTTGGGTAATTCGATCTAATATTATTTATTAATAAGCACTAACCACTTTTTTAATCCCTTTGCAGAGATACTACTATAATTTATAATTATCCCTTCTTCCATCTTTAGTTGCCATGTTACTTGGTTTTTAATATGGGGCCATATGGGTGTTTCTTGATTTCTCCATTTCCTCGGTAAAGAGATTTTTGCTGCGATCAAGATATGTACAGATAGATAGTTAGTTATGTTATTCATTTTAGGCCATGTAAGATGTAAAATGATTCCAAATTGAAGTTTATCTGGAGGAGATCTAAATTCCCAATGAGAATTCTAATACTTTTCCAGAAGTTTTTTAATTTATCACAACCCCACCATATGTGAGGGAAAGATGGTTGCATCTCCAACATATATTAGTAGTTGATGGATAATTTTTGTTAAATTTTGTTGGTACCATATACTATCTTTGTATGATCTTATATTGTACTAAAAGATCTAGACAGTGAATATTTTGTTTAAGTTCCATCATTATTTTATACCAATCACTACTTTGAAATGTTTTTCCTATTTCTCTCTCCCATGTTTGAAAATCATTCAACTTGTTGTCTGTTAGATTATTTATATCTATTACCGGTTTTCCCATATTTAAAACTTTTATAATATTATAGTCCTCAGTTAAGACTTTCTGAAATTGAGTTTCTTTTTCCGACGGGGTTCCCAATACTATTTTGAATAATAAAGTTCTTAACTCTTAGATACATAAATATATCTTTATGATTGAAGTTGTACTCTTGCGAGAGAAGATGAAAAGTTTTAATCTGTCCATTAAACAAAGTGTCAATTTTAGTTATTCATTTTTCTATCCATTCTATGAAGATAATATCCTGTATTTTATATTGCAAAACTTTAAACGGAGTTGACATTACTTTTATCATTTTTAACTTATTTTTATTGAGAAATTTTCTCCAAAATTTTATAAGATTATCGACAATTATATTTAGGTTTTCTGTTTTGTTATCATTCCTGTTCATCCATAATATACAGTCTAAATCAGCATTTTTGGTTTTTGAAGCCTCTATCTTATACCAAGCTTCAGAGAAAAACTCTGGGTTGCTCTATTTCTTTAACTGAAGAATCATAGATGCGTCATGGTATATTTTAATAAAAGGGAGAATAATACCTCCTTTTGCCGTACTTCTCGACAAAGTAGAAACCGATATTCTAGGTTTTGGAAACCATATATAATCGTTAAAAAGCTTTTGAATTTCTTTCAGCCACTTTTGGGGGAATGTTAAACGTACCAACCTAGAATAGATATGTCCATTTTGAGAGTATATAGGATCGTATTATAGTCAACCTTCCCCACCATGATAATTCTCTATATTTATTAAGGTTTTCTCTAGTTTGAAATAATGTGTCTAAAATTACATTCTAATATATTTTTAGGATCTGCCATTATTTTAATTCCTAAGTAATCTATTGGTCCTTAAGTCCAGTTGAATCCATATTTCGTTTTTAATTCCTTTTCTTTATTATTATTGATATTTAAAGGCATAGCTACTGTTTTTGTCATGTTTAAATTATAATTAGAAAGACTACTAAATAATTGTATTTCTTCTAGCAGAACATCCAGAGATTTTTCTTTGTTAGTCATAATTATTACTATATAATCCGCATAGGAGAAAAGATTAAACAATCTATAATCTATAGGAGTACCAGTTATATCTGAATGATCTCTTATTCACTGTAAAAAAGGTTAAAGTTAAAATGTATAAAATAGGAGATAAAGGGCAACTTTGACAGGTCCCATTTCCTATTTTAAACCAAGGGTTATACCTAAACCTATTATTCTAGCCACAGGTATTGTATATAGGGCCAAAATTTTATTTATAAAGAAATCTCCAAATCCATATGAGTTCAGCACTTCAGACATAAATTGCCAACTGACCCTGTCGAACGCCTTTTCAGCATCCAAAAACAGGGCTACCTGGGGAATCGAATCTGTTGCAGATAAATCTAGAAAATCTATGTCTCCTCATATTTTGAATTGATGATCTTAAGGCTACAAATCCAACTTGATCTTTATAGACTAATAATGGAATAGTATCCTTTAATCTAGTTGTCAAAATGGTGGAATATGTCTTAATATCCCCATTTATTAATGACATAGGGCGATAATTGGCTATTTCCGTAGAGGTCTTATTTTGTTTAAGAATTGGAACTATATTTGCTTGTAACAGTTCTTCTGGAAACTTATCCAGTAACCCTTTTTTGTTAAACATTATAGTATGTGAAGCCCTTATAGATTATTTTAAAAAATCCTCCTTTTTGCTCTCCTCAGTTTAAGTTTAAATGTTAATAGTTTATCGGCTTTGTTACTTTTGTGATACCAATTTTCATTCATTTTTTATTTATATTTTCCAAGGTAGGATTTTCTTTATTACTTTTTGATAAGTTGTAGAGTTTTACATACAAAACTAGAAGAGAGGAAGCAGCATTTCTGTTCTGGTTTGCTTTCATTTTGATTAAATATCCTCTCATTACAGATTTGTAAGCGCACCATATTGTTGTAGTAGAGATATTGTCTGTTTTGTTTTCTTCAAAGAAGCATTTGGTCATCTTATTTACATATTCCTTACTTTCTTCTGATGTTAATAAATTATTATCCATTTTCTAATCTGGTCTAATAAATGTTTGTTGTCTATCCTTAGTTTCCATTAAGACTCCATTATGTTCTGTCCATGATAGTTCTTTTATATATATCTCCCTTAAAAAAAAAAAAATCGATTCAAGAATATGAATAGTGTACCCGTGAAAAATGTGTAAAGTGTTCTTCATCCAGGTGCATAGTTCTCCATAGATCAGTTAGATGCTCACCCAGTCTCCACTCCTTGAAAAAATCATTAAAAACCCACTTCTTCATAAAAGCGTATCAATTAAACTGTAAATAGCTCCCGACTGATTCCTCTCTTGCAACTGTCATTAGTGTAATACTATCCTTACCTTTTGTGTCACTTTACCCCACTCCCTCTAGCATGCAAGCTCATTGAGCAGGGCCCTCAATCCCTCTGTTCCTGTGTGTCCAACTTGTCTGTGTCAGGATTACTAGTTGATCCAGCACGTAGAATTGTGTCACACAGATGACTAATAGGTAACGTATTACCGGGCCGTAGAATGGCCGGACTTAACGTACCAAAGAGTAGTCAAGATACTTGCTGAGGTCAGGGGATACAGAAAGAGACAGAACAATAAGGGAAAGCCAGAAGTCAGGGATACCAGAATACAGGGAAGTCAAAAACAAAGCCAAAGTAAAAAACCAGAAGAAACTTGAATCAGGAATGCGCTCTCGGACAACCACTAGGGAAACCACGACAGGGCACTGAGCAGGATGAGAACTGGGCCTGAATACCCCTCCTCTGGATCTGATAGGCTGTAATGGGATTTTGACCCCAAAGGCAGTTACTAGGTTCCTATTTGCATGATTGCTGCTCAGCACAAACCCTCCTGTGGATTTGATTGCTGCTCGGCACAACTTTTCCTGTCAGGACAGTAAATGTCATTAATCACATTTTTATATGCAGATGAATACGTGACAGTTTGGTTACAACTACATGTTTGTTCGTCCACCCACTGTAAAGTGCTGCGGAATTTGTTGGCGCTATATCAATAATAACATAATAACATAATAATAATAATCATATAAATGATATTCTCCCAAAAGTGACTGAAAGTGACTGAAAGTTTCTAGTTTGATTTTTAAAATTCCCCCCAAATATTTCTTATCTTTTTTTCATTTAATATCATATTAAAATCTCCAGCTATTATCAGTAAACCTTGTGTAAGATTTTTCAATTTAATAAATATCTTTCTGAGGAGACCAACTGGCCCTTTATTAGGTGCATATACATTTAATAATGTATAAAAGACCTCATTTATTTTACAGATCAGTATAATATATCTGGCTTCATAATCAATCTCTTGATAAATATTTTCAATATTTATATGATTAGATTAAAATTGCCGCTCCTTTTTTCTTCTTTTTAACTAAGGAAGAATCTGTAATATTGGAATATCCATTCAATGAGGTCTTTTTAATAATTTCTTTAGTCCAGTGGGTCTCCTGCACGAATGCCACATCCACATGTTCCTTTTTCAAAAAATCTACCAATACCATTCTTTTATAAACTGTGTTAAGACCCCAGACATTTAACGTTAACCATTTAACCATATCTTAATTAACTTTTTCTTTTGAATTACATTTTTAATACATGGGCTGTGCGAGGAGATCATATACCAACAATACAAAACAAGATAATACGTAAAATTTAAATATTAGAGCATGGCTCCCTTCTGCCATATCCAAATCTGTGAACTTTGTTTACTTCTCAATAAATTGAGCTATCTTCACTACGTCAGTCACTGGATTTGTAGAATGGGTAAGGGGAAAAAGTTGCATGCAGAGTTGCATGTATTTTGATGTGCCAAATTGATAAGTAAATCAGTACTTCTAAGTAGAAACGAGGTTCTATTTAATTGTACTTTTGTTGAAATTTACAGCAGTGTCTTTTATGAGAAATTACCTAAGAGGCTTGTTGGGTTAGATCATTGCGACCTACAGCTGAATGTAAGTCACATATGCAAGGTGTCTTCATGTCATGTTTTAGCAATTATGTCTCACCAAAATGTACACCCATATTGTTCCTATGTAAGCTGGATACTTTAGTCATGTAAGATGGATCTGTCACATTTGTAATTCTTTTTATCTCATTATATTTTCCTGCAGACACTTTGGGCCACCTAGATAATGAGCAATCTTAGACAAAGTGACAAGGAGATATCAGCAGGTATGTTCTATTGGTTCCCTTGTGGTGATTGCTCCACTTTTACAACTTTGTCCCAGAACTGCTTCAGTTTTGCATTCAATAAAAAAAAAAATGAAGCTCTTTCATTCTGCAATTTTCAAAATATATTCTAGAGCAATAAGCGTGCCTGCCTCATGCCTTCTTGCACCTTTTTGTAGACACTGTATTTAATTCACCAGTCTTAGTGAATATGTTACCTTAAAAATATCTATAGAACTGTAAGGTTGATCATCACTAGATAATGCTCAACTTGATAAATCAAAATTGTCACTTCCCAGTGTTTGTTACTTTTACTTGTCCTATATATTTAAAGGGACACTATAGTCACCAAAATAACTTTAGCTTAAAGAAGCAGTTTTGGTGTAAAGATCAAGCCCTTGCAGTCTCACTACTCAATTCTCTGCCATTCACAAGTTAAATCACTTTGTTTATGCAACCCTAGGCACTCCTCTCTTGTGACTTACACAGCATTCCTAAACACTTCATGTAAAGATCTAATGTTTACACTTCCTTTATTGTAAATTATGTTAAAGTTAGAATTTTGTATCTCTTGCTCTGCAAATAGCTTTCTAGACCCTGCAGGAGCCTCCTGTATGTAATTAAAACTACATTTACAGAGCAGGAGATAAAAACCTTTAACCCCTTAAGGACCAAACTTCTGGAATAAAAGGGAATCATGACATGTCAGACATGTCATGTGTCCTTAAGGGGTTAAAGTAAGTTACACCTGATTACCTTAACCCCTTAAGGACACAACTTCTGGAATAAAACGGAATCATGATGGAATATTTCCGTCATGTGTCCTTAAGGGGTTAAATGTGATTAATGACATTTACTGTCCAAATGTTTTCATGCAGGCGGTGTCAGTCACAACCAGAGGAGGTGTGGCTAGAGCTGCATAAACAGAAACAGAAGTGATTTAACTCCTAAATGGCAGAGAATTGAGCAGTGAAACTTCAGAGGCATGATCTATACACCAAAACTGCTTCATTAAGCTAAAGTTGCTCTGTTGACTATAGTGTACCTTTAACAAATAAGTATTTGTGCGCTTTGAAAAATAAAGATTAAATGTGCAAAGCTACAGTTCATTTACTAAACTCACATTTGGAGTGTCTATAGTATGTCCCTGCAGACCTATTAATGCTGTGGCAGTGTTTACATTGCTGCCTAGTAACACCTCTAGTGACAGACACTAGAGGTGATTACTGGGTAAGCGGAAGTTCATCGTCTCTACATTTCGTATGGACGCTGAACGTTTCTCATAGAGATGAATTGGTTCCATGCATCTCTGTGAGGAAATGCTGATTGGAACAGCATGGTGTTTTGCCACGCATGTGCAATAGCTTTACAATTAGCTTCAAGTTAGATTATTTTTACTCAAGGAGGCAGAGTCAGCTGCGATGGACTAGTGCAGCACTGGAAAAAAAGGTGAGTTTAACACCTTTTTACTGCAGGGAGAGCGGGGCCGGCCACCTAAATGACGATATTAGAGCTATAGTGTCAGGAATGTATGTTTGTATTCCTGACACTATAGTGCTCCTTAAGTACGAATTAGCGTTGCTTGTTCATTTCATGTCAATGTACTCACTCTGAAAGTTTTTCATTGGTATAGCAGATAAAATATGCACACTGTTAACGACTATTTTTGAAATACCTTCTTCAGATACTTTTTTAGAATGCAGGGCTGAAGTAAATTAAGATGTTAGTGTAAATTATAACAGACTACGTAGACCAGGATACGAAGCAACTGCATGACTAAGTTACTTCTTAGTGTGGGCTGGGCGCAAAGAGGAGGAACTTGTGTGTTCATGTTTTTATTATTTATCTGAAAAATAATTTAATATAGATGTATCTATATTATGTACTCTAAGCAACATAACTACAATAGCCCATTGTAGCCTTTATGCTGCGGTAAATCTCTGGTGCTGTGTTTTTGCAAAATATTTTGGAGCCCGTTGATTGTGTAGTTTGGTTCTTAGTTCACTGTTTAGTAAATAAACCCCCTTTTCAATTTGGCTTGCACCTATGAATCGTTGATTTTCTACAAGTTGCTCATTTTTTTCGGAGTTGCCGCTCACATTCAATAAAATGTACAGGCCATTCAAAAGTGCAGATTTTCAGATAATTTTGCTAATCCGGCATTAAGTCAGACTTTAGTGAATAAACCCCATAACACTGATTATGTTTGTCAATAAGCACTTTTTACGGGGCACCTGCTCAAAGCAGATGGGTACCAGGTAGCTTTGGGCTGGGAGACCAGTCGCTTCTCCCGCCCGGTGTACACTAGGTTGCATGCTCTCGTCAGCGTATCAAGTGTGCTTTTGGCGAGTCACGGACTGCAGAATAGGTTTGCTGTTTGAGCGAGGGTCTGGTAAGTCGCTGGATTGTACACAGTTCGAGCGATCAGAAGCTGAAAGGTGCATTTATCATCAAGAATACAGAGGAGCTCGCTCAAGACATGTCTCTCCTACATGACAGTCAGGTCCCGCGCCCCCAAGTCACACTTTAATAAATAACCCTTACCTTTAGTAAATACCCCATTCTTTAAAGTCTATTACACATGGATAGTATTCTAAGACAGAAAGTGGTTGAAGGGCATGCCAATCACAGTATATGGGGTCAAGGGGGTACCCCAGCTCTTTCTAAATGTATGATACAGATTTCTACCAGTTATCAATTCACTGCACATTCTTCATGTTTAGCTGTTTAGTTTGAGTTACCTCGTGTCACACTATGCACACTATAAGATAATTAACAACCTCCTCCAGACCCCATGTCCCCACACACAGTATGAGCATTACATTGTCTGAGTTAGGCGGCTATTTTAATTGGTCCCGGGATTCACCCAACATAAAGGTCAACCAATCACAGTCTGTGCTGAGGATCCACGCACATGCGCACTTGGGGACTCAATGCCAAATTCCAAACCCGGAAGAAGGGCAGGCGTGCACGCTTTACCCTGTGTGCTGCCGCAAGGGGAAGGTGTTGTGAGGCTGTAGGTGAGAGGGAATGTATAAAGCAATAGCCAGGGGGGTTTCCCTAGCCGCTTTCGCCTTCAGGCATGGCCAGGCAGACATGTAAGTAGCGATGCACCATTTTTTCATTATTGTGTTGGGAAGGGGAGTGACATTGTCAACATGCAATCCCAAGGATAACTCCCAAGATAATTCTGTATAAACATATTAAAGGCTATCATAGTAGTTATGTATTTTATTCAGACAATTCCAGTATCGCATCACATTTCTTTTAGAGTCCTACAAACTCCCAGTTATCAAAAATAAATTACCCAATTTTATTGTAGTAAAGAAACTGATCTTTATTACACATGGGTATATATTTGGTAATCCATTGCAGTCTTTTTTGCCATTATTTGCACCATTGATACTTTTTGACCTGTAAAAAAAAAAAAATTAAAAAAACAAAATCACAAATTTTAACCTCTGGTTGGATCTTTTTCTTTTCTGTTTTTCTCCACTGGTAGGACTATTTCCACGGAGTGCAAGAATTAAAGCAACATTCCGAGCACTATATACAGTCACAAGATAAAATCCTGTGTGGTACAAGGAGCTGATATCCAGAGTGGGAGCAAGAGAAAAGAAAACAAGAAACAAAAAACAGTGTGGGCAATGTAGATGAAAACAATCTAATATGATTGAGTTGGGTGGGAAAAAAGTGTATATTTATTCAAAGAAACAAACAAAATCCCAAAAACCTATATCCTAAAACACACAATAAATATTCTAGCAACAAATAGTGTGAATACTAGAGGTCACAGCTCACAATTATTATTTTATTATTTATATAGCGCCAGCAAAATTCTGTAGCGCTGTACAGTGACATGTTTGGCAAGTAATTGTAACCAGACAAATGAATGCACAGGAACAGAGGGGTTGAGGGCCTTGTTCAATGAGCTTACATTCTAGAGGGAGTGGGGTATAGCGACACAAAGAGTGTAAGTAGGGGTAATGAAATAGGTTGCTAGAAAAGTATTCACTGGGAACTTAGTAGGTAATTTTTGACAGTTGCAGGAGAGGAGTCATGAAAAGGTGCAGCCCTGGAGAAGTCTTGGATGTGGGAGTATGGACAGAGGATAAAGAATCAATCTTTAAACCAAAAAGCAGTAGTAGCTAAAATGATAATACAAAATAGCAACTGCATATCCCACAAATGAAACTGTATCAAATAAAGAGTCCAGGGGTATTATCACTTGTCTTATTATCATATTAGCTATTACTGCTTTTTGCCCATGGGTTTTTTTTTTCCTCTCTTGCTCTCTCCCTGGATATTAGCTCCTGGTACCTCACAGGAGTTTATCTTGTGACTACTTATTATTATTTTTGTATTTAGATTTTTGGTGCCCTTTTTATACCAGTTTCTAGAGCAATATTTAGTGGATAATTCCTGTAGTCTACATTTGTCACCTAGGGACAGGGACACTTTTCTTCCATACCTCGTGATGTTTTCGTTTTTTTTACTCCAAACACTATAACCACAGCACCTTTTAAAACGCTATAATTGAGTGTCACCCAGCGCCCATATCTATCTTTGTTGCACCAAAGGATGCAGAAGAGTGAATTTTATTTTTTAAATGGTGGGGTGAAGTATAGGTGGTTATCACTTTTATTAGCTTTGTATTATTATACACTTTTATTCTGGCATAATTATAAATGATGAGGTCACTTGCAAGTGCTTACGTTGCTGGTAGCCAACAAATAAGTCAGTTGTGTTAGGTGTGCGCATGCAGCCTGTCAGTTTGCCGGCAACAATGGGTATTCTTTATGCCAGACACAGAGGGTTAAGGAACAATCTAGCATTAGAAATATAAATGTGTATTCCTAGTCACTATTTAGTGTCCTTGCACCCCTGAAGAGTTACCAAAAAATTGGTTATACTTATTTCCCCTATCATGCTCTGCTCGGTCCATTGCTAGCCTAGCCTTCTTGGCTGACATCATCAAAATGACTAGTGCTCATGGGCGGCAAAACGCTGCGTTTACCAATTAGATGATCTCTAGGAGACCATCTGATTGAAGTAGCTTTTCCTCAGAAGCACCTCTTACATAGTTACATATATAGCAGTCTAGGCTGCAAAAATACTGAAGTCCATCAAGTTTAATCTTGAAACCCATTCTTTTATGCTGTTGATCCAAAAGAAGGCAAAATTAAACTTGTCCAATTATTCCATAAAATGGGAATAAATTCCCTCTTGACTTGGCAGTCAGACTTCTCCTTGGATCAACAACCTGTTCACATACGTATTAATTATATTCTGTTTCGTCAAGCTTTTTTTTTTTCTCTCTACCTCTTTAGGTAGAGAGTTCCACATCTTTATTGTTCTTACTGTAAATAACCCTTATCAGAGTGACACTAGCATTTGAACTCTGCATTTTTATTGAGATGAAGTGGTCTGGATGCCAACAGGGCACCATTAAAACACTCTGTTATGGAAGTGACCCTTGTTTGTTGATTCATAAAAATATACAAAAAAATAAAGGAACACTATAGCATTATGAATTCCTAGTGCTAAAGTGTCACTATTTAGGTTATTCTTCTCCCCTCCCCCATAAAGAATAGGGGGGAAAAAAGTAGTTTACTCACCTTTTGTATCTTGCCATGATGCTCTCTTCACAGCTGGCCAAGCATCATTGGCTGAGATTATCAATCTGGATGAATTTAGCCAATCCAATGGTTTCCCATGGAAAGCATTGTGATACTAGTGTGGACGTGCAGCAAACACTACTGTGTTTTGCACGCTTTAGTGTTTATGTTGCCACGAGTGCCCTGGTGCTCCCTCATTTTTTAATACAGTTTTAGGATATTTTGATTATATGATCCATTGGGTACTGCTTTCGCACAGCATTAAGTTGGTCCAAACATCCAGTTTGGAGCACCCCCGTTTTGTCCCAGACAATGAATAGGCCCAGTTATGAAATTATCCTGGACTTTATTAACAGAAAGGTCCACTACAAAATGACTAACTGTTTGCCACATAATTTCCCACTACACTGAGAAACTGTAAAGAACTTATACTACCAACAAAAATCTCTTGATAAAGTATAAGATAAGACTGGGTTAAAAATGTTTCCCATCTAAAAGATCTAGTTATGGAATTACATTTATATAACATTTATGAAAGTGGCACTGGATATGTATACACCTTCCATGTGCATGAGAGAAAGGACAGCTTCTTTGATCTCCTAGGTTGCCCAGATATTATAGGGACAAGTGGGAGTTTTGTCTGGGAACTCCTCAACCCCTTGTTAAATTGGGGGTATCACCTTTATATAAAGAGTTTGAAAATACTGCACTGTTTTGAGACTGTGGCATTACTAGAAAGAGTTATAAAAGTTTCCCAAAATGCCTAGTTTAAAAACTATATTATAATTATATAAAATAATACAATTAAAAGGGGAAGAAACAGCTGCTCTGTGCTAGAAGAATTGTTGGCACTGAAGTACAAAGGCAATGGGTGCATTCATCCTAACCACCATCCAGGATTACCACATTCGTAGGGTCGCATTGACGGTCGGGAAACCAGATGCGTGCTCGTTTGCGTACAGCAGTAGAAGAGGCACATATGTAGGGAGGGGGTTAGTCCTGTCTGATCAACTGTTGCACTCACTAATCCTGCATAAAAGCCTGTGCATGGTACAAAAAAATTGGGCATTTGTTTAATGCAAATGGTAACCCACAATTCCTTAGTGAAAGGTACATTTTTAACATTTCAACTTCAGCTAATTTCTGGGCTGCTTAATTAGTGACACAATGGGGGATCATCAGTTAATCTTGAGAATGGAAGAATTGGGGAAGCTCATTTCTGCTACAGAATTCCTCCAACATGCCCAAAAAAGTATCACAGAAAAGATGCAGAGTACATTCTCAAAGGGTCAGAAGAACGGAAACCAGTGTTTACTGTTCTGAGTGCCCCTTTCAATCTGGCCTTTGCATCGAGATTTGCTTCAAGGTATATCACACACACAAAGTGAGTAAGATACAAGTTATGGGGCACAATTTTATTTGTCATGTGAATATATTCATCTTAAAGCAATTTCATAGTTTTATTTAATTGTTTGAAATTCTGCTTAAAAGTTAAAATTCTGTGAAAGTTCAGGGCTGAGGAGGCTTAAAAAATTCTGACTGCTAAATCGGATGTATTTTTATTTTATAACATTGTGATTTTAGTGTAAAAGGGCTTACAAAATTCTGAGAGCAGACTCCGAGGCGACAGTGCCTCAGAGTTTGATGTAGCTGAATACTGTGATTAATTTTTACCTGATTCTGCTGGTCCTTCAGCAGAACATGATTCCCTTAGCGTTGCTAGTGGTGGAAATGATTGATCATTTTACAGCAAATAGTATAATCCATTATGTGAATTGATGAGCTGCAAGTATTTAAAATTTGATGCGGTCACTGATGAGTAATTTGCAATAACGAGTTGCTAGAATGAGACATAGACCCAGCATCAACTTTAGAAAAATATAAAATTGATATGTCTTAAACTTTCCATTTCAACATCCACATCCCTGGGGTATGTACTTTAAAGGGTCAATATAGTCTCCAGAGCAACTACAGATTAATGTAGTTATTTTGGTGTGTATAATAGCTTCCTTCAGGCATTTTCATGTAAACACTGCCTTTTCAGAGAAAAGGCAGTGTTTACATTGCCCTAGGGACACCACAAGTGGCCACTCCTTAGATGGCCACTGGAGGGGCTTCTTGGCTCAGGGCTGCACAGTAAGCAGCCCTGCCATTGAGCGTCCCCATGCTCTGCATGGAGACGCCAAATTTTCCTCATAGAGATGCATCTATATGAGGAGGTCCTGTTTGGCCAAAACAACATTTGGCCCTGCCCCCCGTGCATAGTGCTAAAAACAGGCCATTTTGATGATGTCACAAAGGGGGTGGGGCCAGGGCCAGCAAATCCATGTGGCGCTGAAAATAGGGTGAGTTATTTATAGGGGGCCAAAAGGGGGGGAGGTAGGGGGGGGGCAAGCCACCTAAATGGTGGGTTTAGCACTATAGGGTCAGGAATACATGTTTGTGTTCCTGACCCTATAGTGATCCTTTAAGAATGCTTCAAAATCACCTAGAGTCAAAGTAAAAAATAAATAAAAATTAATTGCATAGCTGTGGCTCAAATGTAACCCATGATACGGTTCTAAATATGCCAATTGAGATACTCTCGGATGTCTTCTTTAAGAAGTTGTAGGCCTTTGAGGGGTCGTTGCACTAGGAACCTGATAGAATGCTCCATAATGAGACCTGGTTCCAGCATCAATATTTACAGTTAGAATAAAAATAAATAAACTGGAATTGCTGCGTCTCAAATTTGGCAAAAATAAAATGGTAATTCCTGGCAAAAATAAGTGTATGCATTCAATGTGTATGTATAGTTAGTGTATAGGATAAGGGTCTGTGTGTGTGTGTTATAAATTTGTGCACAGAATGTGTCTTCCATCGCAGTAATTCAAATACATTTTGAGAAATTTTGCAACCAACTGATTTTACTCAAAGTTGTATTTGAACCAAATTGGCATTCAGAACCATGGCTCATGAGATTTGTCAAGCCCCGTTTTACTTTTAATAAATTAAATATCTCTGGCATTATCAGCCCCGTCATACTTCCAGGACGGAATGTTTAACTTCAAATGCAGACCGAGTGAATTGTTTGACTTACCCATCAGCAGGGAAATAGTGTAATGTCTCTGGCGCTAAGCCTTTTTAATGTTCTCCAGTTGGATGAAGGTTTGAGATTAAGGAAAACGATGCTTCAGTGAAATGTTAAGGAAATCTTTCAAGGCATTAAGGACACAGATAAGCATTTGAATGTGTAAATTTTTCCCCAGTGTAAGATTAATCCTTTTAAGAGTTTGAGCAGTCTGCTGAATCCCGGAGATTTAAACATTGAAACTTGCTAGCTGGTTATGCAGGCACAAGGAGCAAGTTCGTGTAGTATTAAGGTTAATGCAGGCAGGAATGGGTTGTCTGCCAAATCAGAGAAAAATTGGGTGACCTGAAATTGGTGTATCTTTAAGTAGAACACATGTAAAAGGTGGGTGGGGTTAAAGAGACACTTCACTGCCCCCCAAATAAAATAAAATCAATGTTTAGTAGATATAACCCAAATGAAAACATGCATGCATTTAATTTATTTTGTAATTGGGGGTATATCTAAAATCAGTTGGCAAATTCAGTAGATCCTTTGTCTGCTGCCTTTGCAAGCCCTCCTCTTCTTACACCGCCCAGACTTTCTGTGCTGTCCAATCACAGACTTCCCAATGCATTCTCAAATCCGGTGCTCTGGACAACTGCAGAGTTTAGCTAACAGTGACCTAAACAACTAGAAAGTAACCGGATCGGTTGTCTGACAGCCAGGGGGATAGCAAGGTTAAAGGATCACTATAGGGTCAGGAACACAAACATGTTACAACCACCATCTAGCCCCCCTGGGCCCCTCATGCCTCCATAAATATAGAAAAATCTTACTGTATTCAAGCCTGAAGCTGTAACTCTGCATGCTGTTTGATTTAGAATAGCAAGCAGTCTGCTGACATTATCAGAAGTGGTAGCCTGATCCAATCACAGTGCTTCCCTATAGGATTGGCTGAGACTGACAATGAGGCAGATCAGGGGCAGAGCCAGCATGATTCAAACACAGCCCATCTCCTCATAGAGATGAATTGAATCAATGAATCTCTGAGGAAAGTTCAGTGTCTGAATACAGAGGGAAGAGATACTGAATGTTTTGATGCATTTTAGGCAGCCATGACCCAGGAAGGATCTCTAACAGCTATCTGAGGAGTGGCCAGTGAAGTTATCACTAGGCTGTAATGTAAACACTGCATTTTTCCTGAAAAGACAGTGTTTACAGCAATAAGCTGTAGTTGTTCTGGTGACTATAGCGTCCCTTTAATGTCTGTTAATTTCCGTTGAAATCTGCACTTTTTGTAATTGACACACAATTCACACTTAAAGCAACATACAGTGTTTAGAAGTTGCATGAAGTGTTGGGTAACAGCAGGATGAAAGATAATCCTCTCTATTTTCAACTTTTTTAGAGATATGGCAGGGTCATTGGTACTAAATGTCTCTTTTTAAATGAACTTAAAACAAGGAAACACTTTGACACTGGAAAGTATTAATGTCTGAGCATGCCAAAGTGTAATAATACTGAATTCCTACCCAAAGACCTACCATCTACCAAATCGTCAACAGATTTAAAAAAAAAAAAAAGCAGAGAAATGTCATTTTCACTAAGCACTTCTGGTATCTGACATTTGGAAATTTTTAAGGAGAGGTCTTTCAGATTCAAATTATTATATGATGGTCCTGACATGTTATTTATCGTGACTGGGTTAAGGAGTGTCCTGTGCTTTAAAAAAAATGGCTTTATACATTTTGTTTGTTGGTTCTTTAGTTTAAGGAACAGTATAGCATTGGCTGTACAAATATATATTCCTAACACTATATAGTGCTCTAGTCACCATTTTTAGGTGACTGGACCAGCATTGCCAGGGTTAAAAAAGAGGATTCTACTTACCTTGTCATCCTTGCAGTGCCATTTCCTCAGTGACACTCCGCCTCTCTGACTGAGATTAAGATCGATGATCTCAGCCAATCCATTGACTTCCCATAGAAAAGCATTAAGTTAGGGGAAGAGCCTCTATTGGCTGTTAGGAAGACAGCCACACTAGAGGTGTTTAACCCTGCAGTGTAAACATTTTACATTGCAGGAAAACTACAGGGCCAGTGAGATTAAGTGGTCTAAGTGACTTTAGTGGTCCTTTAACTGGTAATCAGCCTTTTAAATTTTTCCAAAAGATAACTTGTGTGTGTGTGTGTGTGTGTGTGTGTGTGTATGTGTGTATATATATATATATATATATATATATATATATATATCTCAATGCAATACATTGACAGTGTCAGCATATAATTGTATATAAAAACAATTTCCTTGTCTCAACTTGCACATGTTTATCTGAACAGAAAGATTTTTTTTTTATTTTTTTTTTGCCATATGAGATTAAACAAAAAAAAAAAAAAGCCAAGGATATCATTAAATTGGCAAAGTGTTTACATCTGTTGGGAAAAAAAACCTCCCATATTGCAGTTCTATTTATGTTGTCCAGTCTCAGGAGACAAAGGTCTTCTTTTTCTGTACTTTGTGACGTCTCCTTTTCTCAATTAGCATTTTCTGATTCCTTAATAAAGCTCCTGTAAAGCCATACCTTGCTGTTTTGTAGTGGCACTTTTCCCAGTTTCTTTCTTGCGAGACAACCAACTTGTTTTGCTCCTCAGAAGAATTAGATCGAATAGGACTGATATCATGACTTCTCTCCTCTCCCCTAGCACAAAGAAACTAGTACCAGCATTTTACGCTAGTACGTAATCTGCAGGATGCTTTACCGAACTGCCCTCTTCCCTATCACTGAATATCGGCAGCAGACATCGTAACAAACCTCCCACTCTGAAAAACAAGAATATGATGTAACACTAAAGTGGCATGCCAACACAAGAATCTGACACTTGCTGTCTTCAACTAAACTTAATTTGTGCTATATTAATATTAAGTAGTTGATTATTGTAATGTTTCTGAGCATAGTGTCAGTGAGCAGCCTAGACAATGTAGTCAAAGTATCACTAGTACAGCAGACAAATATAGTTTCATTTTTTTTACCTGGTTTTCAAGAAATGTAAACACAGAGCAATATTCAGATTAATCAATTATGATATTGTTATTTTCTTAAATTGTGATACTAATTACCATCTATAAGGGATGTTTTTGTTTTCCTGTTAACTCTATAGTTCTATAATAATAATAATAGGTGGGATATCACAAAATAGAAATAAAATGTTTTATAATGCATTCCCATATAGCACTATTTTGCTTTGTTTTGTAGTCGGACTAAGAAATGGAGACATCGAGGTGTGGTCAGGGACACTATATTTGCTTTATCTTCGGGGTACGGAAAGTGTGGCGTATCTGTGATCCGTACCAGTGGCCCTGCAAGTGGGGAGGCGCTAAAGCTTCTGACAGGATGGCCAGAACTTCCTACACCCCGAAAGGTTATATTGGCACCAATCTCCTGTCCCAACTCTGGAGAGCTTCTGGACAGGGGACTGGTAGTGTGGTTTTCAGGTGAGCACAAAAATTATTTTTAATGGCAGTATGGGGGAGTCTCTCTTAAATAGTACATGTCATGCAGTAATGGTATGAGTGGCACTTTATTGGGTTTGATTTTCACATAAAATTTCTAACTTTTACGTTTATGCCATCAGCATAAAAGGAAAATCTGAGTAATATTGTGGGTGTCTTGCTCCCACATGGCATAGTAGTATAGAATCCCATGATCCTTACTTTGCATTTGGGATTTAGCATATGTTAAGTGTGTCTAAACCCCAGTAAGTACATGAATACCACAGCAGATGAACCATATTGTTGGTTTATGCAGAAATATCTGAATCCATGTTGGGCTGGTTAGTTTAAAACAGATTATGTAATGCAATTTAAAGGGACTCTGGAAGGTTTAACCTTACCTCTGCCTCCGGTGTTAATTGAAGGGCACACCTACCACCTACCCTGGCTGTAAAGTATTTTGGAACAGATCTGAATGTGCCTGGAAATGTGGCATACACATGGGCAAACCTTTTTTAACATTAACGGTACACTCTTAGCACCATAATCACTACAAATCATTGTCTAGGTTATAATCGGTGTGTCTTGTGGCGCAGTCTCTCCATTTTCTGTCAAACCATTTTTGACTAGTTTGACAAAAGGTAGGGTTTTCCCACACCTAAATCCTGGGCATCTCTGATGCTGTCAAAATAGAAGTTTGCTTCCATATTTCCATGCAAAAATGTCTAATGACAAGATGTGAGGTATACCTACCTCAGTGTTCATTAATGTCCAAATTAGAGAGTGATAGTGATTTTACCTTAGTGGCAGCAAAATGTTTAGGATGAATTGCAGCATAACCATTTCATTAAAGGACCACTCTAGGCACCCAGACCACTTCAGCTTAATGAAGTGGTCTGGGTGCCAGGTCCTTCTAGGGTTAACCCATTTTTTTTATAAACATAGCAGTTTCAGAGAAACTGCTATGTTTATGAATGGGTTAAGCCTTCCCCTAATCCTCTAGTGGCTATGACAGCAGCCACTAGAGGCGCTTGCGTGCTACTGATGTGATGAGAGCACGCCCTGTCATAGCATTGTATGCTTTATCGACGGCTGAATGCGCCGCAAGCTCTCCGCGTGGCATTCAGCCCAGGAGGAGGAGAGGCAGAGAGCTCTCCGTAGCGCTGGAAAAAGGTAAGTTTTTAACCCCTTCCCCTTTCCAGAGCCGGGCGGGAGGGGGTCCCTGAGGGTGGGGGCACCCTCAGGGCACTATAGTGCCAGGAAAACGAGTGTTTTCCTGGCACTATAGTGGTCCTTTAAAATGGCACTATAGGCACCAAGCCTACTTCATCTCATTGAAGTGGTCTGGGTGCATTATCCCTGTTCCTGTAGCCATGCAGTGTAAAATATTGCAGTTTCAGAGAAACTACCTATTATTTTGACAGGCTCTACAAAATGCAGCCCCTTATCTAATTCCTGTCTAACAAATGTTGCCAAAATTATATCCCAGAACAAAACATTTTGTATTGATGAATCCCTAATGAAATGTAGATGTAGACTGCTTTTCATATAAGATATCCCATCAAAGCGGTTACAGTATGGCTTCAAATTTTAATAAATTGTGTGAATCCTCCACTGGCTTTACATGGGCCTTGTGGATTAAGGGAAGGATAGCCCTCTCGAGACTCACCAAGTTGTTATCCTGGTGGTAATTTGTAGCCGCTGCAGCTATTTACTAACAAGCCCGAAGTGTGTAATACACCATACATTTCACAACATGTAATAATGTCATAATGTATGTTCACCTTGTGCTGCTAAATGTATTTTGCATGCTGTCTATAAATAAAACCTAATGCTTGGAGTGACACATCTTATATTTCCCAGGTCCTCGCAGTTTCACGGGAGAGGATTGCTGTGAATATCATGTGCATGGAGGTCCAGCTGTGGTTAGGGGAGTACTACATGCCCTGGGTGAGCTTCTCATGTGAAATACTATAGTTTAAAAAAAGTAAAAAAAAAAAAAAAAGTGTGCAAGTACAATTGGCATTCACACTGTTGTTCATGTAACTCAGAAATGAGCGTATTAAAGTTTTAAACTGCAAAATGTCTTTACTAATATGTGGTATAAGCATTATATGGATCGTGTTTATGAATAGACTTATTTTGAATTTAAATGAAAACATGTACAGTAATGTGTAAACATTTTAGACATGTCTCAAAATATGTAGTAAAGTAAGAATGCATTAAAAATAAAATCTTTAATAGTATATTTCTTTTCATCTGTTAACAAAATGCAGTGTCAGTGAACAGAAATTAAATCTAAATCAAATTAATATTTGGTATGCCCACCCTTTGCCTTCAAAACCGCATCAGTTCAGCACAACATCTAGATATACTTGCAGTATAAGTCAGGGATTTTGTAGGTATATGGTTAGGTGCGTGCTTAAACAAATATACCAAACTTCTGTTAATGATCGTCAATATAATATGTAGGTTGATTAAAAACAATAACGGAGTGAAACAGCTGTGTAGGAGGAATATAGCTGGACGAGAAACAAATTCTAAAACAATGGGGTTGCTGAAGTTGTAAAAGTCATGTACCTTTGCAAGACAGAGGACTGCAACAAGATTCTAGTTCTATTATATCAACAAGTGTTTCCCAGGCAAACCTTTCATGGCAGACATGATCTTCTAGATGTGTTGCTCAAGCTCTTCTGAAGAAGCACAAAGAAACGAACAATGTTGAGAACCATTGACTCAGTGTGGTCGGCCAAGGCAACTTAGTGCAGCAGGTGTAAGTCACATCATACTTACTTCCTTTTGCAGTCAGAAGATGTCCAGCACTGCCATCAGCAGTGAAACTCTGGTAAACCCACTTATTGTCCAGAAGGGTTTGGTCAGAAGTGGTCTTCATGGAAGACTTGTGGCTGAAAATCCACGCCCCCAACAAAACCGTATGACCATGCAAGTAAACATAGAAAGTGGAATGCAAAAAAATGGCGGCATTGAATTGCATTTAAACTGTGGCCTTGGAAGAAGGCATTTAGTTCACTAAGAGTGATCACAAGAGTGAATGTTTACAGGGAATAGTGAAAAGGGGGAGGGCTTTCAAAGGCTGCAGAAAGTGGTCCTTTAAAATGTCCACTCTGAAGGGCCACTCAACACCCTTTAAAATGGGAAATGGGCATTTTTATTATTAAATAATGAAACACCCCATGGCTGTCAATCGGCCTTGGAAGTTGCTTCCACTAGCTACCACACATTCCTACTCACAGACATCAGATCAGACCAACTTTCATGCTGAAGGGCGCATGTGAGGAAAGCTTCAGAGGCTTCTCAATGAGAAGTTTCATAGGTTACTTCGTGGTGAAGAGACAGAAAATCTCTTCCAAAGAAAAAGTAAGAACTGCAGCTTTTGCAAGCTCTTTTAATATACCCAAAATTAATACATGCATAAAAATATGTGCATGTATTCATTTGGGGTATTTCTACTAAACAGTGATTTATCTATTTTTTTTCAGGACAGTATGATATATGAACATACAAAATAAGTATGGATATTTAAATAGTTTTTAAAGCATAATTGTTGCCCCCTCCCCCCAAATACACCACAAGTCCTATTTCTTAAACATAAAACTTCAGGTAAGTATAACTTACCTTCCCCATGGCCTCTGGACAAATTATGCAAAGACCCCAGGTGGTGACCATCCTTCTGGAAATCATATCTCTTTTTATCTTCTACATAAAGAGTTCCTGAAAAGACAATCAGTAAATGTCTGTGGGTTTGCCATTAATAAGTTGTAGACTATTAGTAAAGCTTTCAAATACATGTTTACACATCATCTTGAATTCCACTTCCTTTGTGTGAAAATCAGGCTTTAATTTGAAATTTGAGATGTGGGTAATTTAAAAAAAAAAAAAAAAAAATTATTTTTTTAATACAGGGTGTGCTTATGGTTTTGTTAGGGTGTCTGTGTTGTGTTATCTTCTATCTAGATTTGTTATTTAAATTTTAGTGGAATTGCATACGCAAAGCAGCTGTTATAGTGATCATTACTTCTGTAAACATACATACCACAGAACTATTTATAATTCCATGTGGTCATCTGCTTCCTTTTGTAAACATTACATTACCATTCCAGTAACTAACTGCTGACTGACCTAAATGGCGTTGGAGCCATTTCTGCAGATGTAATTGCCTCTTTAGCAAGATGGCACTGTCATAAGAGTGTCTTGTTTTTAACTTTGTTGAGACAGCTGCATTGCAGATGTTATTGCGTACTTCTACAAATACATATGTGTTTATATCCTTGGATCTGTAATATCCCAAAACCCAGATAAGATATACATTGGGTGGCATTACTATAGTTACAGGGATGAAGCATAATGAACATCTGCAACCTTGTGTGTATGTAAAAAAATATAGATGTACACTGCATTCAGAAAGTATTCATACCTCCTTCTTTATTTAAATTTTTTTATTTACGAGTGCAGGCAGACAAGCTTTTTATACAGCCTCATATAATGGCAATATATTCATAGACAAAATAATGATATAATATATATCAAAATGAATGTTGTGATACATGAAAAACCAGAAACCATAAACAAAATATTCACTGTGTATGGATCATGTATAAATGAAAATTGTCTCCTGACTCAAAAGGAATTTTATTCATTTTATCAACAAACTGAATAAACTCTCCCACCCAAAACGAAAAAAAATAATAATGTGGGAGGGTGGAGGGAATCTCCGCCGTGAGTACCATTTCCAGACATCTACAGGCAATACCCATTCAACATTTTATCTCTCTTCATACTCCTCCCACGGCCGTCAGGCTTTGGCAAATGTAATCCATTGTGTTTTAACACCTGGCCTGCAAGTTTATCCATTAGGTAATTATCTTTGCTTTTTAAAATAACACTGTCTACTTTAGGTATGTCATATATTGAGCCAGGTCTGCACTAATGTGAGTCTTGCTACCAATATTATCTTGTTTAATAGTTTCTGTTCACTTGAGGTCAAGCCCTCAGTAGGTTTAGCCAGCACAAAAGACCATTGTTCAGTGTCTGGCTGTGCATTACATCTTTTAGTAGGTCTCCAATCATAATTCAGAACCATACTACTTCTGGGCATGTCCGCCACATGTAGATGCCTTTTTAGCCACATCATCTTCAACACTCTCTCCTTAAGGGGAACTGCCCATGTGGAATTGCTTGACTGGGGTGGTATACCAACTAGTCAAATTTTTATTTTATTTTTTCAAATTTTTTTTTAAATAAAATTTTTCTTGGAGTGTCACACAGATTGAAGTCTTTGCGCAGCCTCCCAGATATCCTCGCAGTCA